>CM056576.1:67897875-68212875 GCA_029721435.1 Gymnothorax reevesii
CCCAAGGTTCTGGAATGGGGACATTCCTCCATGCTGTCCTGCCACCCTGGAGTACGCCGTACTAAGGACTTTATTTTACAAAGATTTTGGTGGCCAGAAATCTCCAAAGATGTCCAAAGTTTTGTAGCTGCCTGCTCGGTCTGCGCCCAAGCAAAAGCCTCACATCAACCACCTCACGGTTTGCTTCAGCCCCTTCAAACTCCACACTGCCCCTGGTCCCACATAGCACTCGATTTCATCACTGGCCTTCCCCCTTCCAATCATCACACTACCATTCTCACCATTGTAGACAGATTCTCCAAAGCCGTTCACCTAGTTCCCCTCACCAAGCTCCCCTCCGCCTAAGAAACCGCTAACCTTGTTATTTAACATGTCATCAGACTTCATGGTATTCCTATTGATATCACATCTGATCGCGGCCCCCAGTTCACTGCCCTATTTTGGAAATCATTCTGCAAATCACTTGGCACCACAGTTAGTTTATCATCAGGTTTCCATCCCCAGACTAATGGCCAGACCGAGCGGGCTAACCAATGTGTGGAAAATGTTTTGAGATGTCTTTGCATTAGGAACCCCTCCTCCTGGAGCCATCAGTTGCCATGGGCTGAATACGCCATGAACAGCCACACCTCTGCTGCCTCTGGCATTTCCCCCTTCAAGGCCTGCCTAGGCTACCAGCCCCCTTTGTTCCCTTCCCAGGAGGAGGAGGTAGCTGTCCCCTCAGCCCATGAGTTTGTGCGTCGGTGCAGACGCACATGGATAACCACCCGCCAGGCCCTGCTCAGGTCGGTCGCCCGGATGAAGGAGCAAGCAGACAAGAGGCGCACGACAGCTCCTTCATACCGACCTGGGCAGCGTGTCTGGCTATCTTCAAGGGACATTCCTCTCAGAGGTAATGGGGGCAAACTTTTCCCTAAGTTTTTGGGCCCATTCACTATTGAAAAAGTCTTGAGTCCCACTGCGGTTCGCCTCCGTCTTCCACTGTCTATGAGACGTATTCACCCCACGTTTTACGTGTCCCAAGTCAAACCTGCTGTAACCCACCCCCTGTCCTCTGGACCTGATCCCCCACCACCCGCCCGGATCATCGATGGAGGCGAAGCCTATACGGTCCGTGCCCTCCTGGACTGTCGTCGGCGAGGCCGGGGACTGCAGTACCTCGTCGACTGGGAGGGTTACGGGCCGGAACACCGCAGTTGGGTACCGTCTCATCACATCTTGGATAAGGACTTGATCAAAGACTTTCATGCCTCTCATCCACGTCCATCAGGTTAAACGCCAGGAGGCGTTTTTAGGGGGGGGTACTGTTGTGATTCTGCTTTTTGCTCATGTTATGATTCTGCATTCTGCTGTCATGTTTAAGTTCTGTGCCTGGCTCAGCCATGTATGCTTTTTGTGTATAGTGACCACTGCCTGCCTTATGACTATTCTTAGGATTGTGTTTTGTGTTTTGGCAATTTAGATTTCTTGTTTGTTTTTTTCATGTTTAGATCATTTGGTTTCCATGTCATGTTTTCATTTCCATGCTTTGCACTTTGTCTCCCCTGTCTTGTCATGTGTGTATCTTTGCTCACGGTCCCTTGTCTTGTGTGCCACTCATTCGGGTGATTTATTGGTTTCTGGGTTTCAATCTTCTTTCATTATCTCGTGTTCTTCCTTCCTCTCTCTTTAACTGTCTTACTAACACATACTAACAGTTTATTGTTTTGGCTAGATACTAACCCACACTAACCTTGTATATTTGGACTAACTTACTAACAAGCACTTGGGATTGTATAGCTGCACTTACTAATTAACTAATGATCTCTCAGCTGTCGCCCAATTCTAGTCTCCGCCTCCTTGCCTATCCCTAATTATCTCTGCTGCAAGTTTCTGTGGTTTTCCACTTATACTCTGTGCTTTCCTTTTCTTTTATCTTGGCACTTTAGTACTCCTTGACCGGAGCTGTTTGTACTTAGGTTTGTCTTGTGATCCCTGTCTGCGTTTTGGCTACAGCCAAATTCATGTAATTAGTTTATCCCTCATGTGTCTCTCCCTAGTTTTCTCGTGCCACGTTTCTCGCCTTGATCTCTCAGCGTTTATCTTTCTGACTGGACCGTCTTTGATATCGAGCTTTGCCTACTCCCTGTACTTTTGCCGCATTCTTGTTTTTTGACCTCTTTCGTCTGACTACGATTTTTTGTGATTGGTGCCCTGTGTATGACTCTGGATTTCGCCCTTTGGATTCTGATTTTGGATTGCGGACATTGTACTGTTGCCAGCTCTGTTGGGGGGTTTCCCCCTTCAGAAATAAAGCCTCCTTTTTGCATTTTACTGGTGTTTGCTCTTGGTTCATTTCGTAAAACCTCACATATGCACTTTTAGCGCTCCGTGACTGGAGCTGTTTGTCTGTTCATAGGTTTGTCTTGTTATCCCTGTCTGGGTTTTTGGCTTCGGCCAAATTCATGTAATTAGTTTATTCCCAATGTGTCACTCCTTGATTACTGTTCCATTGATTGCACCTGTTTTCCCTGATCATGTGTTCTCCCGGATGTGTATATAAGATGTCTGTTTGATTCATTTCCTTGTCAGATCGTTCTTCCTTGTTTCCTGTGCTATGCTTCTCTCGCCTTGATTCATAGTGATTTATCTTTCTAACTGGATCGCCCTAGACACCGAGTTTTGCCGATTCCCTGTACTTTTGCCGCATTCTTGTTTTTTTGACCTCTTTTTGTCTGACTTCGATTTTGTGATTGATGCCCTGTGTATGATTCTGAATTTTGCCCATTGGACTCTGATTTTTAATTGCGAACATTGTACTGTTGCCAGCTCTGTTGGGGAGTTTCCCCCTTCAGAAATAAAGCCTCCTTTTTGTATTCTACTGGTTTTCGTGATTGGTTCATTTCGTAAAACCCAACATCAAGTTTGACATTTGTGTTTTCCTCAATTGTGGCAAGTGTTGGAAACATTCAGTGGGATGTTTTTTTGTCATGTATTAATAGTATTTAGTAATTCATTATAATTCATAATAATCCCATTTAATTGATTGAGTTTGTTTGTGCAGTTAAAGACATGTTGGTAAACCTATGTACATTCCTTGCTGTTCAGCAGCTGACATCTGCACTTCATTTACAGGAATGGACAGTCCTGACGGAGTGTTTGAGACGTTGGGGATATCCCATGCTGAACCATCGGGCATCTCAGGTCAGTTGAAACTGCACTGTCATAACAGGCAATAGGCATCAGCCTACATTTTCCTTTTCTTTTGACAAAAACATGATAGAATACTAAGGCTTTTCTGTCTGTGTCTTTAGGGGAAGCTGCTATGGCAAGTGCTCAGGCCTCTATTGAGCCAGGATCAGGTAAAATGGCACTCACACACATGTTTTTACTATATTTCTGACATAAACACGTTATGAGGTGTTAGTCATGATAATAGATTACAAACAGAATTATTACCATGCTCTTGCATCATCGATCCTGTTTTTTTTTCATTGTCCAAAAAAACTAAAGACTAAAATTTGAACCATCATTTAGATATTAATGAGGACGATGACATGATGGGACGTCAACTGGCTCACCCAGATACTGTAAAATAGATAAATGAATAAATAAATAACTTATTCTATAAATGTATTCAATTATTTATCACATTATTCATCGAAACATTTATTTTAATTTGCAAAAATGGAGATGAATAAATATCCTTTTCTGTCAGTCTCCCAATGCAGGGAAGGAAGAGGGGAGGCAATGGATGGTACAGGTAAAGAAATAAGCTCTGAGTTGGCTGTATACTTCTACTGTAAACCATACATCAGTCTGTTATGATGTATCTAAGGTTAGATAAGATATCTAGATGGAAGGACTGTGATCTCACCTGAATAATTTGTAAACTTTTTTTAACCCCATTAATTTCCTGCAACATATACACAAAAATAACTTCATATTCTAATACTACCCCAAGGCACATCTGCGCTGCAAGAAGAGCTGTCACAGGTGTTCTCAGTACTCAAACAGAAGCTTCAGCGTGACCCTGGCTTCTCAGCCCCTGCAGCCTCATTCATTGCCAACTTCAATAGAATGAGTACAGACAGTTCCCACCAGTCAGCCCTCTCAACATTGGGCAAAAGCCCAGTAGCCAAGGCACTCCAACATAGGACGAGGGGTTTTTTGAAGACCAGCTCACAAATCGGGGTCCAGCGTACGGCTGTAGCCAGAAAAAAATGCCTCTGGGAGGAAGACGGGCCTTGTCGTCTGGACGGCCCACAAAGGCCTCAAGAAAGGAGCACCTCTACGACAAGACAGGGAGGAAGGGAAGTGCTCCTCATAGCTTGTCTCACTGCGTTGGAGCAAGTATGTCACTAGGTGGAAGACACTGACTTTACCTTAGAGTTCTTATGTTGGCATTTTCTTTGTTTTTTGAAAACATTCAGTGAAAAATGAGTCTGGTAGGGAGTGGGTCTGTGTGTCAATTTAGGGGAGCGTATGTGATGGCTGCTGGAATTGGACGCCAAGAGCAGCGGCCGGAAATAAAAGGCAACACTCACTGCGCACTGAGAGACTAAAAACAGATAAAAATAAAGAGACTCGCGCTACCAACGGACCTGGCGCCACCCGTGGTAGCAAACAGGCGAGCTTGAGGAAAACAAAGGAAAAGGGAAATAAACCAAAGATTTACTTACTCACTAACAATATTCCTGATAAGCAACTAAGTACCTGACAATATCTCTCAAGAAACCTTACCTAAAGCGCCAAAGAAGGACTGACACTCTAGCAACGAAGGCGAGGCGAAATAGGAGCTTAACCCCTTTCTGCAGATGTAGATGCCCGCGTCTATAGACCTGCAAATTGGAAGTACGCTGTTACTGTACTCGATCACTAGATAGCACCCCCGGATCAGTTATTGAATGTTCACAAGCAAGCAGACCTCGAACGCGGTTCTGAATACGGTGAAGTTCACTCCACTCCCTGTTTTTCGAGAGCTGCATGAATTAAACTCCTCAGCTAAGCCTGATGTGCAAACTGGTCAGTATCCTTGCCCATAGTGTCGATTCAGCAGTTTGAAAAAACGATATCTTGACACAGAAAAAATCGTTATCCTTTGTAGCAACCAGTTTAGCCACAGTGAGCTAACAGTATTCCAATTAGTAGTTCATAAAAATCAGTTTTCTGAGGCAAAAAAATCGACATGGTATTAATTCTCTCACATTCTATTGCCTATTACAGTTGTCCCATACAAAAAAAATTGTAGTTCCCTACCGTGGATTTACGCGTAGATTCCTTCATTGACAAATCCAGCGCTTCCTTATATCCACCCGAGTACTGGCGTTGATAGCCAATCACTCAACCATACACTCAAGCTCTTCTGCGTAATTGTAGAGTTACACTTCATGGCCTCGTGAAGTTTCCCTGATAAGAATGTATTGAATGGCTCGTTTCTTATCCTATTCCCGAGTGTTTAAACATTTTAGAGTAAGTGAAACACATTGATTGGACAAACACAGAGCATACAAACCAATGCGTATCAGCATGCGCTGTTGTATCCTGTCTACGTTATGCACATTACGCGGCTAAAATAGACGGGATTTATAGAAAGTCGGTTCGCAAAACTGGCCTTGAAGTGTTCAGTTACATAACAGGATTTAAATGAGAACGATATGCTCAATTGGAATTATTTCGAATGAAACAGGACCGGAGGGTTCTTGTTACTGGATACATCGCTCTCAATTTTATACAGTCAATGTCTCTGGAGGAGGGATTCACGAAAAAGGTCAGGCTGCTATTTTTGTTTGTTTTTTTTTTTTCTGTTTCGGAATGTATATGTACTCAACTAAGTCGAATGTCGAGGTTTTTTTTCCTGTTTAAAACGCGAACTGCCCGTGCATTTTGGTGTGGACCCCCGGTACGTTCATTGCACGTTTCTTTTGAATCGGGAGACGCAATGGATTTGATATTCCCTGAAAGTGGAGTGTCTGTTCAGTTAAAATAAGGTATATTTCAGAATTCAGATATTACTGTGTTAGTGAGGTGTACTTGCTCCTTATAAGTGTTGAAATGGGTTCGTGAGCTTCGAAGAGGGGACTGGTAGCTTTCATTACAGGGTGAATGTTCTGACCGTTTAATTAGCAGTTTATTTAATGCGTGTTTGTGCTGGCTTTGAAGAAAAATGGCCAAAACTCTAAACTTTATTATGGAGAAAAGGCACGTTCATATTTGGAGAGGTTACTGGTGACCATTGGTATTCAACTGCACTGATATTGATAAATTCATACTAAACTCAACCAGAACCATATTAAACCATATTAAATTTCATGCCTTAAAGCTTTAATTGTGTTAAATACATGATTTTTTTAATGATTTGACAGCAAATCATTTTGAGACTTTGGGGAGACACTTGGGTAGCTGTATAATTTGGCTAATAGCATGTAGGTAATCTAGAATGTAATTTTGAAGATGAATTCTACTTGTGCTCAAGGAGTTTATGATACCATAAATGTATAGTTTTAAGCCCCAGCAGTTTTTCAATCGTCAGAATTATTTTTTTTGCAATTTCAATGGTGAATTCTCATGAAGATTTTTTATGTTTGCTGCTCATTTTCTCTACCAAAATCATGAAAATAAACTGAAATACAATGTAATTCTAAATGCTGTAAGTGTCTTTCCTGAATTGAGCCACATTTTTCCTCTTTGTGAAGCTTAAATCTTGAATTATACAGCATTAAAGTGGGTAACCCATAAATAGCCAAATTTGGCTTCTGCACAAAGGGGTTAAATAGAATCCGGGCCAAGCCCCCAATCAATGCCACCTGGCCCAGGAATCCGATAGGGAGCAAACGATATTGTCCCGGATGAGAGCAGCAAACAGCTCTCAAAGCTCCCAAACCATGACAGCGCGCTGCCTCAAGGCCCGGTTCCACTGCACTTATGGATGCAAAGAGGATGTAAAACGTAAAAAAATCTTGCCATCTGCTGGAAAACGCTATGCATCCGTTGTGTACTCATTGCATACTTGTTTCATACGCTCTATCCATCGAGCATCCGTCAACTGTGATTTCATCCGCGCAAAAAGTTTTGAGCTGCACAAAACTTTTAGAACGGATGAACTTTCCGCCGTGTACGATGTAAATCCGCGACATATACGAGCAATAAACGTTCTATGTCCGTTAAACGTCTGCTGTATCCTCTCTGCATCCTCTGGGCATCCTCGCAACTCACATCCGCTGCAGCTGAAAACGGAAAGAGGGAGGAAAGATAAGGTACATGGAACGTCTATAAATCGTATGTAGCACGGAAATAGAAAGGAGGTAAGCGTATGCATCTCGTATATAAAGTATTCAAAACGGACAAAGCGCTTCATCTGCTATGCATCCGCTCTTTCCGCTATGCGTCCGCTTCGCAGTTATCCCCGGTAACCCCTTCGGAGCTGTCATCCACTTCCATCCGCTTTCATCCGCTGGGCTTCCTATGAACATGCGTTTAACATCCCCGCTACATACTACCCACGTCCGTTCTTTTCCGCTCTGTTTTCGCAAATTTTCGCCAATTTTGTCCATTTCTGGAGCAGATGAAAACGGATAGAGCCACCCCTGAAATTTTGCTTGTCCGCTGTGTCCTTTTTGCATACGTTTTGTGCCCAGGGCTGGCCAACACTTCGTAAATGACTGGACAGCAGATCTTTAACATTAGCTTGGGAGACGAACATGACAATACTTCGCCTAATAACTACTGGGCTGAGATCTTGGAACCATATTGTTGCAACGAAAATTGGTAATCAGTAACATAACATTAGCTGAGAATGGGTAACGTTAATGTTAGACTTTTGTCTATGTTAACCCCAAGCCTATTTGTCAAACAATGAATAACAAAACGCACCACAGCATGCGTTTGATTAACATTAGTTTAATATAACGTTATTGTACGTCACAATATACATTACATTGCGATTGAACTATCAAATCTAAACGTTATAACGTCATATTATTCTATAGCAAAGGGGTTGATGAGGTTATACGGAAAAAATATACTCATACGCGCTATCTCTGCTTCTACTTCTGCTTGAAGCAGGCAAGAATCACAGCTGCAAATGGCGCCTACGTCACATGATAGTGTTCGGAGCTTCGGCCGATCAGGCATCGGTTTCTCATTTATAGTCATCATTTTTCCAAATGTATAGTACGATTCGTAAAATCACTTCCGGCGCAAGTGGCAAAGAAGGCGTGTTTGGGCGTAACACAGCCGAGTCAAATCTTCACCAATCAAATTAGCACCTCTCCTCACCTTTAATGTGTTGGAATATAGAAGCCTCTGTCCTATTTCTGCATGATGCGTTAATGTTGCTTTTTGCTTTGCTGCTTCAGGCATGTTTTCCGCACCGCTTACGTGTATATTGAGCATTACGAATATGAGTTAGCTGGGCAGCTTGGGCATTCGCAAATTATTACCATTAGCGAACTTGAATGGAATTTCAAAACGAAACTACGTCAGATCATTCAAACTTATGACGTTGGTTACGTCGCAGGTTCGAGCCGCGGTCATACCAGCCGACAGTAGTCGGCAGCTTTTTCAGCGTTGCGCACGATTGGCCATTGCACTACAGGAATTCAAATTGGGAAGGGACTGCCAGGTAAGGGGATATAGATAAACAGCTTTGTTCGTTGCTCCAGCGCCTCCTGTTGGCCAGACGGTCGCTCGTCAGGAAGATTCAAAGTTTGTTCATGTCCGGGTATCCTCCGCCCTCTTTCTGAACTTGCGAAGATTAAACCAATGAGTGTATAAGAAGCAGTGGCTGACGAGCACGTGCTTCGGAGGAGAGCCGTGAACTGTCTTCATTATCCTGAGTTGGCAGCAAGGGGTCGCATACGAGCAAGCTGTGTACATAGTTCGCCAATTGGGCATTCCAGATTTGGGTGGGATTGGAGATACCAAATTTATAAAAATAAAAAAAAAGCTTACGACGTTGGAATGAAATACGACGGTTGCTCATTGGGAAGAGAAATGATGGATAGTGTGTACCTAATTATTACACCCTATTGCTGCTTAAAATTTTGGGATTAACATGCACGGACAACAATGCAAGATACGTTATGCATTTATTTTCAATATGTAATCTTAACTCAGCACGACATCATAGCAATCAAGCTGTATTCCTTTCCCCCACTAAAAACGATAAACTTAAGTGACAATAATAGTAGCCTAGTATTAAGCTGCTTGCACACTGGACGCAAAACAAATTTTTCACACGACAGATTGCGTTGAACGCAGTGTCTCGTGTCTGACAGTCTGACAGGGTTTCAATAAATCTCCGTGTCCAACAATCGGATGGTTTCAATATAACTCCGTGTCCGACAGTCGATTATTGTTTTTAATTTCTTCAAATCTACTGACTCTTTTAGATATTAAACGGAAATGTTTGATATGAGGGCTCAGTTCTTCAAGATGAGTACCGAGAATTTCAATCAATGTTTCTGTTTAAGCTCTGCTCAATAAAGTGAGTCGACATTGGCGTGGGACACTGTACAATGCCTCCGTGTCTGACAGGCAAAAAAAAAAGAGAGGATGATTAGAACAGATTGATATCGAAATGAAGAATAAAAAGAAACATTTTAACAACAGAACATCCAATGAACACTGCGATTTATTTACTATTTGCAGGTCATCTTTCTAGGATGTTCCGTTTGTTGGTGATATATTTTTATTCTTTATTTCGTTATCAATCTGTTCTCATATCAAAACTTTTACTTTTGCTGGCTGATGGACATGGAGTAATTTGAATTTCGCGTCGGACAGTCTTGTTCTTGCATGCGATAATTTATTCACACTGTCAATGGTCATGGAATTGATTTGCTCATGCACTATTTTATCTCTGCTGTGAAAATAAAGCGTGAATCTGTTCGATCCATCTGACTTATTTTCAGAAAGACCGAATAAAGACTGGTGTCTATCTTCAACGGAAGAAAACAGACGAATAGGCTAAAAAGACCGAGAAAAGTCGATAGCTATCAATTTGTATTTTGTGAAGGTCGAACACAAACATGGCCAAGTTTGCACGTCTAATAATTTCTGGAATACTCGGAAAATTAGAACTTTTATGACTTTCAGACATGGAGCTATATTAAAACCCTGTCCGACTATCACGTCTTTGCATTGACTTGACTTTGACTTTGACATTGTAATCAGTCGTGTGAAAAATTTGTTTCGTGTGCAAGTGGCTTTACTGAGCATAGAACGCAAGCGTTCTACTTTTGTATATACATAGGCAGTTTGTGGTGGGCTGAGAAAGATGTGAGGTCGTTAGCTTACATCGCAGATTCAGCTGCATTGATTAAGCCAGTTCAAGTTTCCATTACGCTTGCCAACCGCCTTTAATCTGACATCAGGACAATCGATATAGATACTATAATTCATGTCCTTATTCATTAAATAGTGCTTCCTGTAATTATTTATTGCATTGAAATGTGCCCGACATTCTGGAAACCTGCCTGTGTGATTTTGGTGACGTGTGCGCACCGTGCGCCGGTCAGCCAAATTACCACTGCACAGAAAGTAAACCAGGTTGAAGCAGGCGAGCTTTCTGCGCAACTCCAGCGGAGACTTTTTCTACGAAATTGTCGCTGCGTCTTGATGAATATGAGACATCTCCCCCTACTACGCCGCCACACCCATCTCGGTGCACGTCTGTCTACCAAATTGCCAAAGTGGCTGCGCACGGTGTTGCACCGCACAAAATTACCACTGCACGGGCTGCGCTGGACGAAATTACCACTGCGTGGGCTGCGCCATGCTACGCCACGCTGCGCTGCGCCAAGAAATTAGAGCCCAAAGAGTACAGTGATGTGTTCCAAAGCCATCTCCAGTTATGAACCTTAATGCAGCGTGGTACACTGCGTCAAGTGACCTCAGCAAGGAGGGTGCAGTGTGCATATAAATCACATCACCATAATCTATTCTAGAGAGAATAGTTGCTTGAATAATCTGTCTTCTGCAACTCTTCGGAAAGTAGGCTTTATTCCTGTACAGCATAGCCAATTTTGGCTTCAGATTCTTGACCAGCTCATCAGTATGCTTCCTAAAATTAAGATTGTCATCCACCCTAATGCCAAGGTACTTGTAGTAAGGAACTCTTTTGATTTGGATTCCATTTACTGTTGTGATGCTACCATTATGGTACCTAGCTGCTGGTTTAAGAGAGAATAGCATGAATTTAGTTTTTTCAGAGTTTAAAATTAGTTTAGGGTCTAAAAGATCCCTCTGGAAGATTTGGAAATCTGACTGCAAATTTTTAAGAGCCAAATCAGCAGACGGGGCAGCTGAGTAGATGTTTGTCTCATCTGCATAGAGGTGGATTTTACTATTGAGCAAATTAGCACCAAACTCATTAATAAAAAGTGCAAACAGCAAGGGCCCCAAAATTGAACCCTGTGGAATCCCCTTGCCAAGATAAATAAAGTTGGATTGATAGCCATCAGCCACAACAGCTTGACACCTACCAGATAGATAATCTTTAAACCAATTCAGAGATTTAATATCAAACCAAATTGCACTTAGCCGTTCTATAAGTTTAAAATGATCAACTGTGTCAAACGTCTTTGATAGGTCAATAAAAAGGGCAGCGCAGTCTTGCTTATTGTCCAAGGCAGAAACAATATCATTTAAAACCCTGGCTCCAGCTAATACAGTACTATGACCTGGTCTGAAACCTGACTGAAACACATTCAAGATGGCATGGTCTGATAAAAATGCTCAAACCTGATTATTGACGAGTCTCTCCAAAACCTTTGAAATTGGTCGATAGTTATTCAGAACATCTGAAGAACCTCCTTAATGTAAGGGAAGAACAAAAGCCGTTTTTCACAAGACAGGAATCGAACCGGTCAATAGTGTTGTGAAGTTAAAAATGTGTGTCAGGATAGTAGCAATCAAAGGTGAAGCCAGCAATAAGAGGCTTGGGTCTAATTTATCCGCCCCAGTGGATTGCTTCGGGTCAATGCTAAAAAGTTCTTCAAGCACTTCCTCTTCATAAAAAGGACGCAAGGAAAAACGACAAGAGTTATTCGGTACAGGTACAAAAGGCCTGCTATCACAGGTAGGAACAGCTGGCAATAACTCTAAATTTTCAAAGAGGTGGCCTGCATTAACAAAATGCTCATTGAAAATATTACAAAGTTCCCCTTTATCCGAAATAATGACAGAATCCTTAGTAATCTAACTTGGTAAAGCCGAGGAGGGGAGCGAAGACAAAGATTTAAAAGTTCTCCAAAATTTCGCAGAATTCCCCCCGGAGTCAGATAAGTTGGAGAGATAATAAGATCATTCGGCCTTCCAAATCGGTGTAAGGGTTCTGTTGCGAAAGTAACACTGAAGCCTGCTCATTAATTCTAATAGCAAAGGAAAAATGCTGAGCATTTGAGACATTTTGATAATGCATCAACACTACAAAATTGTACACTGTACAGACTGCTGGTAAGATTCTTGCATTTTGACACAATGCTACAACCAAAACCAGCATTCTTTTCCTATTTACAATCATCCCAGCTTTAACCCAAAGTGATTACAACTTTTATGCACAACTGTGCATGTACTTTATATATGTCAAAAAACAGAATTGTGTTTATATGTCTAAGAATATGGAATATTAGGTAAGTAGAAGTTTAGGTCTTTAGAGCGCCACCTTTGTTCAGATAGTGTTGTGCCAAGCTAAACTCTTAATTTTCAGAGAAAATTAGCTGCGTCTATCGCACTTCAAAAACAATTTCTTAATACACCGCAAACATGCACCAAAAATCAATTTCGACCATCTTTCGGCCCATCCATTGCACTAACTCAGCAAGATACCAAGGTACTATTCACTGAAAATGATAGTCTTGTTGTGACTAAACACATAATAAACTATTCTAGATTGATATGAACTAATAATGTATAATTATGTTACATTACAACACATGAAGCAAATACTCGGAACAACTTTCTTATTTGGAACAAAGTATTGCTTTGAGTTCCAGAGTAGCTGCAGTAAACATACACTTTTGAAATCACTCCGCCCAGCTGGTATGTCTGGAATGCAGTTTCGGTTATGCATTTGCCTTGAAAATAACTCTGTTTCGTAATTATACATTATACATTATTTATACCGTGGTGAATGTGCAGGTCACAACTTGTCCACGAGAGCATTTTGGAGCTGTTGGATTGTGTATTTGATGAGTTTTGAAGGAGCGAGGGACCTGTACTGTTCACTTTCGTTGTTTGCTGAGCAGCTTGCGCCTCCCTCCCCCGAATCTCAAATCAACAGGCTCATATAAGGCAATCAGAGATAGCAGACCTGGCCCCAGCCACGGGCTGACAGACAGATTGACAGAAACACACACACACACAGACATGATCATTGCTTAACCTGGCCCCCTAGGGGAGGGGCCAGGTAATAACATATAATTTTGTATAATACATGACATATTGTAAGGATGGCAAAAATCCAAATAATTCATTAATCCAAACGTTTGGCTGAATTCCATCTCCCGTTTCAGCCTTTTTTCAGCAGCAAACTTGAAGATGGCACTAAATTTATGAAAAATGTTTTAATTGAAAAAGAAAAAGAAGAAAGAAAGTTTACATTTAAAATGGGAATTATCTCCTGAAGCATATGGATCCATATCAAACATTAGCACAAAACAGCTTCACTTGTCAACTTAGCTGATAAATATGTGCCATTTTATGAGCTACATGAATTCAGAATCTTCAGTACGCATTTATATTGACATTTTATGCCATGATTGATTTAGGAAGGAAAATGCCTGAAGATTTGTGATGCCTTGAAAAATAATGCCAGCTCGAAACAAATTGGCTGAAAATTCTACTGTTTATTATTTGCACATGAGCAAATGAATGTCTGGATGTTAATTAAATATGAGGACAGGCAGTCACATGCTCATAGTCACAATGCAATAATAATTAATTTAGAAAAGAAGATCACTCAAACAGTGCATGACTCTGTCAAAATTTGGATCTTTAGTATGATCTAGTGCATTTTAGCAGTCATTGCTCCAATCTTCCATTCCAGCAATGGAGAGGAATTCAAACATTTTTAGATTTTTAAATTGATCTGGATCGGTCCCAAAATGAAATCACCAAAACGATTAGCCAAGATGCACTGCTGGTAAAAATCTGTCCTTGACTTTTTCCGTACTGTTGCCAACAAACATACTGTGGCAATGGCCAGAAAAACCAGGCAGTGGTGCAATAATGTCTGTTTATTGGACTCAACAAATATACACAGGAGAGACAATGCATTCAATCAATATTTCCAAGCAGTTAGATGTGTCTGTCCAGTACACAAGCGTAACCCGGTCTCCCTTACAGAAACACGCTGACTGAGGGTTTTTTCACTCTTGGTCCTTTTTTGCCCTCGAAACGAACTCAGATGATGACTCAGCTTTTTTAGTGCATATTTGAACACAACAACCGCACTCAGACCCCTTTAAAACTAACTATACTGAGACCACCACAGGAGGTAGTCTCAGTACGGTTTGCTAAAAAGCCACAGTACGGTTCGCTTAAGCTAAGAATTGCGAACATAAAGCACGCCGGGTTCACTTCGCATTTTTGCACCCTTCGGTGCCCTATCCGTACCTCCTGCCCGGGTGCCCAATCGGTTCTCTGCATGCAAAATTCTTGTACTGGGCGAGTGCATAGAATTCCTGCTTGATTTGTTCCACACATACGTAATCATTTTACTTGACGGAAGCCAGTCACTTTTTTTTCAAACTTTATCAACAAAGTAGTATACAAATTCACTACAACACCAGGATATTTTAGAAAGATCATATTTTATTTCATGGTCCTTCATGTATAGATTTTTTATTTGAATAGGTGCAATGCCAGATTTTGCACAAAATCTTCTGTGTTCATCACTTCCAACACAAGCCATGGCAAAATATGAAAACTAGGCTATTGCGTGAAATCTTATGGAAGTGTTTGACGGTATGGGTACCTTGACAGGAATTTGCGTATTAATACATGATCAATTTTTCCGATCCCGAATGTAAACCCTGTGGGCCGAAATCCCATACTAATGAAACCCCTCCTTTGTCTATATCAGGGTTCTCACGGATCCTTAAAAAGTCTTAAAAGGCATTAAATTCACAAATCTAAAAACAAGGCCTTAATTGGCATTAAAATGTCTTAAATAAATCTTTCAAAAGTCTTAAAAATGTGAACTCGTGATGAATTAGTGAACACACTGAGAAAGCGCCACAAAGAAAAAATGGCAGAATTGGCAGAGGTGGAGGAGGAACTGAAAAAAGCAGTGCCATATCAGTGAACTATATCGGCTTTAAAATTAAATATCGGACATCGGCCATTCTGCTGATATCTGCCGATATACATACCCAAAACCAGTGAAGTTGGCGCGGTGTGTAAATTGTAGATAAAAACAGAATACAATGATTTGCAAATCCTTTTCAACTTATATTCAATTGAATACACTGCAAAGACAAGATGTTTAATGTTCAAACTGAGAAACTTTTTTTGTTGTTGAAAATAATCATTAACTTAATTAATTTAAAGGCAGCAACACATTGCAAAATAGTTGGCACAGGGGCCTTTCTACCACTGTGTTACATCGCCTTTCCTTTTAACGACACTAAGTAAATGTTTGGGAACTGAGGAGACCAATTTTGAAGTTTTTCAGGTGAAACTCTTTCCCATTCTTGCTTGATGTACAGCTTAAGTTGTTCAACAGTCCGGGGTCTCTGTTGTTGTATATAATGCACCACACATTTTCAATAGGAGACAGGTCTGGACTACAGGCCGGCCAGTCTAGTACCCAGACTCTTTTACTACGGAGCCATGCTGTTATAACTCGTGCAGAATGTGGCTTGACATTGTCTTGCTGGAATAAGCAGGGGCGTCCATGAAAAAGACGTTGCTTGGATGGCAACATATGTTGCTCCAAAACCTGTATGCACCTTTCAGCATTAATGGAGCCTTCACATATATGTAAGTTGCCCATGCCTTGGGCACTAATACACCCCCATACCATCACAGATGCTGGCTTTTGAACTTTGCGCCTATAACAGTCCGGATGGTTCTTTTCCTCTTCGCTCCGGAGGACACGACGTCCACAGTTTCCAAAAACAATTTGAAATGTGGACTCGTCAGACCACAGAACACTTTTCCACTTTCCATCAGTCCATCTTAGATGAGCTCGGGCCCAGCAAAGCCGGTGGCGTTTCTGGGTGCTGTTGATAAATGGCTTTCACTTGGCATTGTAGAGTTTTAACTTGCACTTGCAGATGTAGCGACGAACTGTAGTTACTGACAGTGGTTTTCTGAAGTGTTCCTGAGCCTGTGTGGCGATGTACTTTACACACTGATGTTGGTTTTTGATGCAGTACCGCCTGAGGGGTCAAAGTTCACGGGCATTGCTGTACAGTTGTACAATGCACTTCATACATGTTCCTTGTGAATAGAGGTAAAATTGGTTGTGGGTGTTGTCATAAGTCTGTTTTAAGTAGGACAGGCTGCAAGTATCATATTTTTGTTTTGTTTAAAAACAATTGTAATGAATAAATATGACATGTTTTAAATAACGTAAATTGAGGTATTTTTCTTATTTTGCACAAGGAGTGATAACTGATGTTACATCATTTTCAGCTTTGTCTTATGTCTGCATTTGCCAGCAGGCCGACATGATGAAGAGTCTGCAGAATAATTCTGTCTGTTAATTCCCCTGCAGAAACTAGATGATCACTGCAATTAGATGTGGGGGAAAAAATATCGGTATCAGTATCGGATATCGGCCAAATGAGTTGTAAAATATTGGCATATCGGATATCGACCAAAAATCTAATATCGTCCATCCCTAGTATTAATGTTTTTCAAAAAAACGTTTTCATTTGATCAAAAGGTCATATTTCATGTTCAAATAAACATTTGGGCAAAATTGTCCCAAACCCTATTATGAGGTGTTATTTTTCCATTTGTGTTTATTATGAAGTTGGTCTTAAATTTAATATCAAATGGCATTAAAAAAAGTCTTAAAAAGTCTTGCCCTAAGCTGTGGGAACCCTGCTATATGAATATGTGATAATACGTGTCCCTCAACAGACATTCAGCACATTGAAGCTGCATTTTCCACATACCGCTCTCTTGCTCCTTAGGCACCCGGAGGTTTTATTTTTTTCCCACTGTGATCTGAAAAACAACGTCAAGTTATCTCTTGCAGCCTACAATGGATAAGAAACATAAATGGTTTTCATATATTCTCATGAGGGTACAGAGATCATGAATGCCTGAGTTTAAAATAGGCTATTTATCCATGTCTATATTATCAATAGGGTCGCGTATAATAAAAAAAAATTTTAGGGGGAGTCAATTACTGGAGAACATAAATATTTTATGAAAACATTTTAGTCACAAAACTACCGCAGTTTAAATTTAGGCTACCCTGTGCTATTTTTAGTGATATATTGCATGCAGCAGTTGAACTGTATTTCCTACTTATCATTATTATTATTATTATTATTATTAAATTTATTGATTAATTCCAACTTACATGCGTGCCTATTGCCGCGGATTATATTCCAACAGATCCAGCCAAGGCCATCATCAGAAACTAGCGTCACTTCATATAATGCAACTGAGGAAAGGACATCTCATGTCACTTAAAACATATGTCCTCGTTTCCTCTGTCCTCTCTCCTGTTTCCTCCATGCATCCTCGTTGGGAGGGACTAAGACGCGAGGATAGGACGCAAGTGAGGGGAACTAGGATTGAGCTTTGAGACACAGCCTCTTTCTCTGTCGCTTATCGAGCACTTGAATCGTCAATCCAACCGGTAAAGGGTTTTGTCATGATTAGGTGGATTTGAGAGCTTTCTTTGTTGCTCTCGTCCGGGACGACATCGTTTTGCTCTCAATCAAATTTTTGGGTCAGTTGGCATTAATTGGGGGCGTCACCCGGATTCTATATAAGCCCTAGTTCCACCTCTATTCCCTTGCTAGAGTGTCAGTGTTATGTTTGCACTTTAGCCAGTAAAGGTCTCTAGTAAGAGAGTTGTTAAGGATCTAGCTGGAAATTTAAGGACAAGTTTTAGTTAGCTAGGGAATCTTTCTGTTTTTTTCCCTTTTCATTTTGTCCTTTTCTAGCTCTCTTTGCTTCCTTCCCCGGATGACATCTCGGTCCGTTTGAAGCGTGAGTCTCGCCCTCTCTTTTTATTTGTGTCTCTCTCTCTCTTCTGCTCTTTTCCCCTTTTATTCTGGCCACTGCGTTTGGCGTCTAAAACTCAACAGCCATCACAATACACTCTAGCCAACATGGAGACATCAGCGGTGGCCAAAATTAAAAGGGCTGTTGCCAGCCAGCAAGATATGCTGGCTGGCTTCGCTAAAGGGCTTTCAGGCTTGGGTAATCAGCAGTCGGGTCTAGTTGAGAGATTCTGCCTTCAAGAGAACTCACCTCAGAATCATGAGTGCGTTCTGTTAAACTTGACTGAGAGTGTTACGTTTCTGTCTACACAAGTTTCACAAAAAGTTGCAGAAGCACCATCCATACACCTTCCCTGAGAACCTGTTACAATTGCCCCAAAGATATACTGGCGAGGCCGGGAAATGTAAGGATTTCATCGCCCAGAGTGAAATAAGGCTCAGCCGTCACGATTCGTTAATGAGGATTCTCGGTTAGCATTTATATTATCCCTGTTGGTTGGCACAGCACTCACTTGGGTCGGCCCATTAATCAGATCTAATTCACCGGTCGTAGATTCTGTGGAGGCTCTTGTTAGGGAGATGGTGTCTGTATTCGATCAAAATATTTATGGTCAGGATGCAGCTACGTGTTTGATGCACCTGAAACAGGGCAAAGAAAGTGCAGCTGAGTTTTCTATTGCATTTCGCTCTCTGGCCACAGAGACAGGCTGGCCAGAGGGTCCTCTGATGACAGCATTCAGTCATGCCCTTACGGAGGAGATAAAGGATGTGATGGCTACTTTAGAACCCTGTTCGACTTTAGACTCTTTAGTTCGTACGGCTGTGGGAATTGACAACCGCATACACAAACGCAACAGGGAGAAGCTATACAAATTGCTGATTGCTTACAATGGGGCTAAAGTTGTTAGTGGCGAGTGTGCGGCTCCTATTCTACCCACAAAAGATTCTACTCCGGTTGAGCCCATGCAAGTTGATAGTTCGTTTGACAGTTGGACTAATAAACCTACTAGTAGAGGAATAATCTGCTTTAATTGTAATAAGCCGGGTTCATATCTGTCCACGTTGTCCTAAGCTTCAGGGAAATGGAAAACCCCTCTAGCGATTCAGGGGGCGCTAGAGGGGCAGACCCAATTTCCCTTCCAAACACTAATCCCTGTGGAACTGATTGTGGGGAGCAAGAGAGTTATCATTGACACGTTTGTGGACTTGGGTGCAGTGAACTGTTTCATGGATATTAAGTGGGCTAGGAAGCACTCCGTTCCCACTGTTACACTTTCAAAGTAACGCTCTGTCAGAACTTTGGACGGTCGCCTGTTTGGAACGGGAGTTATAACCAAACTTTCTGAACCGCTAAATATCTTCATTTCTTTTGGTGGCAAGTCTGAGGAGGTCCGGTTTTTTATTATCAGTTACCCTACTTTTCCCATTGTTTTAGGGAATTCATGGTTACGGAAACATAAACCTTGCATCAGTTGCGGGGAACAGAACAATCCTATCGTCCGCTGGGGCACCAATTGCAACTCTCATTGTCCAGCTAATGAAACTTGTTTTTCCAGACATCAAGTTATGGGGGAGGCTGATGCCTGGAGCGAGAGTAAGGAGGTTATCTCACCATACCCTCCTAGACTAGAAAAAGGGGCAGAGGAGGGGTTGCAATGGGATCCTCAATTTGACTGGCGACAGCCAGAGGACGATTACCTTTTAGAGGATTTTAGCGATTCTGAATCAGTCCTGGAGACATTAGATTCGGAGCAGGGTGAGGAATTTGGGGCCACACTGAACTTTAGCTTACCTTCTAATGTTCCTAAGGACTATGCTGATCTTGCCGAAGTGTTTAGTAAGCAGCGAGCAATAACGTTACCTCCCCATTGTCCGTACAACTGCGAGATCAATCTTTATCCTGGTACAACTCCGCCTAGGGGTTCGCTATACATGCTGTCAGGACCTGAGTGTAAGGCCATGTGAGAATATATTCAGGAAGCTCTGACTAATGGGTTTATTCGGCCATCCACATCTCCCGCCGGAGCGGGTTTTTTTTACCGTGGGAAAGAAAGATGGCGGTCTGAGACCCTGTATTGATTATAGGGGTTTGAATAAGATCACCATTAAAACTGATACCCACTTCCGTTAATGAATTCCACGTTTGAACGTCTGCAGGAGGCGTCATTTTTTACTAAGCTAGATCTTCGTAATGCTTATAATTTGGTTTGCATTCGGGAGGGGGATGAAGGGAAGACGGCATTTAACACTCACGACGGGTACTACGAATATTTAGTCTTACTGTTCGGGCTGGTTAATGCCCCCTCGGTGTTTCAGGCACTCGTTAATGCTGTCCTCTGAGAGATGTTGGAGAAATTTGTCTTCGTTTATCTTGATGACATTTTGATTTTTTCTTTAACACTCTCGAAGCATAAACAACACGTCAGACATGTGCTTGAGGCTCTCCTCAATGCCAAACTTTTTGTTAAAGCCGAGAAATGTGCTTTTCATGCCCAAACTGTCTCGTTCTTGGGCTTTATTGTTCTTTCTCGTTCCCGAAGTTTTAGTTAGCAAGTTAGCAATCTTTCAGTTTTTTTCCCTTTTCATTTCGTCCTTTTTGAGCTTGCTTTGCTTCCTTTCCCGGAAGATATCTAGGTCCGTTTTGAAGCGCGAGTCTCGCCCTCTCTTTTTATTTGTGTCGCTCTCTCTCTTCTGCTGTTTTCCCCTTTTTTTATGGCCACTGCGTTTGGCGTCTTAAACTCAACAGCCATCACAGTTATATGCATTCGTGGAACACATAGGGCAGGGTGCAAATATGAGTTACACAATGCACATGTGCAGAAAGTTTGTGCAAGCGCAGAACCGATCAGGCAGAAGGTACGGATAGGGCACTGACAAAAAGCATGGCAGCAGACATTTTGTTGCAAGTTAAAACTACCCAGAATACAGTGCAATAGAGGTCTGAGAGCTCTAGAGGAACTACAGTGTGAACAGAAAGAGGACTGAGGCCCCATCAGAGGTGAAGTGGACCAGAAAGAGAACCTAGTCCTCTTTGAAATAAAAAATAAACACAAAAAGTTCATTTTCCGTTGGTCCTCTTTTTGGTCCACTTTTAGAGGACTGAGTTCAGTTCTTTTAAAAGGAACTATGTGTAAAAACACCCTGAGTTACCTACAACCCCAGAAGTCCCGCCTCACTCCCCACGCTACTGGCAGGTTCCACATTTGATTGGCATGTAATCAAAATCACCCAACACGTCACTACAATACCACCAAACCAAAGGTAAAACATAACCACATTAGTCATTACTAATGTTTCAATGTGTGTCTTCTTCTGGGTATTGCGGAATGAATCAGTAGCCCTGAAAAAGACAAATGTCAAAACAATGGCTATGAGTGTGCGGCTGCTCTTCTTCACATGTGTATTTTCACCTGCATCACTCCAACACCGGTGTGCGCTGCTTCTCTCTCCTGTCATGGCTGCTCAAGGTCAAAGTAAACCTTATTATCCCCGTAAGGGCCAATTTGTTTTCCAGCCAGCAGAGAATAAGGCAACAAATAATACACAACATACATATATCTCATACACACAATATTAAGACATCACACCGTTTATAATACTAGTGCTAATAGGGATGAATGAGCTTTTAAATCTAGATGTTTCATATTTCAGTACAATGTACCTGCGACCAGAAGGCAACAGTCTGTACTCCAGAGACAAGGGGTGACTACGGTCACCGAGGATACATTTAGCTCTCCTCGTGACTCTGGCTCTGTAGAGGAGGGGGAACTCTTCTAGACTGACCCCTGCAGTTTTGCTGCACATTTTAACAATAAACTTCAGTCTGTGCCTATTTTTAAAAGTGAGCAACCCAAACCAGCAGATAAAGGAAAAAGTTAAAACAGACTCGACAAACAAGCGTGAAAATTTTCTTTAAAGATTTGTCCACGTTAAAACCTGTCAGCTTTCCATAAAAATACATACGCTGGTGGGCCTTAGCACAGACCACATCAGTATTGGCATTGAAAGTGAGGCAATTATCAATGACTGTGCTAAGATATTTGTACTGCTGTACAACTTCTACAGCCTGGCCATGAATAAAAATAGGACAACTTGGTGAAGGCTTCCTTCTGAAATCAATGATCATTTCTTTAGTTTTGGAGACATTTATGATCATGGATGAGCCCTCGCATCAGTCCATAAAATCATTCACCACTGTACCGTGGTTCGTCTCCTTATCGGTCAGTAACGGTCACAATCACAGAGTCATCGGCAAATTTAATAATGTATCTGCCTCTGTACTGAAGCATATAAAATAAATAAAAGAGGTGAAAGGACACATCCCTGAGGGCAGCCAGTGGAAGATAGAAGTACATCAGATGAAACACCATTTACCCTCACCCTATGTGTGTTAAAAAGTCAACCAGCCTTCATACTAAATCCCTGTCAATGTTAGTGAGACATCAGCTGAAATGCAAGGTTGAATACAGTTAAAAGCAGAGGAAAAGTCAATAAAAAGCAAGCGAGCAAAATTTTCTGCCCATCAGAAAAGGTAAACAGGAACCAGTTTGGAGTAAGCTTGCATTTTAAGTTTACGATACTGAATGGCTTTAATACCTCTGTGGTAGGAGGCACTCTTCTTCTCCCCCTAACCCATCATTCAGTCTGTACCGGGCTGTTCAACCAATCTACTCCCATTCTTATCTTTTGAATGTCCCTTCAACTCCCCTCTGCTGATCATTCATTGGTTTTCTCTGCCATTTTTCCTCTTGTATCCAATCAGTTCAATCTTTACTGTCAAGAACAGCCCACCTTGTTTTAGTTTAAATCTCTGGGCCTTCATCTTCAGGGCCAAGCTGGTACCAGACAGAGCCACAAACTTCAGCAGTTGGTTTTCATTGGTATGATTCACCACTTGTTCACAATTTTACCAGTACAATAAACTTGATAAAAGACTATTGGCTTTAAAGGGGAACTCGGGGATAAATCATAATGCTGTTTTATAAAAACATAATTAGTAAATAAATATTGTAAAATACAAAAATGTGGAATTTTTCTTTTCAAAGACTAGATAAATGAGGTTTTATACCCCCAAATTAGTTGTCGTCTGCTTCAGCAGTCGCGTGATAATGACGTAACGTTGCCTGAGAATGATGAAACGTTGCCGTTCGTCCAGAGGGATGCGCTGTTATTGTGTTGGAGGTCAAGGTCAAGGTCAAGGTATCTTCATTATCCCCCAAGAGGGCAATTTGTTATACAGCCAGCAAACAAACACAAACAATCATCAGCAGGGACAAAAAAAAATAACATGGATGTTGAATAAATCATATGAAATAAAAAATAAAATGGTAATAATAAAAAAAAGAGATTAAAACGTAATAAATAATAAGTAAAATACTAAGTTGAGGATGTTTAAGAGGCCAATAAGGGCAGGTACAAATGAGTTCTTGTATCTGTTAGTTCTGCACTTCCTTAAAGAAAATCTGCGGCCTGACAGGAGCAATGACTGCAAACTTTACAATATACTGATTGGCGTGCTGACTTTGACACGTTTGCATATAAAACAAATAACGGGGGCTAGAGGACACACTCCAGTGGTGAGACAGTGGAGGAAACAAGAGCATCAGATTAAACATCATTGACCATGACACGTTGAGATCTGACAGTTAAAAAATCCATCAGCCAGCAAAGCAGACCAGTGTCAATGCCATGATTGATTTTTAACCTTTCTGCTAAAATATGCGGTTGAATGCAATTAAAAGCAGGAGAAAAATCAATGAAAATAAGACGCTCAAGGGTTAAAGCACCTTCTCAGTGTGCTAGGATCATTTTCAATAAGATACAAATGGCATCATCAACTCCCCTACTTGACCTATAAGCAAATTGAAGCGAGTCCAACTTGTCTTTAACAGTGTTAAGAATAGCATCCTTCACATCTTTTCAAATGATTTCATGGCAAGGGAGGTGAGTGCTACAGGCATAATTGTTTTGGGGCCTTGACTTTTTGCAGTCAACTATTATGGAGTCCTTCCATGAGCGAGGTACCTTGTGGAGTTGGAGTGAGCACCTGAAAAAAAATATATATATCGGGCAGCAGATCTGCACAGTTCTTAAGGATGCGGCCACCTATACCATCAGGGCCAGGACTTTTCTCTTTTTTCACAAATCGGAAGAGTCTTAGAACTGTGCTCCTATTGAAAGAATAGAATCCTGCCCTGGCGCCACATTTCTCGATAATGATAGCTCCTCCCCAAAATCATAGACACTAAAACGTTTATAAAAAGTATTTAGTTCATTAGAAAGTTCAAGGTTGGACTAATTATTAAGAGAAATTGGACGCTTCCTGGACTGTATTCCCATCATGGATTTCACCCCATTCCATGCGGGACGTGAATTGCTGGTACAGAATAAGCTTTCAACTTTGTCTTTATAGCTATGTTTAGCAAGTTTGAGTTCCTTTTTAACCTGCTTACACAGCTATCTGTACCGAGTCATGTCCTCCTTGATAAGACTAATATTGCACTGGTTGACTATGTTTTTGAGGGATTTGGAAACCCAAGGCTTATTGTTGGGTAGATGGATATTAGTTTACGGGGGATGACTACCTCCTCACAAAAGGTGATATAAGCTGAGACTGTCTGTGTGAAGTCGTCCAGATCGTCACACCCCTCCTTGAACAAGTCCCAGTCAGTACAGCTTAAACATCCCTGACGACATTGTATTTATTGATTCCGCTAACCAAACTGACGCAGTGGCCTGTGTTTCTTCAGGACCAATTTGTATGACGGAACCAAATACACAGTGCTGTGATTCGACATGCCCAGTGGAGCTATACTGAAGGATTTATATGCTTCTTTCTTTCAACCTTAACAGAGGTCAAAGCATTTACCCTAGCGTGTTGGGCAGGTCAAGTACTGGTAAAAGTTACACAATGACTTTTTGAGACTACAATGATTAAAATTGCCCATAACGAGGCTCAGCGCATCAGGAGAAATCCCCTGTAGCCGCTGCACAGTCCTGACAATAGCCTTAGTTGCTAAGTCAGCATTAGCCCTTGGGTGAATATAGACGAGTATTACAAATAACTGGTAATTCCCGAGGGAAATGAAAGGGCCAAAGGGACACAGATAAAAGTTCAATGTCAGAAGTGCACAGTGTCTCCCTCACAATCACTGTAGTACACCCCCAAGTGATTTGCCTGTCACTGAGGGATCTCTGTCCAGACGAAAGGGCTCCCCAAAACCGTCTAATTCCAGGTCAGACTGTGGATCGTGGTCATTAAGCCATGTCTCGGTGAGGGCAAGTAGGCAAGAGTTGTTGTACTCAGCTAAGAACTTAACGTTAATTTGTAACTCATCAATTTTATTGCGAAGTGACTGGACATTGGCTAGGATGTCGGTGGGAAGGGGAATCCAACGAAGACCCAGCCTCTTGAGCCTCTGACGTACGTCGCCCCATCTCCCCCTTTTTCTTATCCCCAATGGCTTGAATACCCGGCTCTGGTACCTGACTGAAGGGTCCGATTGGATAATCTCCGCAGGAAGGGTAGCCGAGAGCTCCACAATACCTGCTGCATTTTGAGTCCACTCAAAAAGTGTAAAAAAAAGGATAAAAAGCAGCTTGAAGCCCATCAATCCACGGTGAGTCATTGTATTACTTCTATCGCACATAGATAAATTAAAAATTAAATTAAAAATAAGTTAGTGATGATCACACCAGACGAAACAGGTTAGCGGGTTGAAACACAACACTTCACAACACACATACGCACATGTCTGCTGCTGTCTGTCGCCATTACCAGCGCCAGATCTCTCCATCCGCCAGTTCTCTGGATAGTGTGATTGTCCCAGTCCATGATTTTATGACAAAAGATCGTTCAATATGGCCCATTGGCTAATTGCACGAGATGGTGTTAGGTACTTTCTGAAGTACGCAGGGTTGCTTCAACTTTACGGTTTGCTTCTGTCACTTATCAGTCTATATCAGATGCTGAGCAGATGACAGGTATATCATCCCGGATATTTGATTTTAGCTATTGCCGATATTTCCAGGATTTATTTTGTCATAAAATAATGGACTGGGACAAACACACTATCCAACACCATAACAGCGCATACCTCTGGGAGAAGGGCGACGTTTCCTCATTCTCGGGCGACTTTACGTCATTATCACTCAACCAGACGACAACTTATTAGGGGGAATAAAACCTCATTAATCTAGTCTTTGAAAACTAAAAATTCCACACTTTTGTATTTTACAATATTTATTAACTAATTTTGTTTGTATAAAACAGCATTATGATTTATCCCGGAGTTTCCCTTTAATCTCTCAGTTCTACGACAGAATCCTGGGTGAGGAGTAAGTACATAGATGCAAATTTTAAACACACTTTAAACAATATATCGCCATACTGACCACCCCTGAGCAGTCTCAAGTTTAACCCTGGAGAACCCAAGACATCTTTTTAAGAAAAATATTAACTTAGCATAAAAATTTACATCTGCTAATGTAGGGTAGGGGCTGATTAGGTGAGGTCAAATTTGACCCCGTGGGTTCTCCAGGGTTAAATGGATCAGTAGTCTTGAATGGTTCACCTGATCATTGTCAGTCTCCTTCACAAAGAAGGCCTCTCCATTCTCCCCAAGCTTCATGTGCAAACTCACAGGCTCCCCGTTGATCTCAATGTCCACCTATTGAGGTGACAAGGCAGTTTGAAGACTATCAATTACATTACATTAAAAATTTCCTGAATCACAATTCCTTTGCAACAACTTCTATCAATCAGGGCTTCAGTTTTGAAGGCAGACAACCATCAATTTGTATTATTAACATGTATAAAAAGACTGCTTTAACAGGGAGGATAAATGGTTGAAAATGAGTTTACCCTCCCTCACATCTTTCCTCATTCCTCACCTGCCTGTTGCCCTTACCAGTTTTTCACGTGACCTCAGCACACCCATCTTTCCAAAGCGCACATGAAAGGGGGAGCACTGGAGGGTCCCATCCGGTTGGCGCACCACAATTATGTCAATGCAGCCCGACAGTGTGGCAGGGTTCAGGCCTTTATACAGCTCTTTCACCTGCACAAACACTTGCCCAGCCAGCTGACCCACATAATTCATGGTCTGTATCTGTGGAAGGCAAATGGGTGCAAAATAAGAGAAGTGCATGGATGCAAATGTCACATTTCAAATAACATGTTGCTATACTGCCCATCTGTGAGTTATGTCAGACAGATTAGTGCATGCCATAAAAAGACCCTGCAAGGAAAGTCTTGTGTGATGCACCTGATCATTGTCAGTCTCCTACACAAAGGTTACTCTGTACTCCCCAAGCACCAACAAATTGGCAGTACAGAAAGGTTTACCATTGTCACCAAATATAGGAAACTTTCCAAGTTAAACTTAAACAAGAGGCCAGTCGGTCTAGAGAGCCTGCTGAGGATGAGTGAAATGTCCATGTCATAACTTAATTTTCAGAAGTCCTTGAAAACTATTGCAATATTAACAAACGACACATTTGGTAACCAGAATATGCTGTGAACCAGTTTGGTGTCTCAATTTATGTAGTATGATAATAGAATCACACTGCAAATTGCAATCATTTATTTCAATCATAACATAGTGTGGGCCAATACCAGCCCAGCCAAACTCAATAAGCTTCACTTACTGCAAAAACAATTTGTTAGAGCTGCCACAAACTCAAACTCTAGAGCTCCATCCTCTCCACTATTTTAAAAATTAAGGATCCTAACCATATTTGATATCAGTATCATACAAATATTCACTTTTGTTTACAAAGTAATTCATCAAAATCAAGAACTGCCCAATCACTTTCAACAATATTTTTGCAGAAATTTCAGTTTTCACTCATATAGGACAAGACAAGCAGAACACTTGCATCTTCCCCTCCGCCACACTGGCAGAGGGCAGTACTCTGTCAAATACAAAGGGATTACATTGTGGAATGAACATCACAATCTTGCAGACAATGCCCCCTCCTTGTCAATATTTAAAAAGAGACTATTCTTGAAATTATTAGAACACTATGTTTTGCGGTCTCTTAGGACCAGTTCATCTTGTGGTGCAATCTATGTTTGCTGTTACTTCTTTTAATTAGTTTGTTCTTGATACCTTTATTAATTATGATAATTTTTTTTCTTTTCTCTTCTTTTTTGTTGTCTTTTTTCTGCCGTTCTGTATTTTATCACTCTCATCTTATTTTCAATTACTTATCCTTTATTTTTCCCATAGAATGTACATTCATTCTTTTCTGGAATAAGCATTCATAAGGTCAGGGTGAGGCCGCTCTATAAGCCCTTTTGGGCCTCAGACCGCATCTGCACATTTTTTTCTTCTTCTTTTTAACTCACTCCTCTTGAGTAATCTCTTTTGTAATGCGTCTCTCACATGTGCAAATAAAATAAATAAATAAAAATCATCTTACCATCAAGCAATACTAACAACCAACAAATACACTTCCCCCCAGTACATCACACATATAGCAGTCATGGTGGCTGCTTGTTAGTGAAGCTCGGACTGACTCTAGCCCAAACCCATCAACCCCCATGACATTATTGATTCAAGACGCCAGCGAAAGTGTATTTTTAAATTCAGAATGAGTCACCAAAGTAAAAACTCGAAAGAAAAGAAGGCCAGCGATGGGAGAAAGTCAAACTTTTTTCACCGGTGCAAACCTGCAGTGGCTAACACTAACCCCGAGCCCGATGAGAAAGAGGTTGATGCCAGCGCAGCAATATTGTCCGAACTCAGACTGATTAGATGGGAAAACAATGACAAGCTAACGGCAATGACATCGGTAATGACCTCCTTCTATCAAGAAAATGGGTGAGCAGTTGACCGACGCGGAGAGCCGTATAAGCCAGGAGGAAGAGGGGTCCTTCCGCACCATTCGCCTGCTTAGCTACTTGTTGCGGCGTGTGCGACAACTTGAGGACAGATGTGAGGAGAATGAATTGGAGAATTACACGTGGCAAAACAACCTGCGAATCCATGGTATAACTGTAGGGTCAGAGTCGGGGGACGGACACTGTGTAGTGGACTGAGAATTTTTTGAGGGAGCTTTTGGATTTATCGTTGGATGTTCTCCTTCAACTGGAACGAGCCCATCGGTCTCTCCAACAACATCGCCCCCCCCAGATCTCTCATTGTGAGGTTCGCTAGCTACCAGCACAAGCAGCATGTACTGACTAAAGCCTGGGCCGGGGGAAACTTACAGTACATGGGCAAAAGAGTTTACATGGACCATGATTACTCACCGGGTGCACAGAGGAAAAGACGTTAGTATGCCGAAATTAAAAAACAGTTGAGGGAGAAGAGCATCCGGTTCCAAACTCCCTGCCCTGCAAAACTTAAGGTCCATCTGAAGGAGGGAATTAGGACATACAACTCCACATGGGAAGCAGCACAGGACCTACAGCCACTGGGAATCAAAATATCCATCTCTGATGACGAGCGCCTCGACACGAAGTTTTCCGGTTGCATGTCGATGCTCCATAAACATTAATATTGTGGACAAGGGCCTTTTATTTTTTATAAAGGTTTTCCCTCAGAGCTGAGAACATCTTGCTCTAATACGGTCTTAGTTCAGATTGTATATTTGAAAGCTAAAAAAATTCGAACTGAAGTTAAAATGTTCATTTTTTATTGTTCATTTTATTGTTCTTTATTTTTCTTTGTTGATATGGAGGAATGGTCAAATCTTTGGATGCATAATACAAGAGTGTTAGGATTTTCAGATAAAAAATGCAGGGTACTCAGGGTATAAGAATTGTTACATTTAATGTTAATGGAGTGCATAATCCAGTAAAAAGGAGTAAAATCCCATCAAAAATGAAAAAAGAAAAAATACACATTGCTGTATTACAAGAGAAAAACTTACTGATTTTGTAGAAGACGCAAAACTGGGAAGGATGGGTTATAAATATGTTTACTCCTCCTCAATTAATTCTGGTAATAAAAGAGGGGTAGCAGTTTTGATAAATAGTTTTCTTAACTATGAACATACTTGAAAAAAAGAGAGGGAAGGGAGATATGTACTGATTAAAGGAAAGCTGGAAGGAAATATGGTGACTTTACTAAACGTTTATGCACCTCCAAACAGTGAACGGGCCTTTTATAGACAAGTACTAAATATCATGGCACAGATGCTGAAGGAATTATCATATGCGGTAGTGATTTTAATATTAAACTCAACGATAATCTTGACTCTACGAGACTAGTAAATAGATCAAATAAGACAAACCAGAAAATGAATAGTTATGCAAGATATGGGCATCATAGATGTATGGAGGGAAGTTTATCCATCAAGACAGGACTACACACATTTTTCCAACCCTCACTCAGTATATTCTCGTATTGATTATTTCCGGATGTATAAGATGGAGACATGGAATTATGGGCTGTGATATAGGAAATATTGATTTCTCTGATCACAGTCCTGTTTTTCTCACAATTAACTTCAATAGGAAATTTATACATACGCTAAGGAAGCTTAACTCGAGTATACTTAACAGCAGTCAAATCAAGGAAGCCTAAGGGGGAAATTTAAAACGATTGGGAAGTGAATGATACAGGGGAGGTGGAGCCGCCTATGTTTTGAGATGCTTTTAAGGCAGTCATGAGGGGGGAACATTATTGCATGTACAGCTTGTTTGAAAAAATTAAGACGAGAAAAATTGACCAAACTACAATCCAAATTGACACAGCTTCAAAAGAAAAAAGAACACAAAGAAATTATGGATCCAAATATTGAGCAGGAAATTAGGAAAACTACACATCACATAGATTAAATATAAACACAAGAAATTTAAATAAAAAACTTGTTTTTCTCAAACAAAAATCTTGTCTTGTCATTGCTCACAGCCCCAGTACTGCGTGCCACTCTTTCGGATGATTTAATGGTTTCTGGATTTCAACCTTCCTTCACCTTACTTTTCTATTTTACTAACCAATACTAAATGTTTTTTGTTTTCGCTAAGATTACTAATCCAACTAACATTGCATATAATACTAACTTACTAACAAGCACTAAGAATTGTATAGCTGCTAGGCTTGGCACGGTCCTGGGAAAAAAACCGAACCAAACGATACGCCTGTTGCGGTGCAATACGCGTGTAGACTTCGGTTCGCAAAAAAAAAAAAAAAAAAGGCGAATGCCCGTATGTAAACCACGTGGTTGTCTTTAACGCGAAAGAATTGAAGCGACAGCGGAGTGTGGACGACAAGTGCAAATATGGCAAGTGACAGTAGAGAAGACATCTCGTACATTGAGGATGCCCCCGCGTCATTCAAATCAGGTGTGTGGGAACATTTTGGTTTTCCCATTACATACAATGACGCCGGCAAAAAATCAATTGACAAAATCGTCACAGTATGCAAGCATTGTAAAGCACGAATGCCGTACAATTGTGGGAATACTTCAAATATGCCACAACATAGCAGCAAACGCTCCTGACACTTTGTATAAATACTGTAGTAAATAAAAAAAAGCTGGTGAAATCATCCATGTCTTACTTCTTGCTGTTTCAAAATACTACCTGGCTTTTCATCAGAGATTTTTCATAAAATATGCTTATGTCAACTCAAACTTAGTTTGTGCATGACTATTTCATTCTAACTATAATTTTAACCTCTCTTAAATGCTTAAAAACTACGGTAACTTAAGGGAAATAGTATATGCCCAAATATAGAGAACTTAAAATAAAAAAAACAAAAAACCGCAATACGTACCGAACCGCAGACCTCAAACCGCAATACGTACCGAACCGCCGCTTTTGTGAACCGTGCCTCCCCTAATAGCTGCACTTACTAATTGATTAACAAGCTCTCTGCACTCGCCCTGTTTTAGTCTCCGCCCCTTGTCTTTCCCTAATCTTCTCTGCTGCATTTCTTTGGCTTCTCCACACCTGCTCGTGCTGTCCTTTCTGTCATTAGCTATGCACCTTAGAACTCCTTGACTGGAGCCGTATGTTTGTCTATAGGATTGTCTCGTGATCTCTGTCCACGTTTTGGCATTTGCCTACTTTATGTGATTAGGTTCTTCCTCTTGTTCCCTCCTTTGTAATTAGTCTCATTTCCTGCACCAGTGTTCTATGTACCATGTGATCTCCCATGTGAGCAGCAATCAGACAATGATAATATCAATTATGCTATTGCTAGACACTATAAGCAGAAAAACCATGGACCAGCCACTACACTTAAATTTATTGGCATTGAGAAGGTAGAACTTCAATGGCTCAAAGGTTGTCCATACCCAATGAAAAACAGGACCTGAGTGTATTTCTGTCAAAGATGTCGATTTGGACAATGACTTGAATGCAATTTTGCAAGGGCTATGTAAAATTAGTTTGAGCAATTCAGCTTTGCTTGGAATTCACATTTGCTGTTGATACTTTGCACAGAATGTATTTATTCACAGGCAAATGGATTATCAATGTGTAGTGTGACGCTATAGTGTGTTAACTAATTCATTTTTAGTGGTGTTATTTATTGTTAACTTTGTACTGCTTATATATATTCAGATTTCATTTTTGTATTACTATTTATAAAAGAAAATTGTTTACATGAAAAAATAACCCGAGAATGTCGTGTGACACTGGATTTGATTATTTCACCTGTGGGTGTCTTGGGAAAGGCTAAGAGGGAACCTGAGGAAGCATGTGCGAAACGCGTTGTTCGCTCCTAATAAAGCTCTACTAATGGTGATCAGTGTGCGGCTTTTTTGGTTTTGTACTGCCTTAGCTCAATATACATCAACTTACCAAATTAGAAGTTCCAACGACACTTATTTTTCACGTTATCTCGATAAAGTTGTTTTTACAAAAACAGTGGCGGCCATCTTGAATTTTGACACAGTGCGCCCATTTTCAATAGCGAACTGCCTTATGTCAAGATACATCAGCATACCAAATTAGAACTTCCAATGACGCTTATTTTTTGCTCGATAACGTCATTTTTATCAAAACAGCGGCGGCTGTCTTGGATTTTTACAGCGTGCCCATTTTCAATAGCAACCTGCTTTGGGTGAAGATTCATCCTCATACTGAATTACAACTTCCTGGGCCAATTATTATTTGAGTTATCTCGATAACATTGTTACTTCGGAGAGATGGATGGATGGACGGCCGGACAGACGGATGGAATGACGAACGGACAGTGGAGAACAAAAACTCACCCACTCTATTTGATGAGTTTGGCGCTCACCCTTGAGATATTTGTCCTCCGAGCATTTTTCGGAGTTCGGGTCCAGAAGTGAAAAAGCCATTCCTAGACCTGCTGCCTTTGGTGATGCAGGTAAAAAAGTTTTGAAGTATATGTGTTACATTTATAGTTTCTAAGATACAGAGCTTTTCAAAAATAGTCCTCAAAACATACAAAATTTCCCTTGGAGTGTACAAGGTTAAAATATCATTAATGAATTTGATTATTAGGCACAACCTCTCCCTGGTGTCCTGTGGTCTCCAGAACAGGAACAAACTCCCCAATTGCTACAGTCCTGTTGATCCTACGGATGTACAGTTCTGCAGGAGTAGCAAACAGCTTGACTACCCAACTTCTGATCTCTGGAATGTTGCTGACTATGACTTCAGTTTCCACTTTAATTCAGTGGCCCATTGCCTGACTCTAACTGTCCCCCACTACGAATCGCCTGTGTCTTCTTCAATTCTTCACACCTCTAGTTCTTCCTTTATAAAATCACTTGAGGCACTTACTGCAGATGAACTTGTGGTTCCTTCTTATGTAGCTCATAATCAAACCCAATCTTGTCTTCTGAGGAATTTGCCTCCAAGTTTGACATATAGTGCATTCCGGATACTTTTCTGCTCCCCACAGATGAAGAAAACGGTTGTCTGAGTTACTTCGTTTTCATCAGCAAAACTTCCTCTCAACAGAGGTTTTTCCTCATAATTCTCAGCAAATTCATGAGACTGGTATGCACAAAAAGTCTTGAAGGTCGGCAATACTTAAACTAACCTGGTTCTCACGAACATACCACGGTGAAAGCCACTGAGATTACATTTTTTACTCCATCCGGCTGTTTCATGTGAATATTAACTCAATTCCTAGCGTGTACTGTACATGGACAGACTGGCTGATTGGATAACCACAACTGTTCCTTCTTCAGTTCTCAGAGAGCGTAAATTCTTCATGCAATACAATCTTGAAGCAAGAAATAGACCATCTTGGATTTTGTCCCCTATCTTTGAGTGTCAAAATTGGATTATTTATTTTTTTCATTATTTTCATATCATTAGCATAAACCCTGAAACAATGTTACCAAGCTTTCGCACTTGCAATAAAAAGTCTACAACACTGACTTACATTTGGAATTTGTGGTTTATATTGCTGCATATCTGGCCACTTATAGCATGAATCGCAGTGGCCTCTTTTACTGGCACCAATGGGATCGATTCCACTGTTTCGCAATGAAACGCTCAAAAATAAAAAGTTTTCAATTTTGAACAAAAGGTGACAGAAACGATGTTTGGACCATCATTTTGAAAGTATATTCCGCAGAAAACAACGGTTTAGCTACGTTTGAAAGGAATACTATCTATGAACTGTCAACACAAGGTTCTTGATTTCATCTACCTATCGCTTCTTTTTCCTTCCAAAGCATATTGTTTCATTTCCTTATTTCCGGTATGCTGTTGTTTATTTCAAAATTGCCAAACGTCTGATCCTAATATACTTAATTTTCGAATTTTTGATACAATAACTGTTCACAGTATATACTACTACCACAAAACGTGTTCGGGATTTGGCGGTATGTGTGTGATCAGGGTCTGCAATAATACTTCGTTTTAGCACAGCAAATACCCTTAGAAATAGAAAAACTAGTCATGGGATCTTGCAAACAAGGAAACGTTAAGCCATTTTTATTATATTGATTTGTCTTGCTTATGCGGTCATATACGTCGAATGTGTATCCAACTGCATGCAATTTTCTCCACTATTATTGCTACAACAAGATGTAGAATATTATGGCCCAACAAGGCAATCAGAATCAAGCAACACTGGATGTATTGCAGACTCGTGGACTACTCCGCGAATATACATCCGAAGTGGAACTCGTCGTTGAATAAATACTATGAAAACGCATCTATTAATCTTAGATGAATGTGATTAGTATAATTAGTCAGCCGAGCTGTTCCATGACAGGTGAATTATTTCTCTGCAACCGCGAGGAGGTGCATGTAATGTCTGATAAATTGGTTGCTCAATCACCTTATCAGGGAATTCGCCATGCGTATCCATTGAGACGCTACGCCGTTTCAGCCTTTTAGAATCTGACATTATAATTGCTGTTATTCCACATCTTGAGTACAGCGTTATACCCATCTGACTGATACATCAAATTTGAACATGTAGCAATCTAGCAGCACCCACTTAATCTTCCGACCTCGGGAACTCACTCCAGCTTCATACATAGTATTTGTCATAATTATTTCTAATATGACGAATAGATTTACACTTCCTCAGCCATTCAAGGGCAGAAAATTTCCGTAAATGAATGCATTAAGCTTGCTGACATTGGAAATTAGCTACGTACCTCTAAACTGTCCCGCAGTTTTCCTCTTAATAAGAAAAGGGTGTAGCGCAACTTTCATTCAGTTCTGAAAGCAAAGCTTTGCGGGACGTCGGTGAAAGATTGCCATTGACCGTGGGAGTATTGCCTTCGCCGCAATTTGTCAACTCAGTCTGATATTTAAAACCAGTTAAGTTCCATTTTACTGTAATGTCACTCAAACCTACACTTACGTCAAGGGTATGACGTCAGATGCAGCAGTAACATGAGTAAGGTCAGACCGGAGTGTACCACTCACGTATAAAATTAGAAACACACAGGGTTCTGATCTCCGTGCGCGAGGAGAAATGAGCCTTCTGCTCTCCAGTAATAATGCGAAGTGCGCACAGAAATATAACTCTTCGTCGACTGCCGCCGTTCCTTGACCAGATAGTCCAAAACAAGTTGGCATATTATAGCCATGGATTTCTCAGCAGCATACCGGATTTCATATTTGAGAGGCCACTCATTTGGCTGGAGGAGGGCACTCCACTAACAGAACGTGGGCTGCTGGTCGGCTGGTCAAGGAGTTGACCTCGACATTGAACACAAACCTGAGGTCTTCCATTGGTAGTGTTTATTCTATTTTAGTTTATTACCTCCTCTGATGTCCTTTTAAAACCGCGTCATGCGATGTGAAACTTAATATTACGGGTCATTCCCTAACTTAATATTGGGGGACGAGAAAAATGTTTTTTTTTAATCAAATTTGATACATTTTATCAGGAGTACCATAAAGTCCGTAAAATATGCAGGGAAGAAGTATATTTTTATATTAGTTTCCATTACAACACTTTCACATTATAAGCATGCAAAGGTTGAGTCCCATAAGGGTGCTTTGTGGCCCAAACCACGGTTTTCAAAATAATTTTCAGCATTGATAAACCACCCCATGGGGTTCATCAATCCACCAGAGAAACCTGTGATATCAATTTTCTTAATGACAAAAAAATGTTTAACATTTTTTTTGTTTTTGTGAGGGACCACCCATTCTAGGGCCCTACAAAGTGTCACCAATTATTGTAATCATATTCTTATTGTACATTGCATATTGTAGCTGACATATTTCCCTAATGAATGAAAAGGAATTTTTTGAAATTGATCTCAAACTGTCAACATGGGAAGATATTCATTCAAAAAATATGTTCTGAAATGGAGATTTCCAAGGGCCACGTCTGTAGAAGACGGTACATTTGACAAAGTTCCCGGCCATGACACACTAAGGGAATTTGTTGAAATTTACCCTAGGGTATGGCCAACATTCAATGAAAAAACCAGGATGTGTCCATCTGAACACTTGCATCAACCGACCGTTGTAAACCCTAAAATGGGGTGTGTTGATATGAAATGGATTGTGTGAGTGTGGCTCTCTCTTAATTCTTCTATTTTAATTTTTTTATTTCAGTAATATAGTAATTTACTATGACCCTTATGAGGTTCATGCTTAAAATTATTGCCTATCCTTAGACCCTGAAAATAAAAAATGATAAATGTCTGCACACTGGGTTGTAGCTCCCAATACTTTATTGACAGGTGTTATGGCCCCAATTTGTTATTACATTTACGACAGCAAGGGACGACAGACACAATTTTTTAAACTTAAACACATTTAATTAAACAGACTAACACTTACCTACAATCTACTCTACTGACCAAGATTGATATATACAAGAAAAAAAATATTCACAGTCCCTTGAGATGGGGTTGTTTGGTGATGTTCCGGTTGAGGAAAATGCTCCAACACAGGCAAAAATCCACAAAAAGCTTCACTGGTCATGAAAAGAGTGACAGGTCTGGTCAAATGAATCCTTCTCCTTGCAATTTCTCCAACTACTTTACTCTCTCAATTTTCCTCATTATATACTCTTTTGCAGACCCCTCCCACCTTTTAGACTTTTTTTTAATTCTCTGGGACTTTCCATCTCAGACATGCCCAGGACTTGTCCAAACCTAGCTCCAGACTGGGCTTAACAAAAGAAAAGGTCAATACTGCCATCTAGAGGCTTCTATTTGCATTACACCTCCATTCCAAAAGGGAAAAATTTTGACTCATCAAGGCAAAATTTTTCTTTTCCGTACAAAAATAGTTAAGGAGACGCTTGTGTATAATACAATATGCTAATAAACACGTGATATATACATGTACTCAAACACGGGACAAGCAATCAGCAATTACATTGTTAGTACCCTTGACAAGCTTAATTTCCAAGAAAACTCCTGTAAAATCAAACTCCAATTCAACAATCTCCAAGAAGGGTCTAGCTGCAGACGCATGGAGAAGTGGAGCTCCACTGAGCTCCACTACGTCACGCCCACTTCCGCATATGACGCTGGCCTCGCCTGCTGCTTTCACATGGAAACCGCACGAGAAAAGACGCCGACTCACGAAAGTGCCCTTCTACTACCGAACAAACTGAGCTATTTGGCTAGTTAGCTAGCAACATAAAGAGACATCGATATCTTTAATGTTATAGCTAGCATGCCAATGTGTTTAACATCCTAAAGTCGCTTTCACACCGGACGCAAAATGAATTTTTCGCACGACAGAATACATTCAAATTCAAAGCAAATACGCGAATACTCGCGAAAACGCGTGTATTCGTGTCTTAGCATTGACTTTGAATGCAATCTGTCGTACAAAAAATCGTTTCGCATCCTGTGTGAACCTTAATTTTCCTCATTTCAGGAGGACATTCACAGTAATTATCACTGGGAATCATTAATCTCTATTCAACGATGAAAAGTTGTAGCGCCCAGTTGGTTCCCAATATCTAATGTGAAGAAATGTGGACTATGGAAGTGTTATTTTTGGGGACTTTTTTCCTTGGTCTTTGAAATTGCGATGCACCAAAAGTACAGAAAAAAATTGCAGCCTGCGAAAAGGACACCATAAACACTTGACAAACAAAAAAGGCTGAAAACCATTTTTATGATTATGTTGTGAATCTGCATTTCAGCCATGCTTTGTCTAGCCCCATGTTTTAGTTCTGTGCCTGGCTTGCCATGTATGCTTTTTGTGTTTAAGTGACCACTGCCTGCCCCTGACCATCCCCATGATTATGTATTGTGTTTTGTTGTTTGATTTCATGTTTTATTATGTTTCATGTTTTGTTTTATTTATGTCTTTGCCATGTTTTATAGTCTTGCCATGTTTCACAGTCTTGCCATGTTTCATAGCCTTGCCATTCTTTCATAGTCTTGTTGTGATTTCTAGTCCTGCACTTCGTTTACCCTGTCTTGTCTTGTGTAGGTCTTTGCCCACGGTCCCTTGTCTGACGTGCCACTCATTCGGGTGATTTCCTGGTTTCTGGGATTTCAATCTTTCTTCATTTCTCATTTTCTTCCTTCCTCTCTCTTTATGCTATCTACTAACCCTACTAACAGTTTATTGTTTTCGATAATTACTAACCCCGATTAACATTGTACATTTATACTAACTGACTAACTTGCACTCGGGATTGTATAGCTGCACATACTAATAGACTAACGATCTCTCAGCATTCGCCCAATCTGTATCTCCGCCCTCCTTGTCCATCACTAATTATCTCCACTGCGGTTTTCCTCTTATATCTCTTGCTTTCCCTTTTCTTTAGACTGTACACTTTAGTACTCCTTAACCGGAGCCGTTTATTCGTTCATAGGAATGTCTCGTTATCCCTGTCTGCGTTTCGGCATTCGCCAGATTCATGTAATTCGTTTTCCTCATGTGTCACTCCCATGTGTACAGACTTTTCGTCTACTGGGTGAAGAGATGAGGCGGATCTTTGATCGCACCAAGTTGGGTCACGAGGCAGGACGAGAGATCCTGCGCATGCGACAAGGTGGGCGTCCCGTAGCCGACTATGCCATTGATTTTCAGACGTTGGCCACCAACAGCAGATGGGGACAGAGAGCTCTGTATGATGCCTTCTTTGACGGATTATCTGAAGCGCTTAAAGATGAGCTAGTGTCGCGGGAATTACCGGAGAACTTGGACGACCTTGTCGACCTGGCTATTCGCGTGGATTCGCGATTGGAGGAGCGCCGACGCCTCGCTTCCCGCAGACGACCATATCCAGCTCCCCAGAGTACTCCGCCTCGATCAACCCCTACTGGCAGCCGCACCCCTGAGCCCGAACCCATGCAATTGGGACGTACGCGCATTCCTGTGGAGGAGAGGGATCGCCGCCGCCGTGATGGGGCCTGCTTTTACTGTGGCAAGGGAGGACACCTTATCGCTCAGTGCCCTAACAGGGAAAAGAAGAGAAGAGGTCCTCCTGGTGCCCGCATAGCGACAGTAATAGGGGTGACGCCGGGACAGGAAACTAACAATCGCACATGCGTTCCTGTAACTTTGGAATGGGGGGGCGAGAGCAGATCCACCGAGGCTCTCGTGGACACCGGAGCGGAGGAAAATTTAATTGATGTGGAGCTGGCCCGGAAATGGGGCGTTCCCACAGAGAAGATCTTCCCTGATCGAGTGGCCAATTCGCTCAGCGGCCAGAGGATCGCTCAAATAACCCATACGACCAGCCCCATCAAACTCAAGGTGTCAGGAAACCACCACGAAACCATTCAGTTCCTCCTGTTACACTCTCCCCTTGCTCCTATCGTCCTGGGCCATCCATGGATGGCCAAACACCTACCAGAGATCGACTGGCGCAAGAATGAAATTAAGGGATGGAGCCCCAACTGCTCCCTGACATGCCTCCGCAACGCCCTCGATCCTCTACGCAACCCATCTCCGGAAGAGATTCCAGACCTGGAAAAGGTTCCTCTAGAATTCCATGACCTCAAGGAGGTTTTCTCAAAGTCTCGGGCCACCAGCTTACCACCTCACCGACCCTATGACTGCACCATAGACCTGAAGCCAGGTACTATGCCCCCTAGAGGCCGACTCTATTCACTCTCCAGACCGGAAAACCAAGCTATGGAGAAGTATCTCTCAGAGTCTCTCGCTGCAGGCCTTATACGCCCGTCATCATCACCTGCTGGTGCGGGGTTTTTCTTTGTAGCTAAGAAGGATGGATCATTAAGACCCTGTATTGATTACCGTGGCCTCAACAAGATAACTATTAAGAACCGCTACCCACTTCCCCTCATGAACACCGCTTTTGATCTCCTGCAAGGAGCCAAGGTCTTTACTAAGCTCGACCTCCGGAATGCATACCACTTAGTGCGAATCAGAGAGGGGGACGAATGGAAGACCGCCTTTAACACTCCCACGGGGCACTGGGAATATTTGGTTCTTCCTTTCGGGCTTACCAACGCTCCAGCAGTGTTTCAAAACCTCGTCAATGATGTCTTAAGAGACATGATAAACAAGTTTGTTTTCGTCTATCTTGACGATATTCTGATTTTTTCTGAATCCCAGGAGGACCATGTTAAGCATGTTCGCCAAGTGCTCCGTCGCCTCTTGGAGAACCGCCTTTTCGTGAAGGTCGAGAAGTGTGAGTCTTTTGTTGAAACCACCACTTTTTTGGGTTACATTATTTCTCCGGGCACCATTCGCATGGACCCAGTAAAAGTGGAGGCAGTTACCAAGTGGCCCCGACCAGAGGACCGTAAGTCACTCCAACGTTTCCTAGGATTTGCCAACTTCTACCGGCGGTTCATCAGGAACTACAGTTCTGTTGCGGCTCCTCTTACTGCTCTCACCTCCTCCAAATTCAAGTTTCGTTAGTCGGAGAAAGCAGAGGACGCCTTTAAAGAATTAAAGACCAGATTCACATCTGCACCCATCCTCACTATTCCCAACCCAGAGCTCCAGTTCATCGTCGAGGTGGACGCCTCCAATATTGGAGCTGGAGCCATCCTGTCTCAGAGGTCCACGGAGGATGGAAAGATCCATCCATGTGCCTTCTTCTCTCGCCGCCTCAGCTCAGCGGAGAGAAATTACGACATCGGCAACCGGGAGCTGTTGGCGGTGAAGTTGGCCTTGGAAGAATGGAGGCAATGGCTGGAAGGATCCAAGGTTCCCTTTATTGTCTGGACTGACCACAAGAATTTGGAGTACCTGCAGACAGCCAAGAGACTCAATCCGCGGCAAGCCAGGTGGGCGTTATTCTTCTCCCGCTTCAACTTCCACATTGCCTACCGGCCTGGAAGTAAGAATGTGAAGCCTGATGCCCTATCCCGATGTTTTGAGATCCAGGAGGAGGAACTTAACAATGACACTATCCTCCCTAAAGAAGCGTTTATCAATGCCATATGTTTAGACATAGAGAGAGAGGTTAAGAATGCCCAGACCAATGCTGCTACCCCCAGTGCGTGTCCCACTAACTGCTTATATGTTCCAGCTGCCCTGCGCCCCAAAGTCCTGGAATGGGGACACGCATCTAGACTGTCCTGCCACCCTGGGATTCGCCGTACCAAGAGCTTTATCCTCCAGAGGTTTTGGTGGCCAGAACTTAGCCAAGATGTCCAGGGTTTCGTTACAGCTTGCTCGGTCTGTGCCCAGGCTAAGACCTCTCACCAACCACCACAAGGTTTACTCCAGCCCCTTCCGACACCACATCGTCCCTGGTCCCACATTGCACTAGACTTCATCACAGGTCTTCCCCCATCCAATCACCACACCACCATTCTCGCTATTGTTGACAGATTCTCCAAAGCAGTTCACTTAGTTCCCCTCACTAAACTTCCCTCCGCTCAAGACACCACCAATCTGGTCATTCAACATGTCATTAGGCTTCATGGCATACCCACCGACATCACTTCCGATCGTGGTCCCCAGTTCACAGCACTTTTTTGGAAAGCATTTTTTAAAGCCCTAGGCACGTCAGTCAGTTTATCATCAGGTTTCCATCCCCAGACCAATGGCCAGACCGAGCGAGCTAACCAATGTGTGGAAAGTGTTTTGCGTTGTCTCTGCATTAGGAACCCCTCCTCCTGGAGTTATCAGTTGCCATGGGTGGAGTACGCCTTGAACAGCCACACCTCTGCTGCCTCCGGCGTCTCCCCCTTCAAGGCCTGCCTGGGCTACCAGCCTCCGTTGTTCCCGTCCCAGGAGGAGGAGGTAGCTGTTCCATCTGCCAGCGAGTTCGTCCGTAGGTGCAGACGCACCTGGATCGCCACCCGCCAGGTCCTGCTCAGGTCGGTCGCCCGGATGAAGGAACAGGCCGACAAGAAACGCACAGCGGCTCCTACGTACCGACCTGGGCAGCGGGTCTGGCTGTCTTCTAGGGACATCCCCCTCAGAGGTAACGGGGGTAAGCTTTTCCCCAAATACCTGGGCCCTTTCACTATCGAGAGGGTCCTAAGTCCCACTGCCATTCGCCTCCGTCTCCCCCTATCCATGCGACGTATACACCCAACTTTCCATGTGTCACAAATAAAACCTGCTGTAACCCACCACCTGTCCTCTGGACCTGATCCCCCTCCACCCGCCCGGATCATCGACGGAGGCGAAGTCTACACGGTCCGTGCCCTCCTGGACTCTCGTCGACGAGGCAGAGGTCTACAGTACCACGTCGACTGGGAGGGTTACGGACCGGAACACCGCAGTTGGGTTCCTGCCCGACACATTTTGGATAAGACTTTAATAAGAGACTTTCATGCTGCATCACGTTCTTCGAATTGAACGCCAGGAGGCGTTCGTTGGGGGGGGGGTTCTGTTGTGAATCTGCATTTCAGCCATGCTTTGTCTAGCCCCATGTTTTAGTTCTGTGCCTGGCTTGCCATGTATGCTTTTTGTGTTTAAGTGACCACTGCCTGCCCCTGACCATCCCCATGATTATGTATTGTGTTTTGTTGTTTGATTTCATGTTTTATTATGTTTCATGTTTTGTTTTATTTTTGTCTTTGCCATGTTTTATAGTCTTGCCATGTTTCACAGTCTTGCCATGTTTCATAGCCTTGCCATTCTTTCATAGTCTTGTTGTGATTTCTAGTCCTGCACTTCGTTTACCCTGTCTTGTCTTGTGTAGGTCTTTGCCCACGGTCCCTTGTCTGACGTGCCACTCATTCGGGTGATATCCTGGTTTCTGGGATTTCAATCTTTCTTCATTTCTCATTTTCTTCCTTCCTCTCTCTTTATGCTATCTACTAACCCTACTAACAGTTTATTGTTTTCGATAATTACTAACCCCGATTAACATTGTACATTTATACTAACTGACTAACTTGCACTCGGGATTGTATAGCTGCACATACTAATAGACTAACGATCTCTCAGCATTCGCCCAATCTGTATCTCCGCCCTCCTTGTCTATCACTAATTATCTCCACTGCGGTTTTACTCTTATATCTCTTGCTTTCCCTTTTCTTTAGACTGTACACTTTAGTACTCCTTAACCGGAGCCGTTTATTCGTTCATAGGAATGTCTCGTTATCCCTGTCTGCGTTTCGGCATTCGCCAGATTCATGTAATTAGTTTTCCTCATGTGTCACTCCCATGTCATTGACTACACCTGTTTACCCTAGTCATGTGCTTAACCCGGATATGTATATAAGGTGTCTACACTTTTAGCTCCTTGTCAGATCGTCTTTACTCCTTTGTCTTGTGCTACGTTCCTCGCCTTGCTCACTGTGATATTTTCTTTCTGACTGGATTGCCCGACACTTGTTTTTGGTTTGCCCTTTTTGGATCTGATTGCCTTGTGAGTTTTGACCTATTTTTGCCCGACCACGTCTATTGTCTTTTGCTGCCCTGGTATTTGGATTCGGACTGTTTACGGCTTATGAGTTTGTCTCTCCACCAAACCCACGCCTGTGTACCGAACCATTTTTGCCTGACCTTGAGTTTTGTTATTGGTGCCCTGGTTACAGTTTTGGATTTTGCCCTTTGGATTCTGCTTTTGGATTGTGGACATTGTACTGTTGCCAGCTCTGTTGGGGGGTTTCCCCCTTCAGAAATAAAGCCTCCATTTCGCATTTATCTGGTTCTCGCTCTTGGCTCATTTCGTAAAACCTCACAGATTATTCTTTCCACAAATTTTTATCTAATTTTTTATTTTTACTGCTGATGTTCAACTCTGCTGAAAGTTGTCAAAAAAAAGAAATGTTCTTTTGTGGATTGATCTGGAAAGTAGTCCTTCTCAGTCTCATGCTCGCAGGATTTTTAAACAGTACTTTTTATACGCCCCAAGAAACAGCACTGTCCTCTAATACCATACATGTCTCCACAACCCTAATTATATTTCATGTGATATCATGTGCAGGTGAGATATAAAATGGCATTTACAATATACAGTGCTGTAAAAAAAAGTATTTGCCTTTGCCCCTTCCTGATTTCTTATTCTTTTGCATATTTTTTTCACTTCAATGTTTCAGATCATCAAACACATTTTAATATTAGACAAAGATAACCAGAGTAAATAAAAAATGCAGTTTTAAAAATGATGATTTTATTTATTAAGGGAAAAAAGTTATCCAAACCTACCTGGCAAACTGTCAACTATAATTTATGTGAACAATACAGTGGCATACACATATGTTGCACTACCATCAGTTTTAGAGCATGTTGACTTCACATGCATACATGAAATATGCAGTTTTCGTATGAACCTTGACCTCCTGACACCAAAGGTAGGTCAGATGATCTGTTCCTACATATCATTCATGAATATGTTTCATTCAGGACCAACAAACTTTGTTTGCATTGAAGAGTTACTGGAATAAACAACAAGAACAAGACATATATGTATTCAACTGCAACCCGGGGACAAATATGCCTTTATTGCTGAAATGTGGTAACATTTTAACACACACTGACCTTAATTTATCCTAACCTTAACTTCTTTTCAGGTAATCTTCACCTGGCAAAGTGTCTTGTGGTCAGACTTTGATATTCTTGTTGGAAATCATGGGTGTTATGTCCTCTGGGCAAAAGAGGAGAAAAACCACCCCTCCTGTTATCAGTGTTCAGTTCAAAAGCCAGTATCTCTCATGGTATGGGGATGCATTAGTGCATATGGTGTGGGACCCTTGCATGTTTCAAAAAGCACCATGAATGCTGAAAGGTATATAAAGGTTTTAGAGCAACATATGCTCCCCTCCAGATGACATATACTCCAGGGAAGGCCTTGTGAATTTCAGCAGGACAATGCAAAACCACATACTGCAGCTATTACAACAGCATGGCTTCATAGTAGAAGAGTCCACTTGCTGAACTGGCCTGCCTGCAGTCCTGATCTTTCACCGATTGAGAACATTTGGCGCATAATTTTAAAAAAAGTCCATCAAAGGAGACCCAAAACTCACCAGCAGCTGGAAGCCTGTATTAAACAAGAGTGGCATCAAATTCCAATGGCTAAACTCAAGAAACTTGTCTCCTCAATGCCCTAACGCCTCCACTCTGTGTTAAGAAGAAGAAGGATGCTACACCATTGTAAACAGGCCCCTGTCCCAACTTTTTTTAGACCAGTAGTAGCCATCAAATTTGAAGTGAGCTCATTTTGTTGATAAAATTGTAAAATTTTTCATTTTCAACATTTTTCAACATAGTTCAAAACTTATTACCCATGAAACTATGGATGTTTCGTTGTAGTACTCATTTTTATGCTATATATGGGGCCACGTCCCCTTTTTGAAGGCTTAATATCTCCAAAACTAGTGGAGATATTGGCCTAAAATTTTGCACAGAAGTTATTAGCAACAAGGACATTAAAATAAAAAAATATGAAGAAAATCTGAAATGGTCAGTCCGGAACTTTCTCTGAAATCTGGTGATTTGGTATGGAATCTTGGAGAGGCCAGCGAGACACTCCCGAACTCAAACCTCTAATTTTGCTCTGATTTACTTGGTTAGAATACACTTTGGCACAGATAAAGGTGAGATTCTGTGCTGTAATTTTTTAGGGGTTATAAAATAAAATCATTTTTAAAACTGAATTTTTATTCACTCTGGTTTATCTTTGTCTAATATTAAAATGTGTTTGATGATCTGAAACAATGAAGTGTAAAAAAATATGCAAAAAAATTTTCAAATTCCGCAACACAATATTTAGACAAAAAGAAGGATTCCCCATGGGTGACCCGCTGTCTGCCATCATGTGTGGTTTTTTCATGGAGGACCTAGAAACGAGGGCCATCGCATCGGCACCCGAAAGTAATCGTCCCACGCTCTGGAAAAGATACGTGGACGACATCTTAGAAAAAATAAAATCCGGACATACGCAACAACTCACAGATCATTTAAACAGTATGGATCGCACTGGGAAAATACAATTCACACACGAAGAAGAGACCGACAAAACCATAGCGTTTCTGGACATAAATATACATCACACTAATGAAGGAGACATTAAAATTAAAATATACAGGAAGCCCACCCACACTGATCAATACCTGCTTTGGTCATCTGAACACCCCATAAATCACAAACTTTCCGTGGTAAGAACACTGTTTGATCGCGCATCCATCATTACAGAAGACACAGACAAGAAAAAGGAAGAGGAACATATAACTAACGCACTGAAGAAATGCCAGTACCCACTATGGGCCATAAACACAGGCAAACTACAGGTACAGCAGAAACAAAACCCCGGGGCATTCAGAAAGAAACGTAAAAATGATACCAAAACCAAAGGAGTCGTTACGTTACCATACATAAGAGGCGTCACAGAGCGGATTCAACAGGCCATGAGAAAATTCCACATCAACACCCCGGTAAAACCATACATAAAATTATGACAACTACTGGTACACCCGAAAGACCAAATTGACAACTGCAACAAATGTGACGTCATATACGAAATCCCATGCCGGTCTTGCCATAAAACATACATTGGGGAAACAGGTAGACCTTTTCATACACGTAAAAAAGAACACCAAAAAGAATGCGAGAAAGAGACAACAGTAAGACAGACACGCTCAGTTCAGGAACAAGCACTACAGGTAAACCTTAAATCAGCGATCACAGACCATTGCAAGAGGGAAAATCATATTATGGACTGGGACAAGGCCAAAGTCATCCGCACTCAGAACAATCGACATGAATGCTGGATCATGGAGGCAATTGAAATCAGGAAGCGGGTCCACAGGACCATGAACCGGGACGAGGGGGCATACACGCTTTCTCACACCTGGAATACCATCCTGGAGGAGCGGCCGGACAGCACGAGGCGTGGCCGCCCTGTCAAATCTGACAGGGCGGCCACGCCTCGCTAACATCCGCTGATAAGACGCGTCACTCGAAACATCGGTGACTCTTCTGAAGAAGACGGGAGTATCCCGTCAAAACATGTCAAGGTAGGATAAAACCCTTTCTGTTTGAAAAAATAAGAGCGTTAACGTAAATTAGTTACAACAGACAGTATGAACCTTTTTGGAGTAAAAATAAAAATTTAGAACCAAATTTGTGGAAAGATTAATCATGAAAACAGTTTTCAGCCTTTTTTTGTTTGTCAAGTGTTTATGGTGTCCTTTTCGCAGGCTGAAATTTTTTTTGTACCGCTGATGCATCGCAATTTCAAAGACCAAGAAAAAAAGTCCCCTAAAATAACACTTCCATAGTCCACATTGTTCCTAATATCTAATGTGAAGAAAACTGGGCGCTACAAATTTTCATCGTTGAAGAGAGATTAATGATTCCCAGTGATAATTACTATGAATGTCCTCCTGAAATGAGGAAAATTAAGGTGCTTTCACACCGGATGCTAAACGATTTTTTTGTGCGACAGATTGCATTCAAAGTCAATGCTAAGACACGAATACACGCGTTTTCGCAAGTATTCGCGTCTTTGCATTGACATTGAATGTAATCTGTCTCGTGCGGTTTCCATGTGAAAGCAGCAGGCGAGGCCAGCGTCATATGCGGAAGTGGGCGTGACGTAGTGGAGCTCCACTCCTCCATGCGTCTGCAGCTAGACCCTTTTGCAATCTCCGATTCTTGTTTTTCATTTTACTCAAAAACATTAACGGATTGTGGTCAGTGTACACAATCATTAGCTTTTGCCCTGTACAAACATAAACCTCAAAGTGTTGTAAAGATAGAACCAGAGCTAACAGCTCCTTCTCTATTGTGGAATAGTTCTTTTGATGGCGATTGAAATTCCTGGAGAAGTATGCCACGGGATGCTCAATGTCATCAGAGTCACTCCTCTGTAGGAGCGCAGATCCACAAGCTTGGTCGCTAGCATCTACCGCGATGGAGAACGGTTTGTTGAAGTCAGGAGATTTGAGCACGGGGAAGTGACACAGCAGAGACTTCAGGCGATCAAAGGCTCTTTGGCATGCTTCATCCCAAGTGAAATTTATGCCATTCTTTAGTTGGTTGGTGAGACTGAGAGCAATCTCAGCAAAGTTCTTGCAGAACTTGCGGTAGTACCCGATCATTCCAAGGAGGCAGCGCAAAGCTTTTTTGTTGTCAGGAACTCGAAAGTCCATGATGGCTTGAACTTTAGCATTTATGGGTGCCACCTTACCCCGGCCTATGACATAGCCAAGATACGTGACAGTCGCACAACCAAAGTCACTCTTGTTCAGGTTAACAGTCAGGTTAGCCTGGGTCTGGCGCTGGAACAACGTCTCTACATCTTTCAGATGTTCTTCCCAAGAGTCACTCCATGTGATCAGGTAATCGATGTATGCACCCGTGTGCGGCAATCCGGCGATTGTAGACTGTATCATCCTTTGGAATGTGGCTGGGGCATTTTTCATGCCAAAGGGTAGGACTTCATACTGGTACAACCCAGATGGTGTGGCAAAAGCAGAGATGCTCTTGGCCCACTCAGTGAAAGGCACACACCAATAACCCTTCAATAAATCAATCTTGGTCAAAAACTTTGCTTGCCATACTCTATCGATACAATCATTAATCCTAGGTATTGAAAACACATCAGTTCTAGTTACAGCATTGACTTTGCGATAATCTGTACAGAATCTAATACTTCCATCAGGTTTTGGAACTAGCACACAGGGTGAACTCCAATCTGAGTTGGAGGGTCTGATAATATCATGTTCTAACATGTACTAAACCTCTTTCTCAGCAATCTTTCTCTTTTCAGGATTCATCCGGTACGGATGCTGTTTTATTGGTTTGGCACCACCAACATCTACATCATGAGAGGCTATAGAAACTCTCTTTGGAACATCAGGAAATAGGTTTTTATACATATATATATATCTATATTTTTTAATTTGGCATCTCCAATCCCACCCGAATCTGAAATGCCCAATTGGCGAACTAGGTACAAAGCTTGCTCGTATGCGACCCCTTGCTGCCAGCTCAGGATAGTGAAGACAGTTCACGGCTCTCCTCCGAAGCACGTGCCCGTCAGCCACTGCTTCTTATACACTCATTGGTTGAATCTTCGCAAGTTCAGAACGAGGGCGGAGGATACCCGGAGATGAACTAACTTTGAATCTTTTTCTGGTCAACAGGAGGCGCTTGAGCAACGAACAAAGCTGTTTATATATATCCCCTTACCCGGAAGTCCCTTCCCAATTTGAATCCCTGAAGCGCGATGGCCAATTGTGCGCTACGCTGAAAAAGCTGCCGACCACTGCCGGCTGGTACGACCGCGGCTCGAACCCGCGACGTAATAGTCACTTCTGCACTACAACGCAGTGCTTTAACCAAGTGAGCTATCCGGCAGCTCGGTTTTTATATTTCTTGATCAATCACTCATACCGATCTTTCTGTGAGGTTCTAAGTGCTGGAGTTTTACATCAAGATTCTGCAACACTTCAGAATTTGACAATTTACATCAAAGAACTTCAGCTTTAATTCGAGGTTCATCATCTTGAAACTGCCCCTCATCTTCACAAGTCTCGGCCATAGGAGGATCTGAAGTGACAGCGCCAACTCGAGCATTCCTATCATGCATGTTAATGTGATACAACTGTTTTGGCTTTTTCCTATCTGGAGTCTTCACAATGTTATTGAAATCATTGAGCTTTGTCAGAATTTCACACGGACCATGAAATCTAGCCTGCAATGGATTGGACTGCAAGGGAAACAACACAAGAACCTTGTCTCCTGGTTTGAACTCACGGCTTCTAGCCTTATGATCATACCAGTTTTAATTTTTCCCTGACTTGATTTCAAGTTCTCTTTGGCTAGGTCACAAGCTACACGCAATCTTTCCTTGAACTTGCTAACATAGTCTAACAGACAGATATGCAGCTCTTTCTCTTGCCACTGTTCACTCAACAATAGCAAAGGTCCTCTCACTTCATGGCTAAACACTAGCTGAAACAGACTGAATCCAGTAGACTCCTGCACTGCTTCTCTAGCTGCAAACAACAGCAAATGAACACCTGCGTCCCAGTCTTTCTCGAGGTCATAACAATAAGTCCTAATCATTGTCTTGAGAGTGGAATGAAACCGCTCTAATGGACTCTGACTCTCTGGATGATAGGCACTAGAAAGAATCTGCTTCGCACCTAGTTCATACACAACCTGCTGAAACAATACAGAAGTGAAATTGCTACCTTAGTCTGACTGAATTTCCCTGGGAAGGCCAAACAACGTGAAGAACTTTATCAAAGCCTTCGAGATTGCAGTTGCCTTGATGTTACGTAGAGGTATGGCTTCAGGGAATCTGGTAGATGCACACATGATTGTCAACAAGTACTGATTTCCAGATCTAGTCTTAGGTAATGGACTAACACAATCAAAAATGACCTTAGAGAAGGGCTCCCCAAATGCTGGGATAGGCTGAAATGGAGCTACAGGTGGGTCTAACTGGTGTTTTCCAACTACCTGACAAGTGTGACAGGTTTCGCAAAAGTTGGAAAAGTCTTTCCGAAGCCCAGGCCCGAAGAAGTGTTTCATGATCTTATCAACAGTCTTGTTAAGACCAAGATGACCTAAAGGTAAACTATGAGCCATTGTTAAGATCTCATTCCTGTAGACCTTCGGAACAACAATTCGCCTAACCACTGCCCAATCTGCAATGGCAGAGATATCAGGAGGGCGCCACTTCCGCATCAACACACCATCCTTGAGATAATACCCAACTGGAACTGCGTCTATTTTTTTTATCAGGAAGGGCTCTCCTCTTTAGAACACAAATTTCAGGATCATTAGTTTGCTTCATAATCAACCGCTTTCTGGACATAGACAGGTCTCCAGACATATCAGAATCACCAGACCCATCTGGCTGGCTGAACAGAGAACTAATAAAACTATCTGATAAGACTTCAAACGGAGAAACCATAGTAGGCCGAACAGAGTCATGAGGCAAACCAACTGAGTCATGACTATTCAATGTGCTGGACGGCACCACATCATCTTCTTATTGAGCCTTCTTGGCCATAGCACGCACCATCTTCAGTGCTCGGCTGTGAAGTAAGGTGAACAGGGGGAACTACATTGCCCCCAGCAAGGTCATTGCCTAGCAACAGAGAAACACCCTTGATAGGTAGACTTGACATAAGTCCCACCTTTACCTGTCCTGCAACTAAATCTGACTTCAAGAATACACAGCGTAGGGGTACAGATACGGTCCTCCCTTCAATACCTTGTACAAGTATGAAATCCCCAGAAGCGGTCTCATCACGCAACTCCAAGGAGTCCATCAACAAAAGTGACTGGGAAGCTCCGGTATCCCTTAGGATATATAAGGGGACAGGAGGAGAATGCTCATTCAGAGCCACAAATCTCTCTGACACGTATGGAAGAAATTCCTCCCTCACAAAGTCAGCAGTATCAGGCTTTTTAGCCCCACAAAGAGCTGGCAATTTTGCAGATCGGTCATCTGCTACAGGGGTTTCTAACCTTTTTTTTCACAAAGGCATTGGGTTTGGTATCCTTTTGTTTTTCTTTCTTAGCTTTAAGGAACCATCAGTTAGTTGTAACATGACCAGATTTCTTGCAATAATTACAAACTAGACCACTTTTGTCACTGTCAGCTTTCACACTTTCATCAGACCTGTGACTAGATTTCTGTGCATCATCACCAGATTTTTCTTTGTCTTTGGGTGAGGAATCTTGGATAACACCGTTACCTTTCTTCTGTTCTTCTGAAATTGGAAACATCTATTGTTACTGCTAGACTGAAATTTAGACTTATGTGTGAGAACATATTCGTCTGCAAACTGGGCAGCTGATTGCAAATTCAGTGCTTGCTTCTCATTAAGGTAGGTCCTAATATCATCTTTAACACAGTTCTTGAATTCTTCAACTAACACCATCTCTTTTAGTGAGTTGAAATCATCCTTGACCGCCATAGAAGTACAGCGCTCAAAGCAAACCTTCTTCTCGTAAGCAAATTCCACATAAGTCTGATTGTCAGACTTCTTCAGACCTCTGAATTTCTGTTGGTAAGCCTCTGGAACCGACTCATAAGCTCTCAAAATAACCTTTTTGACAACCTCATAATCAGAGGAATCATCTGCAGACAAAGCCAAATAGGCTTGTTGAGCTTTAACCTAGAGGACAGTTTGCAACATCAGAGGCCAGTGTTCTTTTAGCCACTGACAACTTTTAGCTACCTTTTCAAAGCACTGGAAATAGTTGTCAACATCCTTTTCTGCGAATGGAGGCACCAGTTTTACCTCCTGGCTAGCCCGAAATTTATTTTCAGTTGCTATGTTTATTTTTAGTTGCTTTATTTGGAGCCTTTCTTCTTTATCGAATTTCTGTAAATCTTTCTGTCTTGCTAATTTTTCTAACTCAAATTCTTTTTGTTTTTCTTTTTCCTCCCTTTCTTTCTCTCTTTCTTCCCTCTCAAATTCTCTTTGTTTTTCTTCTCTTGCTAATTTTTCTAACTCAAACTGCCTTTCTTTCTCTCTTTCTCTTTCTGCCCTCTCAAATTCTCTTTGTTTTTCTCTTTTCTCCCTTTCAATCTCTAGCATTTTTAATTTAAGTTCCATTTCTACATTTGGATTTTCCACTGGAAACTGTTCCAGATCTCCTAGTGCAAACACATTTTCATCAATGTAATATTCAACAATCTCTCTAGCCAGTCTTGCTTTTCGTATGGCTGGTTTTACCTCTGTCAGCTCTAAATGTCTGTATATTTCTAGCAGTTCTGTCTTTTTAAAAGACTTCAAAACCTCTACGGTTGGTGATGCCAAGAAATCATCTATTGCTGTTGATCTGTCAATATATATTTATATATAGGAAAATTCAAAAAACAATTTTGCAATTTGAAATGTTAGATATTCAATAAATAACTCACACAATGGTCTATCCCGGACGAGCCCCCAATTTGTTATGGCCCCAATTTGTTATTACATTTACGACAGCAAGGGATGACAGACACAATTTTAAAACTTAAACACATTTAATTAAACAAAGACAAACACTAACCTTCAATCTACTCTACTGACCAAGATTGATATATAAAAGAAAAAAAATATTTACAGTTCTTGAGATGGGGTTGCTTGGTGATGTTCCAGGTGAGGAAAATGCTCCAACACAGGCAAAAAGCTTCACAGGACATGAAAATTGTGACAGGTCTGGTCAAATGAATCCTTCTCCTTGCAATTTCTCCAAACTACTTTACTCTCTCAATTTTCCTCTTTTGCAGACCCCTCCCACCTTTTAGACTTTTTAAAAATTGTCTGGGACTTTCCATCTCAGACATGCCCAGGACATGTCCAAACCTAGCTCTAGATTGGGCTTCACAAAAGAAAAGGTCAATACTGCCATCTAGAGGCTTCTATTCGCATTACACAGGAAGAGCAGGCAACATTTCAATCCAGTTAGGTCTTCATTGGGCAAATGACTTTGTAATGTGGGGAAAAAAGCCACTAGATAGCAATATTGACATTTTTTTTGTTAAGCCGAGTTTGGACCTAGGTTTTGGGCATGTCCTGGGCATGCCTCAGAGGGGAAAGTCCCAGAGTATTGATAAAAGTCTGGGAGGTGGGAGGGCCTGATAAAGAGTATATAAGGAGAAAATTTGAGAGAGTAAAGTAGTAGGAGAAATTGCAAGGAGAAATTGTGGAGGGATACATCTGACTAGACCTGCCACTCTTTCCAAGACCTGTGAACCTCTTTTTGTGGATTTTTGCCTGTGTTGGATCATGTTCCTGTCCCAAGACATCACCAAGCAACCCCATCTCAAGGGACTGTCATAGGCGGTGTTTCCATAGGGCAAAGACGGGCAGTTGCCCAGGGCCTCGGCCAATCAAGAGCCTCGGTTGGGGCCTCGTCCAATCAGGAGCCTCGTTCGGTGAAACGTCACAACTATATGTTAATGTGCTTTCAGAACATACACGCCCTAGCGCTAGGTGAAGCCACTGCGTGCCTCACTGCTACCGTAGGCTGCATGAATGCTTTTGACTACCACAGCCACCAGAGGCGTTGTCTAATAAATTGTGTTTTCATTTGCAAAGTTAAAAAATGCCTCGTTGTCAATCCTAAGGCCCTCGTTGTTGTACCAGCGTAGTGGGAAGCATTTTCGGGCTTTTTAAATGGTTGTGTAATATACTAGTTGTCATAGCTTCACTGTGTTATTGACAACAGGTCTGCTGGCTAGCATCTAGCTCTCCTTTGACTGGTCTCATTTTCACTCAATTTAGTCAGTGTTTATGCACTTTCAAAGCTCCCAAATGTCTCGTTTTCAATGTTAAGGATCTTAACTAACTGTCACTAAAGTGGAAGTCATTTCAAGCCTTTGAATGGTTTGAAACTTATCTAGCTGCTTGCAGCTTTTTATCCTCTGCATTCAAAGAAACTGTATATATTGTCTGAATGCCGCGCCAATGGAACGGAACGTCAAGTTCATGGATCCTGGCTGTTTTCCTGCATTTATTCACCAATTCATCATGGATTACTATGTAATAATTGATTGTCAATGAATGCATATTTGAGAATCACACTGCTATGACAGTGATAAAAGCAATATTAATATTAAGCATTATTCGTGTTGAGAGTAGGCATATATTCTAATATATTCTCAATGCGTGTAATCCCAGCGAAAAACCACAGTCAGTGACGTGACATCATACACAGCTGTCCGGCTTCGCTCTGGCTCTGGCGTCTGAGGTAGCCTAGGCAACGACTTGAGCGAGCCCGGCGGGAATACGGTATATAGAATACCAAAGTCGATTATTTTTTCGAAAGAGCGACACATATCTGTGTTCACAGAATGAAACTATTTCTAAGCGGTGGGGAGAAAAGGAAGAGAAAGAAGGAAAATGAAAGATTTGTTCAAAAGCTTCCCAAATGAAACAACTTCTTCACAAGTTCAACCGAAGAAGCCAGAGCCAGCAGTAGCACCTCCAATGAGCCGGCGTTTGACAGCAGCATTGCTAGCTCTAGCCCTGGCTGTAGTGGTTGTGTTGATAGCGGCACCTGTACCCCGCAATAAACATCTGGCGCACATAAAAAGTAAGAAAAGCGCAAAATGTAAAAAAAAATTGTAAATATTCTTGGGATTGATATCGTGCGCACGTTACGTATATATTACATCAGACATCAACCTATTTTTTCAATCATTTTCATGTCGTGTTCAATAAAAAAAATGTTTTTCTTTGCGTACGATCGATTTTCTCATTATGAACAGATGTATGGGTTTGAGTTGGGGGGTAGGGTGGGGAGTGGGGCCTCAAAATTGTTCTTTGCCCAGGGCCTCAGAAATCCTAAAACCTGTAAATATTTTTTTCTTGTATAAGTCAATCCTGGTCAGTAATATAAATTGTAGGTTAGTTGCTAGTCTTTGTTTAATTAAATATGTTTAAGTATTAAAATTTTGTCTGTCATCTCTTGCTGTCTTATATATCATAACAAATTGGGGCCATAACAACATATTGCACCAAAAAATGTATCATTTATAATGTCTAGAAATTCTTCCTCTCCCCTACCCTGTCCTTTCACCATTTCCCAGTCAATACCAGGATAATTTAAGTCTCCCTAATAATAGTCCCTCCACCTCTACAAGCTTGCGTCATCCTCTTAGAAAGCATTTCATTGACTGTACTGTCCAAAGCAGGTGGTCGAAGGCATACTCCTATGTTTAAACCTGTCTCGTTTTTGCCATTGAGCCTGACCCAGATATCTTCACAGGCCAAGGAATGTTCAATTTTGGGAATTTCCTGTACATTTATGTTTTCATTCACATAGATTGCTTGGCAACAGAGACCGGCTGGCCAGAACACCTCTTATGACAGTGTTCGTTCACGCTTTGGCAGAGGAGGTTAAGGACGCTCTGGGTACATTGGAGCCTTGTTTGTCTCTAGATTTGTTGGTTTGCACTGCGGTGAGAATCGATAATTGCATCTGCAAACCTAACAGGGAGAAATGTACTGCATTGACTCTTGCTGGCAAAGGGGCTAATGCTTCTAGCAGTATGCATACAGCTCCCATTCCGAGAGGGACAGACCCAATTTACCTTCCGTATTTTAATCCCTGTAGAATTGACCGTGGGGAAACAGAGAATATCAAAGCTTTTGAGGACTCTGGCGCCGTGGATTGCTTTATGGATGCAGAGTGAGTTAGAAGACATTCCATTCCTATCCGCCCTCTTTTACATTCACGCTCTGTTAGTTCTTAGGACGGTCGCTTGTTGGGAACTGGATTTATAACCGAAGTTTCTGAATTATTGACTTTGTTAATCTTTTTTGGTGGGCATTCTGAGGAGGTCCAGTTTTTTATTATCAGTTCTCCTGTTTTCCCTGTCATTTTAGGACACTCTTGGCGACGGGAACATAGGCCTCATATCATTTGGGGAAGTCAAGATAACCAGATTGTCCAGTGGGGCACTGATTGTAGGTCCCACTCTAGGGAGAGTTTGGCAAGTCATCCCGGGCATCAACCAATGGAGGAGGCTGACGCCTGGAGTGATTCTGAGGAGTTTGTCTCACACAACACTCCTAATCTACAGAAAGGGGCGGAGGAGGGGTTGTATTGGGATCCTCAGTTTGACTGGTGGCAACCAGAGGAGGATTGCTATTCGGAGGATTTCTCTGACTCGGAATCTGACATAGAGAAGGCAGGTTCCGAACAGGGTGAGAATTTGGGCGCTGCTCTGAACTTTTGTTTGCCTCCTAATGTTCCTGACGATTATGCTGATCTCACGGAGCCTCGATTTTTCCTCCTCATCGCATGTTCGAATGCAAGATCAATCTCTACCCAGGTACCACTCCCCCGGGGGTTCATTACACTCGCTGTCAGGGCCTGAGCATAAGGTCATGTGAGAACATATTCAGGAGGCTCTTGCTAATGGATTTATTTGGCCCTCCACGTCTCCTGCCGGAGCAGTGTTCTTTTTTGTGGGCAAAAATGATGGTGGCCTGAGACCCTGTATTGATTACAGGGGCTTGAATAATATCACAATTAAAAACTGACACCCACTTCTGTTGATAAACTCTGCATTTAAATGGCTGCAGGAGGCATCGGTTTTTACAAAGCCAGATCACCGGAATGCTTATAACTGGGTTCGGATCCGTGAGGGGGATGAGTGGAAAACACCATTTAATACGTATGACGGGTACTATGAATATTTGGTCATGCTGTTTGCATTGGTTCCCTCTGTGTTCCAGGGAATTGTTAATGATGTCCACCGAGAGATGTTGGAGACATTCATCTTTGTCTACCTTGACGATGTTCTGATTTTCTCTTCAACTCTCTTGGAGCATAAACAACACGTCAGACAGGTCCTTGAGGCCCTCCTCAAAGCCAAGCTTATTGTCAAGGGCGAGAAATGCGTTTTTCATGCTAAGACAGTTTTGTTTCTTGGCTTCATTATTTCGGAAGGGTCAGTCCGCATGTATCCTGACAAAATGGCAGCGGTCAGGGATTGGCCGGCCCCTCAGAACGTTAAGGAGGTGCAACGATTTTTGGGGTTTGCTAATTTTTATTGGATCAGTATTTATTATTATCAGTAATTTTAGCGTGGTAGTTGCCCTCATTATCATGCTCAATAAAAAAAATACAATACATCCAACAGACTAAACAACGTAGTTCTCAGCAGGCACAATGGTCATTGTTTTTCAACCACTTTAACTTTATGTTAACCTATCGCCCAGGGTCTAAAAACATTGTTATGTATGATAATTTTTTGTACTGCATTATATTTCATTTGTAAATGAAGATTTGTTACATGCTGTTTTGCTGCCTTGCTGGTCAGCTATATTTATTTTGTTCATTTGGCACCCTCTGGTGGCGTGTCTGTAAAATCATGAAGAAAAGACTAGTGATTTCTAGAAGCTTCTGGCACTTTCCTGCTTGGAGGGGGCGGGATTTCCCTAGAATCCTGTGGATCTTTCTAGAAGGTTGCTAGTCTATATAAATACTGTGATTTTGAGCAGAGAGCAGACAGCAGAATAGAGCAGAGCAGAAACAGAGTTTTGTTTTGGCAACAGTTAAATAGTGGCATTGGAGTGTTATTAGAGAATTGAATAGTGGATATATTTTTTTTGTACTTTTTTTTGTGAAGAATAAATTTGTTTTAGTTGTACTTTCTGGTTTTCTTTGTTGTGATTTTTTCAAGTCATAACAACATAAAGCCCGCCGGTCGTGACCCCATTCCTGAGCCGGTTATCCCAGCAGCTGAGATTGTGGCTCCCATTCAGTGGGACGTTGAGTCTGTTGGGCGGGAGGTGTTGAGAATTGATCCCGGTCCTAGTGGGAAGCCGTCTGGCTGTTTGTTTGTTCCTTTGGCAGTGCAGTCCCAAGTTCTCCAGTGGGGGCACTCTTCCCGTCTGGCGGATCACCCCAGAGTTCATTGGACCAAGCAGTTCTTAGCCTGGCATTTTTGGTGACCCAGCATGATTGAGGGCATCTGGGAGTTTGTAGCAGCATGCTCTATTTGCGCTAGGAACAAGACTTCCCACCTCCCCTCCTCTGGTGTGCTGCGGCTTTTGCCCATCCCTAAGCACCCGCAGAGCCATATCGCTCTTGATTTTTTTATGGGGCTGCCGGTTTCCAAAGGCAACACAGTCATCCCGGTCATGGTTGACCGCATTTTAAGGCCACCCACTTTATCACGCTGCCGAAGCTGCCTTCGGCACAGGAGATGGCCCTTCTTGTTGTGGATCATGTTTTCCAACTGGATGGCCTCCCTCATGATGTGGTTTTTGACAGGGACCCTCAATTTGCGACTGAATTCTGGTGTGCATTTTTCAACCAGTTGGGAGCCACCATGAGCCTTTCCTCTGGTTTCCACCCAGAGACTAACGGGTAGACAAAGCAAACCAATCAGTCCTTGGAGAATAATCTTTGAAGTTTGGCGGCTGACAACCCATCTTCGTGGAGTCGAAGTGGAGCTTTTAGTATGGGCCGTATATTCCCACTTCACTGGGTAACTTTTCCAAAGGCCTTTCCCTGTTTGAGGCTTTGTTGGGTTATCAGCCTCCGCTGTTTCCTCAGACTAACAAGGATTCAGAGGTTTCTTTGGTCAATCACTTTGTTCAGCATTGTCGGTCAGTTTGGGCCAGGGTCTGTTCCTCTTTGTTGCGCTGTGGACAGAAACGAAAGACCGCCACAGATAGAAGGCGCCGTTCGGCCCCATTTTATTGGGTCACCCACAAGGTCTGGCTTTCCATGCGGGACTTGCCCTTGAAAGTGGAGTCACGAAAGTTGGCTCCCCACTTCATTAGTCCTTTTAAGATTGTGCGAAGGATCAACAGTCACATTCACAGTCTGGTTGAAGCTCCCTGGATCCTTACGGATCTACCCCTCTTTTCATATATCCAGGCTCAAAACTGTTTGCAATTGCGTCCTGGCTCTGGTGGACAAACCCCTGCCGCCACCGCGGATGATTGAGGGGGGCTTGTTTACACTGTGCGTTGTATTTTAGCCGAGAGGAGTGTGGGTTGTGGGGCACAGTCTTTAGTCGACTGGGAGGGTTATGGTCCAGAGGAGCGATGCTGGGTTCCTTCTTGGGATATCCTGAATCCAACCCTTATCTCAGAGTTCCATGCAGGGGGTTCTCAGGGAATTTCTGGAACCATTCCTTAGAGGGGGGGTCCTGTCATGGTTTGCGTGGTGTGTGTGTGGTTTGAACTTTTCTTTGCGGCTCTCGTCCTGGGAAGATATCAAATTCCTTGGCGATCGGATTCTTTACCCAGCTAGCTGATTGAGCTGGGGCGGCGCCTTCCCGGACTCGATATAAGCAGTAAGTCTGGCACGCCTCCTTCCCTAGAGCGTCTGTTTTTAGCTTTGCATTATGGCGAAAGACATCTGTAGTCAGGTTTTGTATGACTTTCTATCTTCTGATTGTCAGAGTTTCTTCTCCCTTTTCTATCTCGCTTTGCTTCTGTGGTTCGGACTATTATAAGTCCTTTGGAGGCACGAGTACTTTCATTTGGTCTGGATTATTCTCTCTGTTTGTACTGTGTCCGTGCTGCTCACTTTCTCTCTGGTCGTTACATTTGGCCTCCTAATTTTACCGGCCATTACCAATGCAACCCTGTGGGTTCACCATCTATGATGATTTTTTTTTACCTTTGAATATGATTTAGATCATTTCGAAAAATGTTTAACAAAGCATATTCTTCATTAGTATTTTTGTAGTATTCAGCTCTCAGGTTTGAATGGCTTAGTTGCACGCTTTCACTTGACGCAGAATCAGATCCATTTCCTCTGCTTGAGAGCCATTGTTTCCTGGTTGCAGGTCAGAAACTGGTGGTAAAAAGGGTTGCAGGGTCAAAATTGACCATTTTCCTATATTTTGTATATGGATTGTGGGGCAACAAAGCTAACAGAAACAACAGTTGAATCGATGCAAATGATTCTATTTTCTGCAATAGGTGGCGCCTAACATCCAAACTTTAATAGAAAATGCACTGCGTCACGAACATGTTTTTACCGTTTTCTCCGTTCGGCCTCAAAATTTTTAGAATGGCACAGCTCGGCCATCTCTTCTTCAATTAATAGCCTGTTTTTGCAGAATAATCAAAAGAAATGGATCATTCAGGGAAAACCAATGGAAAACAGATATAAAAACAGCAAGGCCCTCAAACATTGACCCAATCTGGACCCTAAAATTTTTGTCCGACGATATCAGGTTCCTGAGCCACAACATTCAAAGTCATGCCATCTGACCTAATACAGAATATTTGTTGTCTCCAGCCTCAAAACCTTCTATTTCTACTTAATTTCAACTGTTTCCATGATCAAACATTCAGCAAAAATGTAGAATATCTTCATGGTCCTGGGTTTGCAGCAGGAAAGAACCAGGGTGACTTTTGTCTGGGATCAAGTCAATTCCAACATACAGAACACAAGCTGCTGGGAGAGTCCCTTGCATGAAAATTCATTCCAGTACATTGCTTCTTGGATACCCATGTGGCTTCAAGATTCTTGGAAAAGCAACTGTTAAATTCTGGTTTTCTCTTATTCTTGATGATTTTAACAGCATCTCTGAACTTCATATTGAAAAGACCACAAAAAAATACTCACATTCACCAGTGCTTCACTCGAAAAACCAAAAAAAACACAAACTCCTAAAGGACAAAATGGCCTCTTTCGTTTCACACCATAACCTTGACCTTCAATTGGCCTAATAAGGCAACAGTGGGGACATCTTTTAGCTTATTAGGGAACTCGAAGTTGATTTCAAAGGTAAAGAAATGGACATGTCATTGTAGTTTTACATTTACTCATTTCACTCCACCTCAATCCGCCGCCGTCGCATTCCGCCACAAGGAGATGCAGCTATGACTTCACTTGGTTTTAAACCTCTAGCCTCCACTAGGGGCAACTGACAGATGAACATTGTCTATAATCTTGAAGAAGATTTACTAAGGAAGAAAATGACCCCTCATTTGATGAAATAGGCCAACAGTAACATACAGAAAATTTGTCTTTTATCTGGAAATTGAGGGTGGAGCGCAACGAATGCAGCAAATCCTGAACTCCAGTTTGTGACGTGTGACCTCCTACTACTTGGCAAGTCTGCCATTATAACACCAATTAAAAAAGCAAGGCGTCAGTGCACCTGGCTATTAAAGGGAATGGGAGATGACACTGTGAATGCTCTATTTCATGCCTTGCCCAAAATACACACATGGTTATTGAAGAGACCAAGTAAAAACCCATTAAACTGTGTGCCTACATTGTGCTCAGATTATCCGCCTTTAAAATAGGAAAAGTGGATTTGAACATGCCCGAATTCCACCTGCATCATACTTTTCAGACTGTGAGTTTAGATTGTTGAAATAGGGCCCTCTATGTCTAAGACATAGGTGCATTGCAATTCCCTCGCACTCACTTGCCGTACATTCTCTGGGCAGAACAAGTCTCTTCTACCTTTCACATCCATGGCACAATCCCCCCGCCCTTTTCAGCCCCTCTCTGCCTCTTGCCCACTTTTTAGCATTTTTTCAAAATTATGCTGCAGGTGGAGTTAGGCTCAGACATGGGGGTGAGGTAACACTTTAATTTATGCGGGACACGTGGCATTCCTTTAGGCACTTATTCAGAAAAATTGAATTTTGAGGAAAACTGACTGGATTACCCGAAATACAAATATTACTCATGCTGAATGTTGATTTATGCCCCTGTTTACCATAGATTTTAAGTGATATGGAGATCACGCCAGTTTACTGTTCATTTGCATGTTTATTTAGATTTCTTTTAGAGCTCTGGACATTTTTAAATCCTGCTGGTCAAAGAGGAACCCATCATGAGGCAGAATTCTTATGCCCCGCTCAGGATCATTTTACTAGGACCGCAAAACCTCCTGACCTCAGCGAGCCAGCTTTCTCCATAACATCTTGGGGAGGCCTCCCAGTGGATCCCAATACACTGAGGATAGTATGCAAATCACACTTACTGTACACCCAGTTAACAGAAGACGTGAGTTTTCCCAAGATCACAATGAGTCTTGGGGTATAAAATACGTGCCTTTCCAGCATACCCTGTGCTACATTTGGTTAGCATACTGGCTAATCTTTGAGAATTCACACTTTAAAGGGCTACAAACTTTCATTACCTCTGTGAGAAAGAATTATCTCATCCTGTTTTACAACATTGAGACACAAGAATAGAGACTGCCCTAATTATAGTTGCTTTGACATACCTATTTTCCAGGTCCTTTCCAGCATTGAAAAAATTTACTTTTTGTGACTTCTGGCTATATATGTTGATAAATACCAACATTTTCACAATGCATGGTTGGTGTCTCAGCTTATCAGCCTTCACTAGTCCAGAGCATTGACTGGAATCATTCTCAACAGCCATTGCCAAATATTTGCACATTGTAGTTGACTCCATTGTGAACTGTGAACTCCTCAGCTTTATGCTAAAGTTTTCCCACCTTAGCCCCCTGCGCCTTTCTCATTGCCATTAGCACAAAAACCAACAAGTAAACAGGTCATTACCCTGGACCAAGTTGAATCACCTGGACTTCCACTACTGTGAAATTCCTGAAGGCACACTATTGATATCATGATTCCATTGTTGACAGTGATTAAGGTGCCCTTGAGCGCCTTTGTGACTCCAGGTATCCTCCAGCACCTTGTATCCTTCTGAAACTGCAGCAAATGACTCAGAGGTTGCCCGAGAAGAGCACTCTACATACTGAATGTGTAAGATTGTGGAACTAAATTTACCAGTGCTGTTCCAGGGAACAGTCTTCCAAGCAGAAACTCGAGAGGGTCTTGAGCAGAGGGCTCCTCTGTCTGGGCTGTTGGCTCCTCAGGCATTTCTGCGAAGGAAACCATTTACAAGCTATCTGCACCATTAAGACACACACACACAAACATGCAGACAAATATACCCACGTACACACTGAAAACATGGGCATATTCTGGGGAGTCTGAAATTTCAAATGGTCTTTCATAAGACCACCAGACAGTTAACCTGGCCAATGCGTACCATTTATAGTACAACATATATATATTTAGGTCCAGTAGTATTACAACATTGATGAAGTTGTTGTTTTCTACCGTAGCATGTTGAAGCTGGAATTAGATGATGACGTTTAGGTCAAAGTGCTGACTTTTGGTTGTATTGTCCTGGTACTTACAAATCGAGAAGATTCCGTTGGAATTACACCACTTTTTGTATGTGCCCCCGCCCCTCTTTTAAGGGACCAAAAATTATTTGACAGCTGGCTGCACAGCTGCTCCACTGCTGAGATTGTGTTATTCCCTCATTATTTAATTTATGAGAAGGCAGAAAAAAGGTCTGAGGCAAAATTCTCCCTACTATATGCAAACACATACAGTATTTCAACCCTTTTCACAATCTGAGCTGCCAGGACCCTGTTCTTTACATTCAGATTTTTTATCATTAGGGCCTGTGCACCTCTGGTGCCAGGACTTTCTCGTTCTGTTCTGTATTATTAGTGTGCATGAAAATGCTCTCTATTGTTATTCTGGTCTTCTTCTTCTTATTATTCTTCTAACGCACTTAGGGGTCTATTCTCCCATTAGTGCATAAGTCCTTTTTTACACGAATCGAGTTAAGCGCTTTTGAGTTACGCGTATTCTCCCCTACGCGCTTCGATCACGCCCACAGCGCTTAACTTCAGAATGTAGGCGGCCTTATGAAAGAGGTGTGACTGATCCAAATGAGAGGCAGACTCCGTACAGAGCTCATTGATTATGGCGATAAGGAAAACATGGAAAAAGGATTTTCTGGCTAACCATTAAAATGCATTTGTGGTCCATGGAAAGCGCAAACCAGACTTTAAATTTGAATATCGTCGGCCTGCTGATAAAACCTAAAATCTCCAAACTGATAAGAAACGATAAGAAACAAAAACTTGTATGTCCACTATTCTTACATGCAAAATTAAACATTTTTATTTCAAATTATATTCATCCATTTATATTATTTTATTAGTATTAATTTTATTATTATTATTATTATTATTATTATTGTATAATTTTAAATTTATTTTTTATTTTCCAGTGAAGTTTGCCATTTTGAAGATACAAGGTTGTATATGCCGCTGTAGGCCTATGTATGTCCCGTACCAATTACTAGTAATTCAGACTTCTGTTTTTTTATCCCCCGTCGCGCGATTAGCGCGAAACGGGGGATATAGCATTGGGCTCCGTCCGTATGGACACATAAAATTGAGGCGGCGGGGGATACTGCCATGTTAGTGACAAACACTTGTTATTTTTTTACTCTAGCCACCATGGCATTAAAGCTATGCAAACAAACAAATTGCCGCGATAATGAAATAATAAATAAAGAATTTAGCGCTTCTCAACCAGCGCAATCAGATCACTGAAAATGTGCCCCTCCTACACCAGCCTGTTTGTCTGTGGAAGACTGGGAAGAAGACAAAGGGAACATTCCAGTCACACAAAAAAGGACAATCAAAGACAATTTATATGATCTCATTTAGAAATTGCGAACTTGAAATCTCAAACTACTCCGGTGTCAGGTTTGCAAGTAAAGGACATGGAAACGCTTTAACAAGGATTCTTACCCCCCACATGGTCATTTCCCCCGCCCCGAAACCGCCTCAGTAATGACGGAATTCCATATCCATAGCCTATCATATCCTATTTGATTTGAGCGACACATTCACTCAAGCTTGTACCTAATACTTTATTATAATCAATTATCCAATTTACTGAAATTGATTCTTCCCATGTCGGCTATTCTTTATAGGCTAGAATTGATTGACAAATGGGTAGTGCTTTGGCATTGGCCAGGGTAGGGCTCAATCTAGAGTTGCCTATTTAATAATATCTTTATTCACACATTAAAATACACAGTATTATCAATGGTAAAAAATTACAAAGACACGAGTTAGTTAACACAGATATCCTCAATTAGAAAATTAATCTCCTCACTCGTGAGAATATCACAACATTTTAGATTATCACGAACAAATAGGGCAGTCGCATTCGTTAATAGAACAAGCCAAAGCCGAAAATCCAAATTTCACAGATGTTGGTGTTTTATGGCAACCGAGCACTGAAGGCTGATCCGAGGAATTAAGCTGCGAATCGTTCTGGATGTGGCTTTGGTGGGGAGATGCAAGCGCAGTATCCCCGATTTAAAGCATAAATGGAGAGATCTGCGGGGCGCTGTAAAAGCCAGGCTCTCTGCACACCAGAGAAGTGTACATGCAACAGGTGGTGGGCAACCATCATCCCCTGTGCATTTCACTGCACAGGAGGAGGGGATGGCATCCACTTTTTCTGCAGGGGAATTGCATGGAGAAGAACTTGAAGCGTCAACGAACTGCGTCAGACACCTTGACACAGACGCCTGTGATAGGCCTATGTGTATGACATCACCAGCCACTCTCTGGAACGACCCAGATGCCTGGAGCGACAGCGCAGTTCTGACATTGATGACCACGGGTATGTTTTGTGGATAATTGCTGCGGCTGGACAGCTGTTCATCCAGAAGTCGGCAAAGATAGTTGATTGCCTCATGCACAGTCCAGACGAAAGCGCTGGATGCACTCGATGTTTGTTAGTCCCAGGATGTCCAAACGAATCCGATATATGCGTGTTCGTCTTCGAGCCCAATCACGCAAGAGTGCAAGCAAATGCAGGACTGGCATTTTGGTTTTAGATTTTGAGGGCATGGTAGAATGATGGTCTTATGTATACTTGTATTAATTATTTGTTTTGCGTTTGTAATTTAACTGATTGGAGAAGCGGCTGATTCGTAATATCATGTGATGATTTCGTTTGATGAATTATTATGGCTTTGAGAAATGCAGTTTAGAAATGAGGAAGAACAATCGAATAATAAATGATCAGTTTCCTGATCTATTTAATCTTAAAACATAAACAGGATTACTCTGATTATTGCAATAAAGTGTGATTGAGGAAGTTAGGCCAGAAAGGGACCATGTGTGGATTTAAAACGGAAATAAACATTTGAAATTCTGTTACTATTAAGCATCAAACTTTTTTTTTTTATACAGAAATCATCTATATTTGGTGATTATTCAAGTAACCCTAAAACAATATAACATTTACCATAAAAGCATTTCTATTAAAAAAAAAACTGCATGTTATGGGAAATTTACGACAAACCTGTACAATGATGTTCATTTTTGAAAGTCTGCTATAGAGAAATAATATGCTCAGAGATAGTAAAAAAAAATATATCATTATACAGTGTCATTAGAGTGTTCATAGAGACCTACATGCACATTTGTTACATTGCATGTTGAGTCTTTCTTAGCTAAGTAGCAGCCATTTTAGTAGAGAAACTGAAATTCTGCTACCGCATGACCCATCCCAAAAATAATAATACTAGCCATGATAACAGGAATAAATATAAAAGAGATAATCATGAAGTTTGTTTCATGACAGTGTATTTGTGCATGGTTTGATGGTAATTGGTAATTGCTGGAGGGAGGATTGGTTATGGGTTGGGGTGGGGCATGCATTCCTGTGTATGTGTTCAGAGTTGGGGGGAAGCATGCATTTGTGTGTATGTGTTCAAAGTTAAGTAAAATATGTAGGCCTATGTGTGCAAGCTAATGCTTACAAAGATTTGAGAGATTACTATGGCAGTAGTCAGGCAAAAAATAAATAAATAAATAATAAATAAATAAAATATATATACATATATACATACATATTTTTTTTTTCCAACCGATCAGCCATTATTGTGGAGAGTTACTTCCGATTGCATGGGGATAAAGTCTCATACTTTTTCCTTTAAAAATTTAAGAAAATTTACTGATGTCCATGAAATCAGGTTCTGAAGCTTGCAGTGGAAAACATGCATTTAGTGTCTGTAGCCAGCTTTTTTTTCTAGATTTTTTTCTCTGTGTCAGTAATTCTGCTTATGACGTGAGGAGCATGATCCAGATAGTCCGTGGCAGTCATCTCTCACCCCAGAACTGTGTCAGCTCAAATGTGCAAAGAAAGTCGAGTAAGTTTGGATGATTACAGATTTGTATCTGTAAACATGGTGTGCTCCTTTCTCACTGTGCTGAATCCTTTGATTGTGTCCTCGAACACTTCGTCATCCATAAACTGAAGGAAGGAGAGAAAGAAAGAGTGTAATGTCCACCTGAATATCTTAACGCACAAACCTAGGTGATATGCACATATGTCCTTCAGATTGACTTTTGTCTAATTTCATAAACCAATTCAGCTTGCAAACTAATTTGAATAATTGCTTGATTTGCCTGCCTTTGCGTAGAACAACATACTTAAAAACAAGGCTTATACCATCAGAAGCGACGGCTTGGGGCATATGCCCGAACGCCCCCAATCCTCCTATTCCCTAATCCTTGAATAGACCCAATACAATATAAAGCCCCTCAGGTCATGACCTTTCATTTGAACTTAATTTCAGGTCAATGGACAAATGGTTCTGAAGATTTGGCCAAAATTGTTGTGATTCTATATCTGCTCATATTCTGTTTTTGGCCTTGACCATGCCATGTTTATTCTGACTGCCTTATGTGTTTTTTGATATTTACTATGTCTGACTATTCTTTGGAATGTGTATTGTGATTTGGTTACCTGGTTTTGTTATTGTATTGTCTTCGTTTTTTACTTTTCCATATTTTGCATTTCGCCATAGTCTCTCTCCTGTCCATGTTTTCCATTATGCTTTGCACTTTGTCTCCCCCGTCTGGTCTCTTGTCTTGTCATTGCTCACAGCCCCAGTCCTGCGTGTCACTCTTCGGGTGATTTATTGGATTCTGGTTTTCAGTTTTCCTTCCAATCTCGTTTGCTTACTTCGCCTTACTTTTCTATCTTACAAACCATACTAACAGTTTGTTGTTTTTCGCTAGGAGTTACTAACACGGAACGCCATTCGGCGTTCGGGGATATAACTAGACAGTATGGAGCTGCATCAAGCCTGATCTTGAGACATCCCAGAGTTTTTGCTTCTTTGACATGGCAAGGCAAGAAAATTCACTGACACAGCTGGTACTCTGACCCGGACATTTTACCAAAACACTGTGCACAAAATATAGAATTGCTAAATTTACCCTTGGTAATCATCCATTTGTCACCTAGAATCTGATTTATCCTATTATATGCAAAATACACAAGAACCACCACAGCCTCATCTGAAATCCGTCAATGAGAGTAGTTCTCCTAAACATATTTAAACATATGTGCATGTTAAGTGGTACCCACAAAAAGCCGTGATGTGAACAAGATCTGTCAAAAGAGGCTGGCATTGATCTATACCAATACCACTTCTATTTTACCTCAGGGTTCTGATAAACAGAAAAGAGGAAGGTGCACATGTAGCCTAATTTACTTTTCTCAGTTTCATCGTTTACTCTTGCCATTTTTTGTGCATATTAATAAAGCACTATAAGAAACTCCTTAGGTGCATTTTTTGCATTTTTGTTGTTTAATAAATTATCAAATGCTTACAGGGTGTTCACTGAGGTAACAGATGCCATTTTCAAAATTGTACACCTGCTACAACCTAATGTCCCAAAATACACTAGATGCCTCATACAACCCTTTATAATAGTGGCCGTGTTTTTGCCTCCATATGACAATAACTGTGTTCTGACCTGTACCACTCAGTCATATTACCACCAATTTACCTCAGTGATGTGGGTGGCAGTGGGATGTTACGAATGATATATTGTAAAAATAACACTAAATAAAAAACACACATTTTTTTATAATTCATTGCTGAAGTACAACAAATGTTACTTCAAGTAAAAATAGCAAGTCATTTTTTTCTAAATTCATAATTAATCTGTCCTGAAAATAACCATTTAAAGGTTCATTGTTGGAGTAAATAATTTTAACAAGACACATTGGCAGCGATCATGAAGAAAGAGTGGCATTTTGAGCCTGTCTCATTGAAACGGCTTTTATTTTTTAAAGGCAGTGGCTGTTTTTACACCAGTCGTAATCTGACTCCAGTTTGCTATTCTTTCAAACTTCCGCATGTGCATATGCCATGCAGGAAATCTGGAGTTAGACTAGCAGTATGTTTCCCGAAAGCAAAGATGTTTACTTTCATAGATTGAACCACTGACTGTGACTGTAAGTTGCTACTGTAGTTAGAAACCATGCTTTCAGGAAACGCACCCCAGTGCATTAGCTATAATATATCAGCTGATATTAGCCAGCGGAATGACTATAATATTACAAAAGATGTTAGCTGACAAACTGCTTAACTTAGTTAGGTAGTTATGAGAGAGTAATTTTAGGTTCAACATTTTCTTGCTAATATTTGGGGAAGGACCTCTAAGGTACACCATATTAGATTTTACAGAATTTAGAATTTTTTGAAAAACACATTTTTGACATCTCCTAAGCCGAAGGTCCGATTCCTTCGAAACACTGAGGATAATCAATGGACCAAGCTTATCAAAGATTGCATGAAGCTTGTTGAAATCTCACTTCGTTTTCAAGATATTGACCAATGAACTTCAGCAGGGGCTTGGATTAGCACATAAATGGACGAAATTCAACAACCATTGTGCCAATCATGACAGAACTTGCTTAATATGTTCAGAATAAGTACCAAGAACATACCTTGACAGTTTCATACAAATAGGCCCATAGAAGGCGCTACAAATGCAAAAAATGGGCACAGCATGACACAAATCAGACCATAAATCAGCAATTGTTCGTCCTATAGCCATAAAACTAACAGGATATATTCATATAAGTACCTGAAACATACCCCGAAAATTTAATTCAAATTATCTGATAGGGGGTGCTATAAATGCAAAACAAATCAACGTAGCATAACACAAATCAGACTATAAATCATAAATAGTTCTCCTAATCATTACAATACTCACAGGATATGTCCACATAAGAACCGGAAGCATAGCCTGCAATTTTCAATCAAATCGACCTCTAGGGGGCGCCAAAAATACAAAAAGGGGGGTGGTATTGCACAAATCAGATTATAAATGAGAAATTGTTCATCCTATCGCCACAAAATTTACAGAATATATCCACATAAATACTTGAAACATACCTGAACAGTTTCAATCAAATCAACCTGTAGGGGGCGCCACAAATGCACAAAATTGGCTAACATAACACGAATGAGACTATACATCATAAGTTGTTGGCCCAATTATTACACTGGCAAAATGCGTCCACATAAATACCTGCAACATACTCTTAAAGTCTTAAAGTGGGAAATAGTATTCAGCTCTGTCCAGCCATCCGTAATATCCCGTTTGTTCTGGACGCGATATCTCAAGAACGGTTTGACCGATTCCATTCATCTTTGGTGTCAAGGTATATTGGTGTGATATGTTGACCCCAGCAGATTTCCCTGACCTTGGCATTATTCTCAAGGTCATTAAGACCATTTGACCACTTACAAATTCCTTGTCAACATGATATCTCAAGAATGGATTGACCGATTTCATTCATCTTTGGAGTCAAGGTGTATTAGGGCCGGGGGACAAAGCATTCAGCTCTGTCAGTCCATCCGTCCGGCCGTCCCGTCCCGTTTGTTGTGAACGCGAAATCTCAGGAACGCTTTGACTGATTTTATTCATCTTTGGCTTCAATGTCTATTTATGTGGTACGCCGACTCAAGTCGATTTCCGTCACCTGTTGGGGGACATGGCCACGTTTAGTAGCAACACTTGTTCATTAAGCTGTTAAAGCTTTCAACTACTAATGGTCTTTCTTGGCTTGAACCTTGGAATCGCCGCTTGCAGCAGTATTTATTATTATTTCTTTTCTTCTTCAGAAATGTTTTTGCAAATTACAGTGAGATGGTAAATGGTAGAGACCTGAAATTTTGCACATTGGTTGGAAGTTGTGCATAAATGCTGCTCAAGGTTTTTCACAGATTCCACAAACTCCAGCTTTAACTGTCTACAGTAAGTCTGACTTAAAATTACATTTAAGTCTAATATTGGGTCTAATTTCATGCAACCGCCCCTGGCCCTGGAGCTGCAAAACAAGCCGTTTTCATCACCCCTCCGGCACCAGCTGCTTGACAGCTGCTTCACAGCTGGTATAAGATGTTTGTGCTGATATGCTGTGTTTGATTTGCACTGAACCTGGCGTTGAGTATTATGGCTGAACAACTCCAATTTGGTCTCATCTGTCCAAAGGACAATTTTCCATAAGACTAGTGGTTTATTCAGATGCAACTTCGCGAAGCTTAGCCGTGCCGACATGCTCTTTTTGGAGAGAAGAGGCTTTCTCCTGGCAACCCTTCCAAACAAGCCATACTATTTCAGTTTTTTTCAAATTGTGCAGTCATGAATTGTAGCATTTAACATGTTTACTCCAGCCTGTAGAGTCCTAGATGCAGTTCTTGGGTTTTGTGCAATTTCTTACAGCATTGTACGGTCTGACCTTGGGGTGAATTTGCTGGGATGTCCATTCCTGGGATGACTTGCAACTGTCATGAATGTTTTCCAATTGTCAATAATCTTCCTCACTGTGGAATAATGGACTTCAGATTGTTTGGAAATAGCCTTATGACCCTTCCCAGATTGATCGGCAGTAACAATTGCTTCTCTAAGATGATTGTTGATGTCTTTCCCTCTTGGCATTGTGTTAACACACACCTAAATGCTTCAGACCAGCTAAGTGCTGCAGATCAATTAATCAAGTGCATTTGATCAGCAACATCAGGCTGCTAAATATCCACTTAATTCCAATGGAAGCATTAAGGGTGTGCTTAGTAATTCACACACAGATTCTGCATTTTGGCTGAATTTTTGGAAAATAAATAATGGCACGGTTAGATCTGTTATTTGTTATTTTTCACCTGGGGGAAGATTTACATAATTTTAGGACCTGATCAGGATCAGCTGATTTCTTATTTGGTCCTGGAAGGTAAAACCATAGAACTGAAAGAGGGTGAACTTCCTTTTTCTCATGACTATAAAGATGGACAATGCATCTCCACTTCTTAGCGCTGTACAAAAATGGGCCAAAATATCTTTCGTACAGAGGCTATCATCTTGCACATTATGGGCCAGTGTCTGCGCAGTAGTGACTGGGGGTTTGAGCCACAGTATCAGGGTTACACCTGCCCCAAGTAGGCACATCACCTGAATTTTAATATGTCCTTTGTGGCTGCCTCAGTGTTAGTGTTCAACGCTGCCTGAGACCATCCTGACTGAAGGCTTGCTAGAGGGTTAGGTTGGGGCATTTGCATTTGCACCTAAATAGAGTTGTATAAGGCTAAAATGCATTTTCCAATTTCCTCATCTTTGGCAATTCATTGCTTATCTCCCATGCCAATGTCCAGGTCCAGCTAGGTATCCAACATTAATAACTGACTTTGGATGAGAAGCTAGTAAGCTACAGTAATGTGCAAAATCTATAGCACATTTAAAGCAATTTTGAAAGGTAAATATGCTTGCAAAAATAATGAGAATAAAAGAGTTAAATAACTGAGAAATGTACTATATTGAGCTGTAGACTGGTAAATACTAAATCAAAACATTATTGGGCATGACTACGTTTTGCCTAAAAATTTGGGACGCTGTTCTGTTTGCCATAGTTTCATAAGATTGGCTTTATATTTGTTCCAAGCAGAGTGGAAAACTTGCCCCTGTTTTTCTGCAGACTGACAGTCTCACTTGTGTTTACTCTTCCAAGTAATGTTAACATCAGGGCTCCGTCAAGACCATGTTATCTGGATCAACTCTTTTTAATGAGATATGAACATTTATCTATAAACAAAATTTTTAAATTAGCATTTGGAGTTTCAAATACATCTTTTGTCTTCAGCAGCACAAATGTGGAAAACAAAAACTGGACAAGCACAGGCTAATTTAAATTTTAAAAAACATCGGGTGCCCAAGACTATTCCACAATGCTGTACCTCATACCATCAGAGCGTGAATGTGTGAGTGAATGAATAATGTATCCATTGTGAAGCGTTTTTGAGTGCCAAGAAAGCAGAAAAGCGCCATATAAAATTGATGCAATATTATTATACAACCACACTTTAAAAAAAAACCATTCAAAACAAAGTACATACAGTCTATGAGTAAACTCCTCACTATCATGCGTTTTAACATTAGTTCTAACCACCTAGATGTCTAGCTAACCCTTGTTGAAGGGTTAGCGTATTCAGATTTGTATCGAAGTTGAATTGAATGAGGCTAAATATGTTGGTTATTTTCCTTGTCCTAAGCAGTTCATTGCTTAGCTGCCATGCCAATGTCTGGTGTTGGCAAGCTAGCTCAAGAAGCTCACGTTAGTACATTGACAATGGTTAAGTTGCTAGCTATCCACTTCACACAATCCTAGGTCAAATAACTCAAATGAACCATTCAACATAACATCATTTCTAACTAAATGGTTTGCAAGCAAAGAGAGAGTGACCCTACTGAATCTCGATTTACTACTTAGCTAGCTCGCTACCAGTTTTTTGCGAGCAAGCAAGATTCAGTAATAGGTCACATTAGACAGCAAATAAAATCGCTGGTTGAGAGACCCTTTGTCTTGAACATTGCATCGCTGCTATGTTTCCAGGAGCTAGTCAGGTTAATGGTCCTTGGTTCCATGCACGTTCACAAAACAAATACAAATTTTTTTCCATTTCCATTTTAAAAGTATTACTTTGACTACCTCAAAATGGGGGTTTACTTTGCTAATTGTTCGTAATTTTATTTGGGCATTTCTTTTTGTAAAATTCCTTTTTTTTCTTAAAAAATTAAAATTTGCCATCTCCAATCCCACCTGGATCTGGAATGCCCAAACCTAGAACTATCTACAAGGCTTGCACGTATGCAACTCCCTGTTGCCAGCGCAGGAGAGAAAGACAGTTCCCGGCTCTCCTCCGAAGCATGTGCCTGTCAGCCCCTCATTAGTCGAAACCATCGCAAGTTCAGAAAGAGGGCGGAGGATACCTGAACATGAGCAAACTCATAATCTCACTGATGAGCGCCCGGCTGGCCAACTGGAGGCGCTTGAGCAACGAAAAAGGCAGTAATTTATACTGTCCGTTCCCAGCAGTCCCTTCCAAATTTGCATCCCTACAGTGCTTTAGCCAATTGTGCACTGTTCTGAGAAAGCTGCCGACCATTGCTGGTTGGTACAACCGGGGATCAAACCTGCGCCGTAACAGTCACTACTGCTCCGCAAAATGCAGGGCCTAAACCGTGGGAGCCAACTCACCAGCCCAAAATTTCTATTTTTGAAATACAACCCCAATTACGAAATCATTGGTACAATGTGTAAATTGTAAATAAAACCAAAATGCAATGACTTTTAGATCACGTGAGCCAATATGTAATTTACAATAAAAAATGGATAACATTTCAAATGTTGAAACTGAGACATTTTACATATTTATCCACAAAATGAGCTTATTTTAAATTTTCTAGCTGCAACAGGTCTCAAAAAAGTTGGGACACAGGCAAAAAAAGGGCTAAAAAAGCAATTAATATTAATATATTAAGTGGCATCAAATTGTAACATGATTGGCTATAAAAGGGATGTCTTAGAGAAGCTGAGTCTCGCAGAAGTAAAGATGGATAGAGGCTCTCCGGCCGGTGAAGGCTTGCATAAAAAATTGTTGAATACTTTAAAAAGAATGATCCTCAACATCAAATTGCAAAGGCTTTTGAAGGTCTCATCATCGACAGTGCATAACATCATCAAAAGATTCAGAGAAACTGGAAAAAAACGTAAGGGACAAGGCCGAAGACCTTTACTGGATGTCCGTGATCTTTGGGCCCTCAGACGCCACTGCATCACTCACTGGCATAATTCTCTCATTGACATCACTTAATGGGCCCAGGAATACTTCAAGAAACCACTGTCTGTATACATGGTTCGCCGTGCCATCCACAGATGCCACCTAAAACTCCATCATGCAAAAAGGAAGCCATTGTTGTGCATGATCCAGAGGCGCCGCCTTGTTCTGTGGGCCAAGGCTCATTTAAAATAGACTGTAGCAAAGTGGCAAAGTGTCCGGTGGTCAGACGAGTCCAAATTTGACATTCTTGTAGATAATCATTGCCGTCGTGTCCTCCAGGCTACAGAGGAGAAAGACCACCTCTCCTGTTATCAGTATACAGTTCAAAAGCCAGCATCTCTGATTGTATGGAGATGCATTAATAATTATGGTGTGGGACACTTGCATGTTTTAAAAAGCACCACGACTGCTGAAAAGTGTTTAAAGGTTTAAGAGCAACATATGTTCCCCTCCAGACGACATCTATTCCAGAGAAGGCCTTGTTCATTTCAGCAGGACAATGCAAAACCACATACTGCAGCTATTACAACAGCATGGCTTTGCAGTAGAAGAGTCTTTGTGCTGAACTGGCCTGCCTGCAGTCCTGATCTTTTACCGATTGAGAACATTTGGTGCATAATTAAACAAAAAATCCATCAAAGGAGACCCAAAACTGTCCAGCAGCTGGAAACCTGTATTAAACAAGAGTGGGATCAAATTCCAATGGCTAAACTCAAGAAACCTGTCTCCTCAATGCCCAGACGCCTCCACTGTGTGTTAAAAAGGGGAGGGGATACTACACCATGGTAAACAGGCCCCTTTTCTGACTTTTCTGAGACTTTTAGCAGCCATCAAATTTGAAATGAGCTCATTTTGTGGATTAAATTGTAAAATTTCTCAGTTTCAACATTTGCAATGTTATCTCTGTTCTATGTGAATAACATACTGGCCGGTGTGATTTGAAAGTCATTGCATTTTGATTTTATTCACAGTTTACACTTTGTCTGAACTATTTTGGAATTGGGGTTTTCTGATTGGTTTTCCTATTTTGTTCTCTTTTTTCAAAAAGCTTATTCCTATTTTCTTACTCTTTTGAGGGCAGTTGGAACTTGACACCCTGCTCTTGTCAAAAATTTGCCCATTACAGTCAACTTCAGATACTTTATTCATCAAATCATCCCTATCGGAGAGTCATTGCAAACGCTTGTAAAATCTTTTAGCAAAATTGAAGAAATGTTTAATACCTTTACCACAGCCATTCAACATCTTCCAATAGAGCTGTGAGTTTTGAGAATTCGTGCATCATATCCATTCCAAAGTATCATGAACAATTCCTACGGTCATCATTTTTTTAATAAGTCTCTCATGGTACCTTATCAAATACTTTCTGAAAATCTAAGCTCACGATATCATAGGTCTTGCTCTGGTCACAAGTCTTAGCAGCCTCTTCAAAGAATTCCAAAAAGTTTGTCAGGCGTGTCCCTCCCTCATGGTAATCGTGCTAGATAACCCTCAGGATCTTGTTACTAACAAAAAATAATCCCAACATTAATGATGTATTCCAGTATTTTGCATGCAATGCAAGTTAAACTGACGGGCCTGCGGCTTTCTGGTTTATGAAAATAAACAACTAAACTGTGAAGGACATTAGGGACATTAATGCACCTCTACATTTGTCACTATTAAGCCCTGATTGACTGGTGTGCATTTATCCAGATTAATCTTTAAAGCACGTGTATGAAGTTTCCCTCCATGGTAACTGCTGACATGCTGCATGCACTTCCACCTATGGAAAATAAGTGGGTGTCTTTCGTCTTACCAGGCCACTATCATGACCCCAAGTGACAGGGCTCCATATCCCATCATCTTTCAAAAACTTGCTGTCCTGTGTGTCAATGAGCTGGCTGACACTGCGGTGCAGAGAATTCTGGAAGTGGGTATGATTTTGCTGGCCCTGGAGGGAAAGCATTCTGTTTGGCTCATGGGCATCGCTGCTTGTCACAATCTTGTTTTCAGTCACTCGCTGTGTGTGGGGGAGGGTGGGGGGGGTTTGATGGCACGAGAGAGACATGTATAAAAAGTAATGTTACAACATAAAAGATAAACTTGTTTCAAAATGTTAAATACCCTGGTACGTTAATAGTCACTTACTGGCAGCTGCACTACATCAACGTACAGCATTAATCGCAAATGACACACCCCCTTATGAACAAAACTCGACAGTAAAGCCAGTTGGCATAAGCAGTCAATCAGGAACATGCCCAGCCCTTTTAGATTCAAATTGAGTAGAAAGTGAACAGAAAACAGTAAGAGGCAGGGCCAGAGGGCTGTACTACCCTGTGACACCAGCAAGGGTGATGGTGGCTAACCAGGATGGGTATGGTTTTGAAGAGGGAGAAGGGGTGGTCTCTAGAAAAATATGCATTCAAAATGGTGCATTCTGACAGTGATTGAACAAAATTGATGTTGTATAATCTTTAAACAATTTTTCCTCAAAGTCTTTTACTTCCCAGCTCAGTGGTATTGGTATTGCAATATCATGGTAATAATCTATCAAAGCCTTTTTTTTCCCCCTCATTCCTCAATCTCAGAACCATTTCCCCCTTATCTGCTTGTAATGGTGCGATCAGGAACCAGTCGCGAGAACCAGGCAATGCAGTAAAATAAAGGGGAAGGACCCCAGCGGGGCAGAAGGCAAAAGTCCAAAGTCCATCCTCAAAAAATCAAAATCCAGTTGGGCAAAAATAGAATCAAAAGCCAGGGCAATCAATCACAATAATCGTAGTCGGACAGAAATGGGTCTGGTTCACAGGTACAGGAATGTCAAAGAAGCAAAACCAGAATCCAATGGGCGTAATCCGAATCGTAACCAGGGCAGCAAACAAAGATCTCGTGGTCGGGCCGAAAAAGGTCAAAACTCACAGATTCAACAATAATCCAAAATCACAAAGGCAAAAATCGAAAAGTCGGGCGGTCCAGTCAGAAAGATAAACACTGAGTAATCAAGGCGAAAAGTAACCTGTATGATAGTTGTTATGTTGCGCTCCTCACTGACTGACTGTCGCTATACTAACGCCTGTACGCGAAAGCTCTTAAAGTGCTTTGCGCGGCCTCGTTATGAGTGGGAGGATTCTTTTTGGTTTTAAGGTGGTTGACAGACCTGTCGGTGTATTACCGCCAACTACTGGATTCATTCAACATAAATTTCCTTATTCCTCTTATATTGAATTCCCACCAAAGCCTCGCCAAAGTGAAAGGTGCACTGTGTCTAACAATGCGTTTGTACTCTGCACGTGTTCAGTGTGATTACACTTTCGATTCGTCTAATCTACGAGCCGAATGTAAACGCAATGCATTGGCTTTTGTAGAAGGAAATGACGTCAACACCAAAGCTGCCTGCTGATTGGTCCAGCCAAAAAATTTCAGGCGAAGCGCCGCGAGGTAGCTTTCCTTTAACGCCCTGATGGGAGCGATCATCAAAGCCATCTAGCGGACACAAGGGCGTTAATCAATAACGTTAGGCGAAAAGAAACGTGGCACAAGAAGACTAGGAAAACGATCTGACAAAGACTGGCTGTGAGAAGACACCTAATATACACTTCTGGGGAGATCACATGGTGAGGGACACAGGTGCAAACAGTCAGACTGATTACAAAGGAGCAGCACATGAGGGAGAACCTGATCACATGGAATTTGGCAGAAGCCAAAATGTGGACAGGGATCACGGGACAAACCTATACAAAGATAAACAGCTCCAGTCACTGAGTTTCTAACGTGCATAGATAATGAGAAACAGGACAGCGCGATCAGATGTGAGCTTTCACAGAAAATGCAGCAAAGGTAATCAGGGAGAGCAAAGACGCGGAGACTAGAACAGGGTGAGTGCTGAGAGTGCTGTTAATCAATTAGCAAGTGCAACTATACAAATCCTTGGTGCTCTTTAGTAAGTTAGTATTATATACAAGGTTAGTTGTTGTTTGTAATCTCAGGAGAAAATAATAGACTGTTAGTATTGTTAGTAGATAGAAAAGAAGAGTGAAGCCAGCAAACGAGATCGGAAGGAAGTTTGAAAACCAGAATCCAATTAATCACCCCAAGAGTGAAACAAAAGACTGGGGCTGCGGGCAATGACTGGACATGAGACCAGACGGGGGAGACAAAGAGCAAAGCAAAATGGAAAACATGAACCGGAATGTGATATGGCAAAAAGTAAAACATGGAAAAGTAAACTAAAATTAAACATGACAAATCAAAGTAACCAATTCAAAATACATAATACAAAGAATAGTCAGGCATGGCAAATTAACAGGGCATGAAATGGTCAAGGCAGAATCACAATACTGCTTGCAGATGCACAAGGGCAAATCCTACGCTTAATGCGCTGTCAATGAACCACTTTCATCAGCGTAACTGATATTATAGAATAAAAACATCACTAAAATGTTTCAAAGTATTCAAGAGCCAAAAAACCATGCACTTTTAATGTAATTTTTATATCTTTCAAGCATTGTGCATTTTCAGCATCGTACTGTTACTAAACTGTACTAAACAGTAAACAACTACAACACATTGTAGTGTCACTAAATTTGTTATTTGAAATTATTTTAAACATTCAATAGCCTTAATGTCAAGACACAGTGGTGCTCAAGACCTGATCATAAATGTCATGTTTGCTTGACTTATTCATGTGTTATGTGTTGTGATCTCACCATTTCAAACCTAAATTGCGAATAATACTCATTGTTTTCTGTCATGGTTTGGAAGCTTTGAGAGCTCTTTTTGTTGCTCTCGTCCGGGACGATATGGTTTTGCTCCCAATCGGATTCCTGGGCCAGCTGGCATTAATTGGGGGCGGTCCCCGGACTCTATTTAAGCTCCAGTTCCGCCTCGCTTCCATTGCTAGAGTGTCAGTATTACATTTGCGCTTTAGCCGGTAAGGTCTCAAGACAGACAATTGTTAGGGACTTTAGTTGCATATTTGAGGTTTACTGATAGTTAGAAAGGGAATCTTTGTTTTATTTTTCCCTTTTCTTTTTGTACCTTCAAGCTCGCTTGCTTTCTACCTCAAACGACTGCCAGGTTCGGTGTTAGCGCAAGTCTCGCATTTTAATCCTGTTTAATCTCCCAGTTCTCAGCTGTTTTTGCCTTTTAATCCTGGACACTGTTTTTGGTGTATATATATACGTATACAACGGCCATCACAGTTTTCTGCTGACATTGCAGCTTAAACGAGGCTTATGCCGTCAGAGGTGACGGCTGGGGGTATATTCCCGAATGACCCCAATCCTCCAATTCCCCAATCCTTGAATAGACCTTGAATAGACTTTCATTTGAACTTAATTTCAGGTCAATCGGTCAAATGGTTCTGAAGATATTGTCAAAATGGAAATTTTCCATCACAAAGTGCCACCTGGTGGCAAAATATTGAACCATACAGGTATGATGTCATCATGTGACACGTTGTGAGGTCATGACCTTGCAGTTGCACATAGTTTCATGTCAATTGGAGAAATAGTTCCAAATATATAGCAAAACTGGTGAATTTTATGCGACAAAGCTCCACCTTGTGTCAAAATTTTGAACCAAACAGGTATAATGTCATCGTAGGACACATCATTTTTTCAGTTTTTGGCCCCTGGTGGCCAATCTAGAAATTGTAAATTGTCCAAAATCGAATCAGTTCTTCCTATTTATGATACTTACTTATGTACAAAACTTGAAATTTGTAATTGAAATATTACTGAAGTTATCGCCGAACAGTGAGTTTTTCAGTTTTTGGCCCCTGGTGGCCAATCTAGAAATAGAACATTGTCCAAAATTGAATCAGTTTTTCCTCTTAATGAAACTTACTGATATGCAAAAGTTGGAATTTCTAATTGAAATATTACTGCAGTTATCGCGTTAACAGTAAAATCAGTTTTTGGCCCCTGGTGGCCAATCTAGACATCGTAAATTGTCCAAAATCGAATCAGTTCTTCTTCTCATGATACTTACTTATGTACAAAACTTGAAATTTGTGATTGAAATATTACTGAAGTTATCGCCGAACAGTGAGTTTTTCAGTTTTTGGCCCCTGGTGGCCAATCTAGAAATAGAACATTGTCCAAAATTGAATCAGTTTTTCCTCTTAATGAAACCTACTTATATGCAGAAGTTGGAATTTATAATTGAAATATTACTGCAGTTATCGCGGTAACAGTGAAATCAGTTTTTGCCCCCTGGTGGCCAATCTAGACATCGTAAATTGTCCAAAATCGAATCAGTTCTTCCTCTTCAACCCCTTTCTGCAGATGTAGACGCCTGCGCCTATAGACCAGCAACTTTAAGTACGCTGTTACTGTACTCGATCACTAGATGGCACCCCCGGATCAGTTATTGAATGTTCACAAGCAAGCAGGACTCGAACGCGGTTCTGAATATGGGGAAGTTCTCTCCGCTCCATGTTTTTCAAGAGCTGCATAAATTAAACTCCTCAGCTAAGCCTGATATGCAAACTGGTCAGTATCCTTGCCCATAGTATCGATCCAGCAGTTTAAAACAACGATATCTTGACACAGAAAAAATCTTTATCCTTTGTAGCAACCAGTTTAGCCACAGTGAGCCAACAGTATTCCAATTAATGTTTCAGAAAAATCAGTTTCCTGAGGCAAAAAAATCGACATGGTATTGATTCTCTCACATTCTACTGTCGATTACAGTTGTCACATACAAAAAAATGTGTTGTTCCCTACCGTGGATTTACGCGTAGATTCCTTCATTGACAAATCCAGCGCTTCCATATATCCACCCAAGTTCTGGCGTTGATAGCCAATCACTCAACCATACACTCAGGGTCTTCTGCGTAATTGTAGAGTTACACCTCATGCCCTCGTGAAGTTTCCCTGGTAACAATGTATTGATTGGCTCGTTTCTGATCCAATTCCCGAGTGTTTAAACATTTTGGAGTGAGTGAAACACATTGATTGGACAAACACAGAGCATGCAAACCTATGCGTATCAGCAGGCTCGGTTGTATCCTGTCTACGTTATGCACATTACGCGGCTAAAATAGACGCGATTTATATATAACAGGTTCGCAAAACCGGCCTTGAAGTGTTCAGTTACATTTACAGGATTTAAATGAGATAAGGATATGGTCAGTTGGAATTATTTCGAATGAAACAGGACCGGAGGATTCTTGCTACTGGATCGGTCTCTGGAGGAGGGATTCATGAAAAAGGTCAGGCTGCTACTTTTTTTTTTGTTTGTTTCGTTTTGGAATGTATACATACTAGACAAAGTCGAATGTCGAGGTTTTTTTCCTGGTTAAAACGCGAACTGCCCGTGCATTTGGATGGACCCCCTGGTACGTTCATTGCACGTTTCTTTTGAAACGGGAGAGGCAATGGATTGTTTGATATTCCCTGAAAGTGGAGTGTCTGTTCTGTTAAAATAAGGTATATTTCAGAATTCAGATATTAGTGAGTTAGTGAGGTGTACTTGTTCCTTATAAGTGTTGAAATGGGTTCGTGAGCTTAGAAGAGGGGACTGGTAGCTTCCATTACAGGGTGAATGTTCTGACCGTTTAATAAGCAGTTTATTTAATGCGTGTATGTGCTGGCTTTGAAGAAAAATGGCCAAAACTCTAAACTTTATTATGGAGAAAAGGCATGTTTTGTGTTTCGAGAGTTTGCTAGTGACCACTGATATTCAACTGCACTGATATTGATAAATTCATACTAAACTCAACCAGAAATTCATTTGTCCATATTAAATTTCATGCCTTAAAACTTTATTTGTGTTAAATACATGATTTTTTAATGATTTGACAGTACATAATTTTGAGACTTTGGGGAAACACTTGGGTAGCTGTATAATTTGGCTGATTGCATGTAGGTAATCTTCAAACCCAAAACCAGTGAAGTTGGCACGTTGTGTAAATCGTAAATAAAGACAGAATACAATGATTTGCAAATCCTTTTCAACCTAAATTCAATTGAATACACTGCAAAGACAAGTTACTTAATGTTCGAACAGGTAAACTTTGTAATTTTTTGCAAATATTAGCTCATTTGGAATTTGATGCCTGCAACATGTTTCAAAAAAGCTGGCACAAGTGGCAAAAAAGACTGAGAGAGTTGAGGAATGCTCATCAAACACTTTGGAACATCCCACAGGTAAACGGGCTAATTGGGAATAGGTAGGTGCCATGATTGGGTATAAAAGCAGCTTCCCTGAAATGCTCAGTCATTCACAAACAAGGATGGGGCGAGGGTCACCACTTAGTGAACAAATGCTTGAGCTGATTGTCGAACAGTTTAAAAACAACATTCCTGAATGAGCTATTGCAAGAAATTTAGGGATTTCATCATCTACGGTCTACAGTAATATCGTCAAAAGGTTCAGAGAATCTGGAGAAATCACTGTACGTAAGCGACAAGGCCGAAAACCAACATTGAATGCCCGTGACCTTCGATCCCTCAGGCGGTACTGCATCAAAAACCGACATCAGTGTGTAAAGGACATCACCACATGGACTCAGCAACACTTCAGAAAACCACTGTCAGTAACTACAGTTCGTCGCTACATCTGCAAGTGCAAGTTAAAACTCTACAATGCAAAGCGAAAGCCATTTATCAACATCACCTAGAAATGCCGCCGGCTTAGCTCATCTAAGATGGACAGATATAAAGTTGAAAAGTGTTCTGTGGTCTGACGAGTCCACATTTCAAATTGTTTTTGAAACTGTGGACGTCGTGTCCTCCGGACCAAAGAGGAAAAGAACCATCCGGACTGTTATAGGCGCGAAGTTCAAAAGCTAGCATCTGTGATGGTATGGTGGTGTATTAGTGCCCAAGGCATGGGCAACTTGCATTTATGTGAAGGCAACATTAATGCTGAAAGGCACCTACAGGTTTTGGAGCAACATATGTTGCCATCCAAGCAACATCTTTTTCATGGACGCCCCTGCTTATTTCTGCAAGACAATGCCAAGCCACATTCTGCACGTGTTACAACAGCATGGCTCCGTAGTAAAAGAGTGCGGGTACTAGACTGGCCTGCCTGTAGTCCATACCTGTCTCCCATTGAAAATGTGTGGCGCATTATGAAGCGTAAAATATGACAACGGAGACCCCGGACTGTTGAACAACTTAATCTGTACATCAAGCAAGAATGGGAAAGAGTTCCACCTGAAAAGCTTCAAAAATTGGTCTCCTCAGTTCCCAAACGTTTACTGAGTGTCGTTAAAAGGAAAGGCGATGTAACACAGTGGTAAAAAGGCCCCTGTGCCAACTTTTTTGCAATGTGTTGCTGCCTTTAAATTCTAAGTTAATGATTATTTGCAAAAAAAAATAAAGTTTCTCAGTTTGAACATTAAACATCTTGTCTATGCAGTGTATTCAATTGAATATAAGCTGAAAAGGATCTGCGAATCATTGTATTCTGTTTTTATCTACAATTTACAAAATGTGCCAACTTCACTGGTTTTGGGTTTTGTAGAATGTAATGTTGAAGATGAATTCTACTTGTGCTCAAGGAGTTTATGATACCAGAAATGTAAAGTTTTAAGCCCCAGCAGTTTTTCAATCCTCAGAATTATTTTTTTTTGCAATTTCAATGGTGAATTCTCATGAAGATTTTTTATGTTCGCAGCTCATTTTCTTTACCAAAATCATGAAAAGAAACTGAAATACAATGTAATTCTAAATGCTGTAAGTGTCTGTTCTGAATTGAGCCACATTTTTCCTCTTTATGAAGCTTAAATCTTGAATTATACATAAATAACCCATAAATAGCCAAATTTGGCTTCTACAGAAAGGGGTTAAGATACTTACTCATTTGCAAAATTTGGAATTTGTAATTGAAATATTACTGAAGTTATCTCGTTAACACATAGTGCGGCAGCGGCGGCCGGACCAAAAACATAATATCCCCCGGAACGCCATTCGGGTATATAATAATCTATGTTATATACACAGTCAAATTTAAGCTAAGATACTGCATGTTATTTTTTACAGGCAAGAGAATGTAGGTTTATTTTCTTCTAAAATATATATTGACCAGGGACGTGCGGTCAGGGTAAGCAGTGACTTATCCTTTTTTATCGCTAAATTTTGTCAACCTGTTTCCACGTACTATGACTGATTGTCAATCAATCAATTTGACCTTTTTTTCTGGTCAATTAAGCCTATAGTGATTAAGAGGTGATGGTGACAAAAAGATTAATTTACCTTCATGCTTTGATTCAAGACTGCAAGGAAGTAAATCATAATTAATTCAGAAAAAATCTCAACTCTCTTCGTAATTCCATATATTGTTTTGATCTATTGTTTATCGGATTACAAAAGAAGACTGAAAATAAACTCCCTATTTAAAAAAAAAGGCATTAAAAAGTACGTATTTAAGGGGGAAAATATAATCGTAAACGTATTAGCCGCACATTGAACGCGGAGTCAGAAAGATTTCAATATTTGTTAATGGCATTGCGTTAGCTTCCTCTAAGCAAATATGAACAAACTTGCTGTCTTGTGAGCATTTTAAGTTTCATGCACTGAGCAATTATGTCGTGGATGGAAATGGCACGCCATTCTGCCATTTAGTCTTGTAAATCAGTTAATCAATCCTCAGATTGCTAATGCAAAAGAATAGAGTTATCGTTTGTTTAACGGTGAGGATTCTGCCTACCCTAACTGACCTGCGATGGCACGTCACTGTTATTGACAAGTGGTTGTCTTTTCTTCGACACCATACTTCCTGCTGGCTCACTCTATTACACATAATTTATGGATTATTTGTTTTGATTTCTTTGTATGTGTGGATTACTTAGGTTGTTATCGACATCTGGTGAAAATTTCATGTCAATGGCCTCATTAGAAATATATTAACTGAAAGAAATGTTGACGCGTTCAATACTAATTTTTTCCTGCTGTATATTTTCATTGATCTAATCTAATCTAATCTACATATTCTCAAACATGCATTTTGGTGACATGAATAGACATTTAACTATGAGCACAATAGGTGTTCCCGTTTTTCTTTCAGAAGTATGGCAAGGACAGTGAGCAAATAATTTCAACCATCACTACCCCCCACAGCCCAATTAGCACCCAGAGCCGTCTGAAAACCTGGAGAAAACCCTGGCACATATGCGGCGGTTTTCACAGAAGCATGAAATTTACAATTTTGATTGGTTATGTTCTAGACCAGGAATCAAGTGCAGAGGCCGAGTAAAATCCAAGCGATAAGTTGACTGACAGCAGTACGGTACTGGTTGGGGAGGGAACCCTCGAAGAAAAGAGCCAGTTCCGCTCAGATGTAATAGGCAACGCTAAACTGTCAACCACTGGCCGCTGGCGTCTGGGATAACAGCCAGGGGCACACTTCTCCATAGCCGAACTGCTCCACAGGAGGATGGAGTAGCTTGAAGCAAACTTCTTTCCAATCCTGATGACCCTGGAAGGATTGGGAACTTTTGCCTAACAAACTGGACAGTGGAACATACTTGGAAGGGTTAACAAGACCCTGGATCCTGATTAGGCTTGTTAACTTGTTCAAGTTAACTGTCCCCACTTTCTGACTGTGGGAACTTTCCCCAGGGACCAGGAACCTTGTAAGGAACCCTGCATGTACCAGCCCTAGAACCACGGTAAAAATTAAGTTCCTGGGCCATTAATTAACCCCCAAAATAGTTAGTACTATTACCAATGGCTCAAGAATGGTCTGCAGTGCTGAACATTTCAAATTGGTTGAGCATCCGCAGCATTTCGTGGGTTTTGAGTCCACTTCGCAGCAAGCATTCACCTCCTTGTGAGGGTGGGTTGGATGAATCCTTTTGCAATATGATGCTGTTGTAAGCAGCGATGGAATGCAGAGAGAACTGCATGTGTAATGCGTGTGGATTCTCACGCACGCACAATTCTGATAAACCTACCCCAATTATCTTAATGGCACCAGCACCTGGCAAAGGAATTTCTGGTTCAGGAGACAATATCGATCAGGGTTTTTACAACCCAAAAAGCACCCAACCGGCCATGGCTGGAGTGATCACGGACCTCTGGGTTAATAGTCAGTGCCTGATGTCCCCCAGTTAACCCTAAAACAACATGTAGGACTTTAGTCCATGTGGACAATGCCACAGTGCCATCAACTGGACTTATCAGAAACTATACCTGCAAAAATACTGTAATTCTCATTAATCCCTATTTACGAATTTTCCAAGAATTTGTTCAACTGATTTAAAATCCCAATTTCACCCATAATGTTACAAATGTCATGTGTATTTCTGTAAATTGTATGATAAGAGCTAATTGATAACATTAATACTGGTAATCCTTCTAATTCTGTATTGTACCGTACGTTTTATGGCAAACCGTAGTGCTAACAGATTGTGTTTGGTATCATTCTACTCCTTTAAATTTCCAAAATTGCATGAGGCATATTTCAAAGAGATTAGATTTTATCAAACCCTCATTTTTTAACTGTGAAAAGAATATACTTGTGGAAATGTTCCCTTCCAGCAATGTCCCAGCCCAAAGAACTAGGTTCACTAACCCACATAACTGGCCCTGTATTTTCGTGAATTACCAAACACAACCTTGAACAATTTTCATTTGTCGAATTAATCGTTAGAGATATATGCCGTCCAACAATAAACTTGCCGCTGGTTACCAAGACCCGAAATTGATTTTTGCGGATGCTTCAACTAGGCAATGACTTCACTTCAAGAGATATCGAGCGAAAAAGACGATGTTCAAATCAGTTTTTCGCGTGGGCGGCATACTTCGCCCAAAATAATTTATATATCAATCAAATCTATTATAAATTCTTTACTTATTTGTGTAGGTTGTATTGTGGGCGAGGCCTGCCGCCGGAGTTTAATTTCGAAACTGAGTAGTTTACATTAGTGACGCGCTTATTTACGCAAAATATATAAATGTGGGATTGGCATTTACTAACGGAAATAAAATTGAATTTCGTGATATTTTTTAAAATAACAGCTTAAAATGTAACGTTATTTCATACAACTGTAAGTATTTTTATGTATAATCAAACAAATGTGTGGATTGTGTGTTTTTCGCTAAGGATTCAACACCAGGCACGAATCGTATTTCATATTGAAATCCAACTTTTCAATTGCACCTCTTGCGTAAGTGGCGTTCTTTAATGTAGCCTACAGCTGTTCGCATTTCCTGCTTTGTTGACGCGCAATATTTTGAATGACGATTCTTCTCTAATATGTCTGATATGTAAATATCGAGTAAATAGTTTAGTGTCGTTGAGTGTTGGGCCTAATTACTCAATGTACGAGCCAGATAATCAGTGGCGTCAGGCTTTTCGGCGCGATGACCCAGTTTCGTCTTTCGACAATGATCCGATGAGGAAATGCTCCAGGTGAACCCAGGTGAACTACAGGTACACGAGGAAAGATAAGTTTTATCTATGCTAAATCTATAAAGTATCTGTTCATATACGGATATTCTGAGTTATGGTAGAGATGTAGAACCAATAAATAACTCTTTGAAAAATAAGATAGGCCTATAGGCTATCTGATGCCCGATCGATGCCCAACATTTCGCCCCTCGATCAGCTCGGCCCTTGAGCACGCATCATATTATGCAACTTTGAAGTTTGTGAACTGAATTGAATCTGACCTTAATTTTGTTTTTAATACAATTAATGGGTAGCATAATTAATTCAGAAATATAAAAGGCAAATATAATTTTGCTCCAGTATAAGTGTGATAAGGCATAGAAAATAATACCCGTGATTCCTCTTACCCGACAGTCCCTATTTTTCCCCCTACCCTAAACATTTTATTGGCGTTTTTGATAGCTAAAGGTATCTTGCCTACTGTCGTTGCACACTTTCTGGACAAAAAATTTTTTTTTTGAAATTACTGTAGAGATTTGAGAATAGGGCCTATAGAGTGGCTTTATTGTGCTTTAAAATTTTATTAAGAAGTACTGCATTAAAATATTTTTAAAAAATAAAATAATGTTCCTACCTACCTACCTACCCACCCACCCACCCTATTTCTATTTGGGACGTAATAGGAATCGAACCTATTTTTTTCTAGACCTAATATCAGTATTTTTTTCTGACTTACTTAACTGTTTCATGAAACATTTCTGTTTATTATTTATAATTTATTTATTTATATTTATATTTATTATTTATATCTCCCGTTGCCATGGCAACAATGGAACACTCACCTTGATAATGTTGAATTATTAATTATTTATATAATAATTGATATTCATTAATTATAAGACAATATATTGAACTCTTTTGCTCTTCGGATTGAAAATATGCCAAATAATGACATTTTGAATGGAACAATTTCCTCTCCCGTTGCCATGGCAACCATGGGCCAGACATCCTGGTAATGTTGAATTGTTAATTATTTATATAATAATTGATATACGTGGTTTATAAGACAATATATTGAACTCTTTTGCTCTTGGGATTGAAAATATTCCAAATAATGACATTTTGCATGGTGCAATTTCCTGTTCCGTTGCCATGGCAACCAAGGGGCCGTAAGGCTTATAACATTCATTTTTTTAAATTTTGGCTATTATGTCAATAAATGACACCAATGATTATTAGTTTTTAGACAGGGCCAATTTTGACGGTTAGTAAACCTTGTCCTTTCCTCCGGGGAGTGGTCGCATTTCTAATTCGCCTACCCAAGTAATTTATTACCCTGCCATAAAAGCCATTTTAGAGTTTGGGCATAAAAGACAGAAAACCAACCATTTGAGGAGGATTGTAAACGACCTTCCACACGTGCCTCTGTGGGCCGTGTGTAGTCAAACATCTCAGGAAGCTTGTGTTCATCCTTCCCTTATTAAACACATTGTATATCTGTGTAGCTGCGAGTCGCACCAGATATAATTTACTTACTATTTCTATAAAATTCATGTAACGATGTAATTTAGTTCTGTGATTTCAGCTAGTGCCTGCCTGGCAAAAAAAATTGTTTATTGCATTCTGTTGTGGTTTTCTGACTCTAACTAACTTTTATTCTTTCAGCTCGGGCTTCCTGTCACCCAGTGGTGCAAAATGTGGGCCTCTGATGCCTGCCTGATTATTAAACTTACGCCTTTCCCTGTACACCTTCTTTTTTTTTCTTCTTTTTTGCGTTAAACTGAATAAACAGTCCCTGAAGGCCTTTTTGCATCAAACCCAAACAATTTTGAAACGAACATTCATTCCAGTCCCCGGTGGTCCCTGGTCTCAGCTACTTTCTATATCAAACCATCGGGCAAAATAGGACCGCCAGCCTCTGCTGAGTTCTCCATTGAATTGATAAATTCATAAATTGGAGTCAGGTCCCATTAATGCGAACGCATGGTTTAATTGTAACCAGCACGATTTAAGGACTGCAGTATCCGCTAGACACACTTCAGGTCAAAAAGCAGAAAGACGGGCGATTTCATCACGTTTGACCTGAGGCAGTGGTCTAACGCTGACGCTGTAGCCGGACCCTTTTATAGAATGGAGACCGTTTAAACTTTATTTTCCCCTGCAGCCTAGGTAAACACGCTGAGACCTTTCGCCTCAACTAGGACCCTCCTTGGCTTAGTTGCACAGTGCCTACACTGTAAACACAGAATATTTTGCGGTGTGGAAATTTTTGTTTATTTTCTGCAACCCGCATCTGATACAAAAATAAAAACGCACCCAAATTGTTGCTCATGTTTATTTTTTTGCGCACATACACACAACTTGTAATCAAAACACACAAAATTCATCTTTCTCGGCCAAGCGTGAAAAATAAAAAAAATTTCCACTTTTACAGTAAAGCACAATCAGCAAAAATACAGAAATACATCTAAAATATCCTCCACAGATATCCTCCACTCACAAAAATGATGATGCCTGCCTGTCCGTCGCATTTTATAGCGTCATCATCATGGCCTTCGTTTTCCTCTTATTGCCACCGAGCAGACTGGCGGTTTATTGTGGTTACTTTGATTGCTTTTCCACACGTCATCGGCCTAATTTGCATAATCTACATGGGACTTCAGGTAGCGGTCAGAATGCAGCTAACAATGGGCCACGGGAACCTTTCAGTTCCTCAAAGAGAATTACCAGGAACTACAAGTTATGGATAATTTTGGTAAGTATGCGGCCAATATTTAGAGGAAAATATTCAGGAACCACTGACATAAAAGTACAAGTTCCACTAGACCAGTGCTTCCCAAACCTTTCCTGGAGGCCCACCTGTCCTGCATGTTTTAGATCTCTCCCTGCTCTAGCACAGGTGATTCAAATGATCTGCTGATTAATCACCCCCTAAAGCTGATTGATTCCGACCTCATCATTTGAATCACCTATGCTGAAGCACAGAGAAATTTAAAACATGCAGGACAGGTAGGCCTCCAGGAGAGGTTTAGGAAGCACTGCACTTGACCAACCAAACCAAAGGATACCATATTTCTAATGGACACGCAAGTTGCTGAATAGGAAGAGATAGGAAAGGCATGCACACAAGGGTTATGAAAGTTCCTTCAGCCAGCTATAAAACCCCTGACAAAAATTATGGAATCACCATGCACAAAGGATGTTCATCCAGCAAATTGTAAGGGTCATCTCTGTCTCAGAGGGATGTTACACTTTAGTACATTATATAGTGGAATATTGAACACCACAAAGCTCTGGCAGCGAGAAAGAAACCGTGCAAAGTTCTAAAAACAATATACAGTGGGCAATACAAAACACAAAAACTGGAAAATGCAAAAGAATAAGACTGGAAACAAAAAGTTCGTGGGATGCTGAACAGAAGCAACGGGGACAAATTGGCGATGAAAGTGAGACAAAAGGGAGAACATGAAAACAATAGACAAATTGGAATCATGACGCAGCTTGGGAGAACAAAGACATGCATATCAGGTGAAGACACTAAATTGCCCATAGGTATGAGTGTGAGAGTGAATGGTCTGTGAATGGTGTGTGCGCCCTGCGATGGATTGGCAGCCTGTCCAGGGTGGGTCCCTGCCTTTGCCAGTAGCCAGCCGGGACAGGCTCCATCCTATCCCTCCCTAGTGAGGAATAAGCGGGTATAGAAAATGAATGAATGAAAACATGTAACAAGACTGCAAACTAAACTAGTGCTGAATTGTGGAGTTAGACCGTTAAAAACAGTTTTTCACCATTTCTATTTTTCAGTGTTTTTGGGTGGAACGAAAATATGGCTTGATGATGCAGTCCTCCGACTATATAAAATTAAGAGCGCGCTTCATCGGCGGTTATCCGCGCAATCATGAACTACTACTATGTGTCCCATATTTAGCTTGCAAGGTTAGTCACCAGTGTTCAGTTTGCAAGTCTGCTGTGCTGCCTTCAATGTCCCGGAGATGCATCTTCCCTGAAAGCAAGAATTTTAAAATAAAACCTAAGTCACCCCAGTTCAGTTTCTGAAAAATGAGACGTGAAGAACAGGTGGATTACATCAGTGAAGAGCCACATTGATGGAGAGCTGAGGATCACAACCAATACTCCTCTTGGTGGTCAATATTTTACACGGGGTACTTTCTCAGGTTCTCATCGGAGACTACTGGGATTCATCGGTAGTCCACCGTAGGTAAATGCAGCCAAACCCACTATCTTCCCACACCGCCTTAATCCTCCTCTCTCCCAGCATCCCTGCAGCAATAATGTGAGCTACGCTGCCTGCCAATGAGTTTACCGGTAAGTTGGTGACCTTGTATGCAAATATTTTAATTGTAGTAGCTAGCTAGCTATGTAAGTTATCCACCGTAAATGCACTGTTCATTCGGATGTGCCGCCAATTACGGGGATTTTAAATTATGTAGCATTAGCCGCGTAGACGTAGCCACGTTGACAGCCTCTCCCATTACTGCTGTAAGTTACTTCCACTTGTTTGCCATACAGCACCAAGCTATGCTGGCCTGTGAAAAATACAGGCTTCTTAACTAGTAAACAGGAGTGCTTCTGTTTTTTGGATAAAAATGCACTAAAACAATCCAATTCCTAACTGATTTCAGTGAATCTTTTTAATATTCAACTGGTGCATTATAAATGAGGGAGAAGAATGTTTTGTCTGCAGTTAGCGAATTAGAATCTGTATAGTTGCTATGACATCAGCAGCCTGAAAAAAATCTATGTGTCTCTTTGAAGTTATTGTTTATCAGATCTCAAATGAGAAGAATTAAACTGGCAGGATACTTCTTTTGGAACTGAACTTTGACTTTGTTTGTATGCTCGCCTTCTAGCTAGTCAGTGCTTGGTTATTCCGCCTCCCCACTGATGCTTCGAAAGCAGACCTTCAGTTATCAGCCAGGGATTTATTTCACTGGCTAAATCACCCAACACCCCGGTTAGCTGCAACCACAAATAGAATAAGTCGACATGGTCAACAATATCCCCCGCCAATCATGCACTTCTTATTTTCGAACTTTATCAAGGCCTTTATGGTCTGGAGCTACACACCAAATTTGGTTACTGTATCTGTAGTAGTTTTTGAGTAAAGCTGTCCCCTTTATCTCGGATGGACGGACGGAGGTCAAACCTATATCCCCTTCCCACTTCGTGTTGGCGGGGGATAATAATTTGGTGAGAAATACCGTACAGACAAATACGACTGTCTTGTAACATGACAAAATATGTTTTGTTCTTGCTATTTGATTGATAGCTAGAGTTTATTTGGCTTGGTTGTTAGTACTAAAAACCCCTTTCTTGCTAAATAGAAGAGAAATACGATTACGTTGCAGACTAAAAGGAACGAGATTGAGCTTTTCTGCATACTCATCTTTTGTGTTCCGCCAGACCCACTTAAGAGTGTTTGTTGCCAAAAAGCTCTATCTTGGTCTCATCTGACCAAACCACACAGTCCCAGTACTGCTTAACTAACTCCAGACGTTTGAGTTTATGATTGTGAGCGAGAAAAGGTTTTTTCTGTGCATGCCTCCCAAACAGCTTGTTGCCATTTAGATACCACCTGATGGTTGTTTTGGAGACTTTGTGACCCCAGGATGCTACCATTTGTTGCAATTCTTGAACAGTGAGCTTTGGAGAACTTTTGGAGAACCACTGTGTGGGTGGCAAAATAACCTTGCGTCCTCGTCCAGGCTTGTTTACCACTGTTCCAGTTGTTTTAAACTTCTTAATGATTCCTCTGACAGTAGATATGGGCAGGTGCAGGCGAGTGGCTATTTTCTTGTAGCCATTGCCTGACTTGTGACGGTTGACACACACCTGCCTTACTTGAATGGTGTGTTCCTTTGTCTTTCCCATGTTGATGAGTGGATAAGAGAAATGGCCTCTGTGTCACGTCATATTTATACCCCAGGGAAACAGGAAGTGATGAATTACTAATTACATGTTCCTAGATACTCTGATCAACTTCGTAAACCACTGTAGAAATGACAGATATTACATTTATTTCCTAGGAATTGTTTTGGGTGCCAATAATTGTGGAGCAGGTGACTTGATGAGAAATAATTATTTCTTAGGGATTTTTATTCCCTATAAAATTCACTTGGGTTGAAGGTTACATTTATTTACACTTTTCAGTGTGAGAGGATGCTTCTGCAATAAAAATTGAATTTATTTTAAGGCTTTTCACACATCTTAACCAGAGGTGCCAATAATTATGCAGACCGCTGTATACTGGAGTGTAGAGCTGCACTCTTCAAGCCTCCGTTTGGTTCCCTGTCTTTTCTGAAAGCAGGTATCTTTTTCTTTAGTTGGGATACCTTCCCGGAGGAGTGTTCAGCCACCTTATTTTTATTTACGGGGTTTACCGCTCCAGTCAGTCTCTAGGAGTCTCTAGTGGTTGGAATCTTCGCGGTTCTGACTTTGTGTCAGGACATTGCATGCATATTGGGTCCCACTCATTTCCCCCTCATTCGATTGTGCTACCGATCTCCTACTAGGTACTATTCCTCCTAGAGGAGCTTTATATTCACTTTCTGCTCCAAAGAGGCTGGCTATGAAGCAATATATTCAGGAGGCTTTGGAGAATGGTTTTATTAGACCCTCTCCTGCTGGCGCAGGGTTTTTCTTTGTGACTAAAAAAATTGGTGGACTGCAACACTGTATCGACTATAGAGGCCTCCACAACATTACTATAAAGAATCGGTACCCGCTGCCACTTATGAACTCGGCATTTGAAAGCCTCCAAGGGGCTTCATTTTTTTTACTAAGTTAGATCTAAGATATGCATACAATCTCACTCGCATACGGGAGGAGGATGAATGGAAGACTGGGTTTAACACTCATGGTGGGTATTACGAGTACTTAGTGATGCCCTTTGGCCTAGTTAATGCCCCCTCTGTGTTCCAGGCATTTGTCAATGATGTTTTGCGCGAAAAGCTGGAGAAGATTATATTTGTTTACCTCGGCGACATTTTGATATTTACCGCGAATCTTGATGAGGATAAAAAGCATGTTCATCAAGTTTTACAAGCTCTTCTGAAGGCCAGACTCTTTGTGCTGAGAAATACCTTTTCCATGCTAAGAGGGTTTCGTTTCTGGGGTTTATCATTTCTGAGGGAGCGGTTCATATCGACCCAGACAAGGTCTCAGCGGTCATGAATTGGCCTGTTCCTCACTTGGTCAAGCAGGTTCAACGCTTTTTAGGTTTCGTCAATTTTTATAGGCAGTTTATTCCAAATTTTAGCAATTGCTGGACCTATCATCGCGTTGACCATGAAAAAATCATCTCCACATTTTACTTGGAATCCAGAAGAGAATAAAGCATTTGAAGAACTGAAGAGGAAATTCAGTTCTAAACCTGTCCTCGTCAATCTCAACCCCTCCATCCCCTTTGTGGTGGAGGTTGATGCCTCTGAGGTTGGTGTCCGTGCCATTCTCTTGCAGCGTCCACAGCATGATAAATTGTTACACCCTTGTGCGTTCTTTTCCAGGTCGCTGTCTCCGGCTGAAAGAAACTATGACATTAGTGATCGTGAGCTGTTAGCGGTTAAGTTAGCATTGGAAGAATGGCGCCATTGGCTGGAGGGAGCAGAGCAACCTTTTGTGATTTGGACTGACCATAAAAATCTGCTATCCAAGGAACTAAGAGACGTAATGCGTGTCAAGCACGTTGGGCGATGTTTTTCAATCGGTTCTGTAATGTGAATATAGGCCACTGGATGGCAGTATTCACCTTTTTTTTGTTAAGCTCAGACTGGGGTTATGTTTGGACATGTTTCAGACATGTCTGGGGCAAGTCCCCGAAAATTAAAAAAAAGAGGTCTAAATGTGGGTGGGGTCTGCAAAAGAGTATATAAGGAAAAGAATTGAGACAGTAAAGTAGTAGGAGAAATTGCAAGAAGAAGGATACACGTGACCAGACCTGTCATTTCTGTTCAAGACCTGTGAAGTTTCTTTTGTGGATTTTTGCCTGTAAAAGAGCTTTTTCCTCACCCAGCACATCACCAGAAAACCCACAAGGACTGTAAATATTTCTGTTTTTTTTTTTGTTTTCCAATCAATCTTGGTCATTTAGTTGTAGATAGTAGAGTAGTTATTTGTTATTGTCTTTGTTCATTAAATGTGGTTAAGTTTTTAAAACTGTGTCTGTCATCCCTTGCTGTTGCTGTTGCTGTAAATGTAATAACAAATTGGGGCCATAACAGTTCAATTACACATGGACTTATCGCCAGGGGTCCAAGAACGTCAAGCCAGATGCATTATCTCGCATCCATGACTGTTTAGAGATGGAAGCTTCTCTGGAATCTGTGGTTCCAGAGAATAGGATTCTTGCCCCTGTATTGTGGGATATTGATGTGGTGGTCCAGAATGCGTTGCGTTCTGATCCAGGTCCAGGGGTAGAACCGTCTAACTGTTTGTTTGTCCCAGTTGGGGTTCGCTCTCAAGTTCTGCAGTGGGGGCATGCATCTAAACTGGAGGGCCACCCTGGTGTTCGGCGCACCAAGGAGTTTTTGTTCCAACGCTTTTGGTGGTCGAGCTTAGACAATGATGTTAGGCAGTTCGTAGCCACTTGCTCGGTGCGTGCTCAGAGCAAGGGTTCTCACCTCCCACCCTCGGGGCTTTTGCGACCGTTACCCATCCCTAGACGCTCTTGGAGCCATGTCGCTTTGGATTTTATTACGGGTTTACCAATGTCTCACGGTAACACAATAATTTTAGTCATTGTGGACAGGTTTTCTAAGGCAGCCCATTTTGTCACATTAGCAAGTCTGCCGTCAGCACAGGAGACAGCTCTATTAGCAATAAATCACGTTTTTCAGTTGCATGGCCTTTCGCAGGACATCGTTTCTGATTGAGGGCCGCAGTTTTCAGCACGGTTTTGGCGGTCGTTTTGTAAGCAACTGAGAACTTCCGTTAGTTTGTCTTCAGGGTTGCATCCGAAAACTAATGGACAGACAGAGAGGACCAATCAGTCATTGGAAAACACGCCCGTTGTCTAGCTGCTAGTAATCCGACCTTATGGAGCCGGTTTCTTCCCTGGCCCATAATGTTTCTTCCCTGGCCCGTACTGCGCCATCATTTCGCGTAGACCAACGACTTTGGCTCTCTACACGGGACCTTCCATTAAGAGTTGAATCTCTGAAACTCGCCCCACGGTTCATAGGACCTTTTAAGATCACACGGGAGATTAATCCAGTTACTGTTCGTTTGCAACTCCCTCGATCCATGAGGATTCATCCATCCTTTCATGTGTCTCATCTCAATTCTGTCAGCACTAGTGCTTTAGCACCAGTTGACAAGCCTCCACCGCCATCACGATTTATTGATGGAGGGCCAGTTAACATGGTTCGACAGATTCAGTTTGAAAGACGTAAGGGAAGAGGGGTTCAATTTTTAGTGGACTGGGAGGGCTATGGCCCGGAAAAGCGTTGTTGGGTTCCGTCTAGAAATATTTTGGACCCTAAATTGATCTGTGAATACCGTCAATAGGGCGCAGAGGGAACGGCTGGAGCCGGTCCTTAAGCGGGGGGTCCTGTCATGTTGCATGCCTTATTCTGAATTCTTTTCCCCACGGGAGGACCTGAGCTTGGTTTCACTCTATTTTTTTCCCATGTGTATTATCCTCTGCAGGGGTGTATGCATGTTGTCGCTGTGTATTCGTTTAGTTTGGCACGTTTTACACTGGTAATATTGTCGTTGTTCTATTGGTTGCACCTGTGTGTGGTATCTTTTTCTTTAGTTAGGATACCTTCCCGTAGGAGTGTTCAGCCACCTTATTTTTATTTACGGGGTTTGCCCCTCCAGTCAGTCTCTAGGAGTCTCTAGTGGTTGGAATCTTTGTGGTTCTGACTTTGTGTTGGGAGATTGCGTGCATATTGAGTCCCACTCATTCCCCCCACTTTACATTAGGGTGGCCAATCCTTGTGTGAAAATGATTGCTCATGTTCATTTTCTTCATTCACTGTTTTCGTCGCAAGTTTCGGGCCAAAAATGTACCCCTCTGAAAGACTGTAACATCTTCGCTGCTACCGAGGGATATGTCTTCTGGAATGATTTTTTCATTAGTGAGAAGCTGCTGACAAGGTGCGGAGTCAGAACTCATAGGAAAAATCAGTGTACTGGTTTTCTGAAAATTGTGGTCAGGCAATCCAGGTCAAAAACAGGCAGTACAACTTTAGTACAATTGGGCAAATACGGAACCATAATCAACGGACAGTCCAATAGCCAGAACCAGGAAGTTGGTATGCCAAAGCCAAATCACAAGGTAAACATCAAAACCAAAAGGACATATCAAATGGACACAGAGTGTTAGACAGAATCGGAAGTTGGAAAACAAACCAAACGATTCACGAGGAAGTCTCAGAAGATAAACTGCTCATAAGCTAACCAGTGGAGCAAAGGCTAAGACAAACTCCCCAAATGCTAGGGGGCTGGGTATATCAAGGGAGAACTAAAAACAAAATTAGATGGGTATCAGGTGTGAAGGGGAAGGACAAGCATGTAGGGAAGAATGGTTATGAATGAGGGAGCAATCAAACGATTATCGATGAGCAAGGAGCGGGGCAGGAGTGAAAAACAAAAAGGACATGGTAAGTGATGGGAATAGGAATGTGAAACGAACGCAATGAACTGCTAAAATAAACCAAAAGACAAGAAAAATAATAAGCTCAATAACAAAATACACAATATAACTAGATATTCTCGTACCCTGACAGTTCTGTGCTTCATCATTTACTTTTAAAAATAATTATTGCCAGCTGAAACATATTAATCGGTGCAATAAAGATCCGGTCATAGTTTCATTTTATTAATATTTAATTTTTATTTATTTATTTATTTATTTTGGACAGGCTGAGTATAGTCCACTACTTGCTCAATATTCTATATAAAAATAGGATAAATATCAGCTAATGTTATCTTATTTTATCTGAAACCTCATATTTACTGAAACATTGAATTTGTAAATGTTTTTTTTTAATTGCCCAGTGTTACTTACCTCCATGTGAAATGTGAAACCTTTGAGTGTCACACTGCTTGAAGTGTTACTAATGTCCGGGACTGTGTCAAACTGAAAAAAAGAGAAGGTATGTTAAAGAAAACTGGGACAATAACTGTGTTGGAGACAAGGCAGAAAATCCATACATGATCAGAAATCTTATCAAGATCTGTTGCACCAACTACTTTGCACACACGGACATATAGTTTCCCTTCACACGCACACCAACTGAGCATCCACAGTGAGGTCCTCAATCCAACCTGAAATCAATGGGACCCAACAATGGATCCTGTTTTCGGCCAGATTCAGGTTATAATCTTCATTGTACCACCCCTTGATCTTATTTTTCTCTCATTTAATCTGCCTTATGGGGTAGATCCACTATGTAGTTAAGTTCTGCAAGAGGAGTTTCCGTCGCATAAATGTACATGAACCTGCGTATGGTAGTCAAATCCATAGCGCTCCGCAAGTGACCGTAAAGATCCATAAAGGTGGAGTCCCATTAAGGCCATTGTTATGATTCTACTCTGTCTGATCACGTTTCTCTGTTTTTGATATTTGTCTTTTTGGCATTTGAACTTTGCATCGTCTGACCATTCTTAGATTTATGTATTGTGTACTGTTATCATTGGTTTGTTCATTTATTGTCTTAGTTTGTTCTTTTCCATAATTTACTTTTGGCCATAGTCATATTCCGGTTCATGTTTTCCATTATGCATTGCACTTTGTCTCCCCCGTCTGGTCTCTCGTCTTGTCATTGTTCACAGCCCCAGTCCTGCGTGTCACTCTTCGGGTGATTTATTGGATTCTGGATTTCAGTCTTCCTTCCGATCTCGTTTACTTACTCCACCTTACTTTTCTATCTTACTAATCATACTTACAGTTTGTTATTTTCGCTAGAAGTTACTAACACCAACTAACATTGTATATAATACTAACTTACTAACAAGCACCAAGGGATTGTATAGTTTCACTTACTAATTGAATAACAAGCTCTCAGCACTCGCCCTGTTCTAGTCTCCGCCTCTTTTCTTTTCCTGATCTCCTGTGCTGCATTTCTGAGGAAAACTCCACATCTGATCACGCTGTCCTTTCTCTAATTATCTATGCACGTTAGAACTCCTGAACTGGAGCTGTATGTCTTTGTATAGGTTTGTCCCGTGATCCCTGTCCGCGTTTTGGCTTCTGCTAAATTCCATGTGATCAGGTTCTCCCTCATGTGCTGCTCCTTTGTAATCAGTCTGACTGTTTGCACCTGTGTCCCTCACCATGTGATCTCCCTAGAAGTGTATATATTACGTGTCTCACAGTCATTCTCAGTCAGATCGTTTCTTGTGTTTACCTGTTCTGCTATTTCTCTCGCCTTGTACTCATTGTGTCTCTGATTCTGACTGGATTGCCCGACTACTGATTTTTTGGCTTGCCCTTATTTGATTACCGTTGCATCTGTGTGTTCCAACCCTTTTTTGCGCGACTACGATTTTTGTGGATTGCTGCCCTGTTAACGATTCGGATTGCCCTTTGGTCTATGAGTTTGCTTCTCCTACAAACCACTGCCTGTGCACCGAATCTATTTTGTCTGACTGCCATTTTTGTGTATGCTGCCCTGGTTACGATTCCTTTTCTGCCCCACTGGATTTTGACTTTTGGATTGCGGACTCTGTACTGTTGCCTTCTGCCCTGCGGGGGTTACCCCCCTCGCTCAATTAAAGCCATTTCTTTTGCAATCCTGTGTTCTTGCATTTGATTCCGGATCGATACCTCACAGGCATTTTCTGGCCCAAACCACCAATCTAAAAATAATTTTCAGCGTTGATAAACTACCCCATGCGGTTCATGAATCCACCAAAGAAACCTGCAGTATCAATTGTCTTTATGAGGAAAAATTACATTTTGAACATTTTTTAGTTTTTGGGAGGGGCCACCCATTCTGGGGCCCCACAAAGTGTCATCAATGATTATAGTCATTATCAATGCACATTGTAGCGGATATATTTTCCTAATGAATGAAAGAAGAATTTGATTAAATCAATGTCAGAAGATATTTGTTCAAGAAATATGTTCTGAAATTGAGATTTTCTAGCGGCCACATGTATAGATGACAGTACATTTGACAAAGTTCCCAGCCATGTCACACTTAGGGAATTTGCTGAAATTTGCCCTAGGGTATGGCCATCATTCAATGAAAAACCAGGGTGTGTCGACACCAGTAACATCTTCATCCGAACATTTGTGTCAACCGATTGATGTAAACCCTGAAATGGGGTTTGTTGATAGGAAATGGATGGTGTGACCTCTACCACCAATCACAAACAAAGATGTACCCATGAGCAGCCAAATTAAAATATGTGATAAATTGTAAATAGATTATTTAATTTGTGCAAAATGTTGTCTAATGTGTATCAAATATATCATATGTTAAATAGGCATGGTAGCATGGTAGTTATTCCTCAAGGGGACCTGTCACCTTGTCTTGGTCTTGAGGCTCCTTCTGTTTCAAGGTCTAAGATTAGGCAATAATTTTAAGCATCAACATAAGGTCATAGGGCCTCATTCACCAATATCTTCATTATCAATATCATTCACCAATATTTTTTTAAAATTCGTTCTTAAGAAGAGGACGAAGAAAGTCTACGTCGGATTCATGATGCGTTCTTAATGTGTCAGAATAGTTCACAGCTGTGTTCTATTGATGAATTCCACATCTTTGTAAATTGCATGCGTATGCCAGTTTATCCTCATTAGCATAGGTAAACGCCTCGCCAATCTCCATAAAAGGGCATGAGACCGTGGTGCTGTGTACACATAGAAATCTCAGACTGAAATAAAAAAAGCAAGAGATTGAGAAAGAATACCAAAACGGAGGACTATAAAGGGCTCAGCATCGGACGCAAAACATAAGAAGAACTTTAATAGTACAGAAATAGAGGATACCGATGCAGGAAGTAAAGAATAGACGAGACGTTTTATTTTGTAGCGTCAGCAGTGGATTTAAGTGCACAGGCAAAAAGGAGGCATGGGATGCAGTCACTCGTTCAGTGAACGCTGTGTCAGGGGAAGCGCGCTCAACTGATGACATAAAGAAGTGGTTTGATCTCAAATCTGAAGCAAAAAAAACATTGCGAAGTACAGACGAGAGATGGTGACTACTGGCAGGGGACAGGCTGTCAATTTTTTTTGATAGTCAAAGAGCACCTTTTTGAGTGTGCAGTACCTCATGATTACTCAGCCTGTTTTGGCTCCTGCCTCTTTAAGGGTGCTATCACACTAGGTACGATTGTTCCATACCGTGCCATAGTATGATTGTTCCCCCTCCCCTCTCCCCCCGCTGGTCAGCTTTCACGCAAGTAATATCGTATCTTACCTGAGTACACTTGCGTACATGTATCATGGTTTAGCTTTGAGAGCTGTTTGTTGCTCTCGTCCGGGACGATATCGTTTTGCTCCCAATCGGATTCCTGGGCCAGCTGGCATTGATTGGGGGTGTGGCCTGGACTATTTAAGTTCCTATTTTACCTCGCTTCTGTTGCTAGAGTTCAGTTCTTCCTTGGCGCTTTAGCCGGTAAGGTCTCTAGAGAGATATTGTCAGGCACTTAGTTGCTTATCAGGAATAGTGTTAGTGAGCAAGGGAATCTTTGGTTTGTTTCCCTTTTCTTTTGTTTTTACTCGAGCTCGCCTGTTTTCTACCACGGACGGCGGCAGGTCCGTTGGTAGCGCGAGTCTTGTTATTTTTATCTGTTTTTAGTCTCTCAGCACACTGTGAGTGTTGCCTTGTAATTCTGGCCGCTGCTCTTGGCGTCCACTGCCAGTACCCATTACAGTATGTCAAACTTCAGATACAGCACTCAGTAAAAATTAGAACATGAACAACTCCACCTCCCTCCAAAGTCCCACCCTCTTTCCCCCGATTGCCAGACGTCTCCTACGAAAAAAATATATAACTAGTTCGTCAGACTACAAAGTTACCTAAATGTTACAAGGGCATTTTATTTTATACCACATATAGAATTGATTATTTAATTACTGTTGGTTTGTTTTCACTTACTGGTGCCTCTGAATCTGACTCTATTGACCCATTTCACTCGCGCTACCCACTTCCTTGTGTCGCACGCAATATTTGTTTTCATAGGAGAGGAGTCAGATTCAGAGGCACCAGTAAGTAAAAACTAACCAACAGTAATGACATAATATTCCATTCTATATGTGGTATAAAATAAAATGCCCTGGTAACATTTAGTTACCTTTGTAGTCTGACAAACTACCATTAACGTTATTATTGTAATTATAGCATTTCAGCACCGTTTGTTTACAGTCAAATGCATTGTTTTTTTTCTGCCAGAGAGGTGCGTGACTCGCAAGCAGTGACAGCTATAGGAAACTAGAAGGGGCGCTGTGACGGATGACAGACAGAAAGCTCAGCAAATCATTTTATTCGGACCGAAGAAAGTGATTGGTCAGACTTTTATCAGAAATATATGAGAATTGAATATTGAAGAGTTTCAACAACTGGTATATTTATTTTACATTTTAGCATGCCATACGCTTATTGGGAGCATTTTAAGACATTACAAAAGAAAAGCGTAAAAATTCTAGAAAGGTAAGAATTGCTTTAACCCTCTCCAGGCTCATGTTGCAAATTTGCAACAATAAATAAATTGATGACTGATTATAAAATATAAAGACCACATGGGAAATGGTTTGATGAAGTGACCCTTCCAGCTCAGTATTGCAAAAATACAATGTTATTCCACCTGCAGCCACTAGTGTATGGGAGCTATTCTCCATGAATGCAAGATTTTTCATATCTCAAAATAATTAATTGGGCTGGAGAGGGTTAAATGGGGAACATTTAAAAGGAGGTGCCATATTTCAGGAGGTTTTATTATTGAGAAGGGGGTTTAGAACATTAATATCCTTAATTCATATGCTGCGCGTGCCCTAGCAACCCGGTGTGTCATCTGTAACATTGATTACCATGTATAGCAGCACGAAAAATTAAACTCTAAATTTTCTTGACTGAATGCTTGATATTTTTATGCATCTGAATCTTTCTCTGGGTTCCCAAACATCAAGGTAAGCCGAAAATTTACCGATTACATTCGATATTGGTGGATGTAGCATACCGAATTCTTTCGCCCCTACATTTTTGGCTGATTATGCTGTCCACTGCCTCATACCACAAAAATATATTTATCTCATAACTTGAGCTGCCAGACTTTTGCACTTGACCTGCTGCAGCCGTATTTTGTTTAGTTTGTCATGGCACTGATCTATTATTCTGTGATAACCACTCGAATGTAACTACTCACAAATTATACCATAACTCTCCTGAGTTTTTGTGTGCAGTTTCCAGTTGTGATTGTATATTTTCATCTGCCTACATTTTGAGCAAGCATCATATTTCTTTGTTTGAATGGAGATATCTTTTCACCGCTGCATTTGTTAGAACAAGAGAGCCGAAACACAAAGCATAAATCTTCCATGCTCAAGTATGGTTGCTTTCACATTTGTTACAGGTACGGATGAACCATGCCCGAGTTCACCTCTTCCAACCATACTCGCGCACCATGCCCGACAAAGGTACGCATTTACAGTTACCAAATGAACTGGACTTTCGGTAGATCCTATATGATAAAACAAATATATAAATAGATACTGAAAAATGGCCAAGATGCAAGATAACCGAAATAGTAAAATAAAAGAATAAAAAGTGGTATATAGAACGTGTCACCTGCAAACTGGAATGCAGAAAGAGTAAGGGAAAGCTCACTTTATAACAAAGTGAGAGAAGAGATATATGTTAACTATATTTTGATTTTCTCTGTATGAACTTCCACTTCATATTAGCTAATATCATCCTGCTGTTTGCTCGCCTTGATGTGGGCCACTGGCTACCAATGGCCCGTACGCAATTGTGTGTGGTTTTTTTTCCCCTGAAGGGGGAGGGCTCCGAGATTTCATTGGGCAAGCCTTGTGTCAGTGTAGAAAATGAACCAATGGGCCACTTTCCGTGTTTTAAAGGCCGGCGTGGTCGTTCAAAATGATCGATTTTATTACAATTTTATAAACTATGATTGCATTGGCCCAATATGTGCGTCGGCCCACCAGGCATTGCCCGGTACGCCAGATTACCAGTCCAGCCTTGCACATGGGGGACAATGCACATCAATTTTGAGCTTGCTCTGCTAACCAGTATGCCCGCTGCAGCAGCCATTTTGAAATCCTTTGTCTCGCTCTAACGTGAACACCGCTCGATGGAGATTTATGATTTTTGGTGGGGTGAATGGCCATACATGGGGGATAATGCCTATCAATTTTCAGCTCACTCCGCTATGAAATCCTTTAGCGCACTCACCGGAGGTTTTTGCTTTTTGGTGACCTGAATGGTCTAGCAGATGATGCCTAACGCTTGCTTTCTGTACATGCTCTTCAACTTTCTCAGTCAGGGGCATATGCCACGCCTTGCGTTGCTCTTGTTAGAAGATTATCTTGTGTTTGCCTCTGATCTTGTCACTTGGTCTCTCATTTTTTGTCCCAGGTTCCCTTGTTCCAGTTCCAGCAACCCTCGTGCTATTTCCATGCCTTTGCTCGTTTGCCATGTGCCTCCCAAGAGAAGTAAAGCCACAACCTGGGCCCCATCGCTCATCACACTTTCTACAATACAAGAGTCATCAGAAGATGACATATCCCACCGGTTCCACATAATTCATGATTTGTGGCAGAGTTTTTGAATTTCGCTGTAGAAAAGGGACAAAGTCCAATTTTTGGGATGTTTTTGGTGTAGAAATGAAAAATTTTGGGCAGAATGGAACTGAAACCCCCAAAAGGCACAACTACAGCAGAAGGGTAAGTTCCATACCGAACTTGAAGTTTCTAAGTGGCATAGTTTTTGAGTTCTGTCCCGGAAACGAGACGAAGTCCAATTTTAGGGTTGTTTTTGGTGAGAATTTCCGAAATATGGGCAGCATAGAACTGAAACCCCCAAAAGGCACAACTACGCCATAAGAGTAAGTTCCATAGCAAATTTGAAGTTTGTAGGTGGTATATTTTTTGAGTTCTGCTCCAGAAATGAAAATGATTACGGATGAACAGACGGAAAAAATTTGGGCACCATGATTTCAAAATGCCCAAAAGGCACAATGGGATCACTAGAATAACATGCGTACAAAATATGAAGTTTATAAGTGGCAGAGTTTTTGAATTCTGAAGTAGAAAAGGAACAAAGTCCAACTTTTGGGCTGTTTTTGGTGTAGAAATCAAAATTTTGGGCAGAATGGAACTGAAACCCCCAAAAGGCACAACTACACCATAAGAGTAAGTACCACACCAAATTTGAATTTTCTAAGTGCTATAGTCTTTGAGTTCTGTCGCGGAAACGAGACAAAGTCCAATTTTAGGGCTGTTTTTGGTGAAAATTTCCAAAATTATGGGCAGCATGGAACTGAAACCCCCGAAAGGCACAACTACACCATAAGGGTAAGTTCCCTGGCAAATTTGAAGTTTGTAAGTGGCGTAGTTTATGAGTTCTGTCCCGGAAACGAGACAAAGTGCAATTTTAGGGCTGTTTTTGGTGAAAATTTCCAAAATTATGGGCAGCATGGGACTGAAACCCCCAAAAGGCACAACTGCACAATAAGAGTAAGTTCCATAGCAAATGTGAAGTTTGTAAGTGGCATAGTTTTTGAGTTCTGTCCCAGAAACGAGACAAAGTGCAATTTTAGGGCTGTTTTTGGTGGAAATTTCCAAAGTTATAGGCAGCATGGAACTGACACCCCCAAAAGGCACAACTAAACCATAAGAGTAAGTTCCATAGCAAATTTGAAGTTTGTAAGTGGTATAGTTATTGAGTTCTGCTCCGGAAATGAGAATGATTACGGATGAACGGACGGACGGACGGGGCGATGACTATATCCCTTGGTATTCCATACCGGTGGGATAATAAGTATGTAAACAGGGTTGGAAACATAGCAATCACCACCAGCCAAATGTGGCTGATTTTGTGACATTTTGGGTAAATTTGCAAAACCAACCAGCCAAGCTGGCAGGTACACAAAACAAAAGCGGACACATATAATGCACGTGATTTTGTCTCCTGTAGCCAGGTGCCTGTATGGTCCCCAGCACCACCACTGTTCCACATAACCACCCCCACACATATGAGTCCTCACAACCCACCCCTCGCCTACCACTCCTCACCCCACTGCCACTGCTTTCCCCTGTTACTGCACTAGTGTAGAGTATCAATCCCAACCCCCCACCATACTGCATTCATCAGAGCGGCACACTCTACGCAAGTTGCAAGTACCTGATTTCAGAATGTAAGGTACAGCACCTGTTTCAAAAGCCAATCAACATGTCATCAGCTTGGTCTAGTTTGCTACAAGAGACAATACACTGTTACCTCCCATAGCATTGGTGTGAATTGGCCTAAGGTTTAATTAAGTTGCCAACCTCAGACGTTGAGGTGCAAATGTTTGTACTTGCATATTTCACCTTGTCTGAGTGTGAGTCTTTGATCTGAACATGTCTTCAGATAAACATGAAAAATTGTGACACTGTATATCTGGCATCAGTGAAATAGGGTGCCTTCTCACCAAATATGAGTCACTGGGTGGGTAGGCCCCCATTGGACTTCTCTTTTGCAGGGGCAGGGGCACCAATGGGGGCCGCTCTCTGGCAAAGGGGGAGCTTTTCAAAGCTTTGCGGAGTAGCAAGCCCAGAAAGATGGCCAACAGGACCAAGCCCAGGCCTGCCATCAGGATGATGAACCACAGCTTATTATAAAACATGGATATGGACTCCTGCATGCCCAGTTTTCCCTCCCAGGTCTGGACTTGATGGTGTCTGCAACAGAGGCATAGACATAGTTTGTGTCTGGCCCCTCTCTGGAAGACAAGGCTGAATGTATTCACTCAGGTGGGCACTGAAACTTAGATACTTGGATCAAAAGTCCAAGAGAATAATGTGAGGATTCATGAGGCAGAATGTCACTTAAATCACTGGTATTAAAATGCATGAAAGTTGATTGTTCAAAGAGAAAGTGGAACTAAACAAATTTGAGTCAGGCACAAGGAAAGGAAGGAACAAGACCTTGAGATACAGTGTCGGGGAGTTAACTTCTCTCTGCCCACAAAAAAGTAGGGTAATAGGAATTTGCTTTTTGAAAAAATAGGAATAAAACAGGAAAAACAGACAGAAAATACAACAAAATAGGAATTTGTTTTAACAATAAATGCAGAAAAAATCAAATAGATCCAAGGGTCCTGTAGTTTACCAGCAAGAAATCTTATACAAGTATCTTACAAGATTATTATACAAGATACAAGTAATGAAAATTTCATTTCAATTTTGACCTTCGAATCATCGTAGTTCAAATTAAAATGTCACTAGATGAAAGATTGCATGCATGTTTACAACCTTCTGTGTGTTTCTAATACAGTCCTAAGCCCTGAAGTAGTTTTATGGACACAAGCCCTTGAAAATTCACTACGTCAATTTTGACTTTTAAATGTCGCAGAGGGTCAAATTGAGGTCTCCAAATGGATTTCATATACAACTTCTATATTTCTTCACTACAAAGTAAGGCTCTATCTGTGACCGTTCTGGTGATAAAAGTCATTGTAATTTCACTATGTGAAGTTTTACCCTTAAAGTCACCGACAGTGAAGTCGCACGTCAAACGAAAGTTCATATGTGACTTCCAATTAGGGGTGTTCCATTAAAAAGTGCAAATGTGCAAACGTTCACAAGAAGCTAAGCATTTAGGAAAATCAATATTTGTTCAAACAAAATATACAATTTTTATAATGTTCCATTTATTAAAACATTGTCTAGTTAATTACTGTGATTTTTGCAAGGAACAAAGAAATAACTAAAAAAATTCAAGTGATGCAGATTCTGATGCAAGATCATGGCCAAACTAATAGCAGGCTAAAGAGGTGGGCCGTGTGAGTTCCGTTCTCTCATGGTGGTGTTAATAATGTCTCAGGAAGAAATACAGAGTGCTGTTTGGTCTCACTTCGACCAGATATCAGGAAAGAAGTTAGATGTAGACTTTGCAGTAGACTTTGTTTATCTCCTCGATTTGAAGACTGAAGAGTATCATTGAGCCTACTCTACCATCACTGGATTTTAAAAATAAGCTTTAGCTGGCATAATAGCCAAATTATGTGATAATGTTTGTACCCTAATAATAACTTTTGTGCAGGTCAGTTCATGTGATTTCATACCACCCCTACTATGACACAAAAAAAGTCAATTTCTCACATCGTTTGGTATTAGATTGTTTGCAGCTGAAGTCCTAAAATGGCAGTTTTAATGACGAACATGACAAAATATCATCTGTTGAATGCCAAGCGATTGGCTACTGCTTATGATCCATTACCGACAATCTGACTGTATGAATTTTAGGTCTACCTTCTGAAGTAAAAATGTTTGAAATGTAACATTTGAGTTGTTCTGGCCTTGACAGATCGTTGTTTTGTTTTATCGTATATCCTTTCTTAAAATGATAGACGAAAGTTGTTGTTATTGTTGTTGTTGTTATTATTATTACATATAACATATAATTATTATTATTTCAACATATTACATTTTCTTGGGAGACGAGAAGCTTTGTATCGTTACTGCCCTCCACAGCCCAACGCCTATATGGTGAGACAAGATCGTCTTTGGCTTTATTACATTTATGCTAATGTAAGCCACTATGATTTACCTATTTTTACTGCTCGACCAGCAGATAACCAGGCTTTTTTTTTTTGAAAGAAAGATTTTTCCCTAGAGTGGATTATGCGTAATGTTACCCTTTTTACTGCTTTTATTGGAAAGTAGTCGGATGTGAGAATTTGCAGTCTTTGGGAGAAGTGCGGTACATCAGGGGTGTCCAATCTACAGTAATCCACAAAGCGCCGATGAGGGTGCTGGTTTTTGTCACAGCCCCACACTAATACACCTGGGGGGTATTCCATCAAGCAGGCTAAAGGAAAATTCAGACTTAAATGGACAAGTCTGGCTTATGATAGTGAGAGTTCAGTTCCATCAAAGTGGCTGAGATTAGCTCCACATCGGTAACCATGGAAACTATGGTTCTGGCTAAGCCCGATACGTCTAGCTAAGCTCAGATTTCTGTTCCATCAACCTCAGCCACATCTCCGTGCCATCAAATTGGTTAATGTGAATCCCGGCGAGTAACCATGGTGATTTAAGGTGCAGCCCTGTAGCAGGTGAGGATTAGCTTCATTTATGTTCAAAGAATATCCAACAGACTGGAACAGATACCCAAAAGACAGTTCTGCCAGTGCATTTACACACTCACAACTGTCATGTAATGATAATAATATGTGAAACATAAATAAAGTTAATGAAAAAAACACAATCTATTCAAAAATAAATAAGATCATTTCAATAAAGACATAATAAATCTTTTTAATAAATTCCAATTGACAAGCAAATTATCTAAAATTTTTGCCGCAATCAGTTGGTAAATGTGGTCTCACTTTCAAAAAATAAATAAATAATTTTGGTGAAGCCTATCTTCATTCATTTTGTCCCATTCATGATGTCGTGATTCTGTTATTTGCTCATGTTCCGTTCTACATTGCCATGTTCATGCCCATGCCTAGTTAAGTTCTGTGCCTGGCCTTGCCATGATGTTTGATTCTGATATTTAGTGACCACTGCTTTGTCTGACTATTCTTTGTATAATGTATTTTAAATTGGTTACTTTGTTTTGTCATGTTTAGTCTTGGTTTACTTTTCCATGTTTTACATTTTGCCATATCTCATTCCAGTTCATGTTTTCCTTTTTGCATTGCACTTTGTCTCCCCCATCTGGTCTCATGTCTTGCACACAGCCCCAGTCTTGTGTTTCACTCTTTGGGTGATTTATTGGATTCTGGTTTTCAAACTTCCTTCCGATCTCGTTTGCTGGCTTCACTCTTCTTTTCTATCTACTAACAATACTAACACTTTATTATTTTACCCTTAGATTACGAACAACAACTAACCTTTTATATGATACTAACTTACTAACGAGCACCAAGGATTTGTATAGTTGCACTTACTAATTGACTAACGATCTCTCAGCACTCGCCCTGTTCTAGTCTCCGCCTCTTTGCTACCCCTGATTACCTTTGCAGCATTTTCTGTGAAAGCTCACACCTGATCACGCTGTCCTGTTTCTCATTATCTATGCACGTTAGAAACTCCGTGACTGGAGCCGTATGTTTGTTTATAGGAATGTCTCGTGTTCCCTGTCCGCGTTTTGGCTTTGACCAATTTTTTGTGATTAGGCTTTTCCTCATGTGCCTTCCCCTTGTAATCAGTCTGACTCTCTGCACCTGTGGGTCTCCCCATGTGATCTTCCCAGAAGTGTATATTTGGTGTCTTTTCACAGCCACTCTTCGTCAGATCGTTTTCCTCAGTCTTCTCGTGCCATGTTTCTTGCCTTGATTACTCAGATATACTCAGATATTTGCTTCTTCACCTATTCCTGTGAACCGGACCCATTTCTGTCCGACTACGATTACTGTGATTGCTGCCCTGGTTTTTGATCCCATTTTTGCCCAACTGGATTTTGATATTTGGAGTGTGGACTGTAATGTGAATATAGGCCACTAGATGGCAGTATTTACCTTTTTTTGTAAAGCTCAGACTGGAGTCATGTTTAGACATGTCCTGGACATGTCTGGGGCAAGTCTCAGAAAATTAAAAAAAAGAGGTCTAAATGTGGGTGGGGTCTGCAAAAGAGTATATAAGGAAAAGAATTGAGACAGTAAAGTAGTAGGAGAAATTGCAAGAAGATGACCAGACCTGCCATTCTGTTCAAGACCTGTGACGTTTCTTTTGTGGATTTCTTTGCCTGTGTTTGAGCATTTTCATTATCCAGGACATCACCAAGCCACCCCACAAAAAGGGACTGTAAATATTTCTTTTTTTTTCCTATTCAATCTTGGTCAGTTTAGTTAGTTGTTGTGTTTAATTAAATGTGTTTAAGTTTTTAAAACTGTGTCTGTCATCCCTTGCTGTTGCTGTTGTGTTGTAAATGTGGGAACAAATTGGGGCCATAACAAATTGGGGGCTCAAGGTCCGGGATAGACCATTTTGTGAGTCATTTATTAAAAATCTAACATTTCAAATTGTAAAATTGATTTTTTTTTTAATTGAATACATATATATTGACAACAGCAATGGATGATTTCTTGGCATCACCAACCGTAGGGGTTTTGAAGTCTTTTAAAAAGACAGAACTGCTAGAAATTTGCAGACATTTAGAGCTGACAGAGGTGAAACCAGCCATGCGAAAAGCAAGACTGGCTAGAGAGATAGTTGAATATTACATTGATGAAAATGTGTTTGCACCAGGAGATCTGGAACAGTTTCCAGTGGAAAATCCAAATATAGAAATGGAACTTAAATTAAAACTGCTAGAGATTGAAAGGGAGGAAAGAGAAAAACAAAGAGAATTTGAGAGGGAGGAAAAAGAGAAAGAAAGAGAGGAAAGAGAAAAAGAAAAGGAAGAAAAAGAGAAAGAAAGAGAAAATGAGAGAGAGAAAGAGGAAAGAGCAGAAAGAGAAAGACAGAGACAGAGAGATTTTGAATTAGAGAAATTCGTTAGAGAAGAAAGACTCCAAATGGAGCAACTAAAAATAAAAATAGCAACAGAAAATAAATTTCGGGCTAGCCAGGAGGTAAAACTGGTGCCTCCATTTTCAGAAAAGGATGTTGACAACTATTTCCAGTGTTTTGAAAAGGTAGCAAAGAGTTGCCAGTGGCCAAAGGAAAACTGGCCTCTGATGTTGCAAACTGTCCTAAAGGGCAAAGCTCAACAAGCCTATTCGGCTTTGTCTGCAGATGATTCCTCTGATTATGAGGTTGTCAAAAAGGTTATTTTGAGAGCTTATGAGTTGGTTCCAGAGGCTTACCAACAGAAATTTAGAGGTCTGAAGAAATCTGAAAGTCAGACTTATGTGGAATTTGCTAATGAGAAGAAGGTTTGCTTTGAGCGCTGGTGTACTTCTATGGAGGTCAAGGATGATTTCAACTCACTAAAAGAGATGGTGTTAGTTGAAGAATTCAAGAACTGTGTTAAGGATGATGTTAAGACCTACCTTAATGAGAAGCAAGCACTGAATTTGCAATCAGCTGCCAAATTTGCAGATGAATATGTTCTCACACATAAGTCCAAATTTCAGTCTAGCAGTAACAATAGATGGTCCCAATTTCAGAAAAAGGGTTACGGTGATACCCAAGATTCCTCACCCAAAGACAAAGACAAATCTGGTGATGGTACTCAGAAATCCAGTAACAGTTCTGATCAAAGTGTGAAAGCTGACAGTGACAAAAGTGGTCTAGTTTGCAGTTATTGCAAGAAATCTGGTCATGTTACAACTAACTGTTGGTTCCTTAAAGCTAAGAAAGAAAAAGAAAAGGATACCAAACCAAATGCCTTTGTGAAAACAAGGTTAGAAACCCCTGTAGTAGATAACCAATCTGCTAAATTGCCTGCTTCTTGTGGGGCTAAAAAGCCTGATACAGCTGACTTTGTGAGGGAGGAATTTCTTCCATTTGTGTCAGAGGGATTTGTGGCTCTGATTGAGCATACTGCTCCTGTCCCCATATATATCCTAAGGGATACCGGAGCTTCTCAGTCACTTTTGTTGATGGACTCCTTGGAGTTACGTGATGAGACCGCTTCAGGGGATTTCATACTTGTACAAGGTATTGAAGGGAGGACTGTATCTGTACCCCTGCGCTCTATATTCTTGAAGTCAGATTTAGTTACAGGACAGGTAAAGGTGGGACTTATGTCAAGTCTACCTATAAAGGGTGTTTCTCTGTTGCTAGGCAATGACCTGGCTGGGGGCAAAGTAGTTCCCCCTGTACATCTTACTTCACAGCCGAGCACTGAAAATGGGGATGAGGACCCATCTCTGTATCCTTCTTGCGCAGTGACTCGTGCTAGGGCCAAGAAGGCTCAAGAAGAAGATGTTGTGGTGCCGTCCAGCACATTGAATAGTCAGGACTCAGGTGGTTTGCCTCATGACTCTGATTGGCCTACTATGGTTACTCCGTTTGAGGACTTATCAGATACTTTTATCAGTTCTCTATTCAGCCAGCCGGATGGGTCTGGTGATTCTGATGTGTCTGGAGACTTGTCTCTGTCCAGAAAGCGGTTGATTGAGGAGCAAACTAATGATCCTGAAATTTGTGTACTAAAGAGGAGAGCCCTTCCTGATAAAGAAATAGACGCAGTTCCAGTTGGGTATTATCTCAAGGATGGTGTGTTGATGCGGAAGTGGCGCCCTCCTGACTGATATCCCTGCCAATGCAGATTGGGCAGTGGTCAGGCAAATTGTTGTTCCGAAGGTCTATAGGAATGAGATCTTAACAATGGCTCATAGTTTACCTTTAGGAGGTCATCTTGGTGTTAACAAGACTGTTGATAAGATCATGAAACACTTCTTTTGGCCTGGGCTTCGGAAAGACGTTTCCTACTTTTGCAAAACCTGTCACACTTGTCAGGTAGTTGGAAAACACCAGTTAGACCCACCTGTAGCTCCATTGCAGCCTATCCCAGCATTCGGGGAGCCATTCTCTAGGGTCATTGTTGATTGCGTTGATCCATTACCCAAGACTAGATCTGGAAATCAGTACTTGTTGACAATCATGTGTGCATCTACCAGATTCCCCGAAGCCATACCTTTACGTAACATCAAGGCAACTGCAATCTCGAAGACTTTGATAAAGTTCTTCACGTTGTTTGGCCTTCCCAGGGAAATTCAGTCAGACCAAGGTAGCAATTTCACTTCAGGATTGTTTCAGCAGGTTGTGTATGAACTAGGTGCAAAACAGATTCTTTCTAGTGCCTATCATCCAGAAAGTCAGGGTGCCTTAGAGCGGTTTCATTCCACTCTCAAGACAGTGATGAGGGCTTATTGTTATGACCATGAGAAAGACTGGGATGAAGGGGTTCATTTGCTGTTGTTTGCAGCTAGAGAAGCAGTGCAGGAGTCTACTGGATTCAGTCCATTTGAGCTAGTGTTTGGTCATGAAGTGAGAGGACCTTTGCTATTATTGAGTGAACAATGGCAAGAGGAAGAGCCGCAAATCAGTCTGTTAGACTATGTTAGCAAGTTCAAGGAAAGATTGCGTGCAGCTTGTGACCTTGCCAAAGAGAACTTGAAATCAAGTCAGGGAAAAATGAAAACTTGGTATGATCATAAGGCTAGAAGCCGTGAGTTTAAACCAGGAGAAAAGGTCCTTGTGTTGTTTCCCTTGCAGTCCAATCCATTGCAGGCTAGATTTCATGGTCCTAATGAAATTCTGACTAAACTCAATGATCTCAATTACATTGTGAAGACTCCAGATAGGAGAAAACCAAAACAATTGTGTCATATTAACATGCTAAAGCCTTATCATGACAGAAATGCTAGGGTTGCAGCTGTCACTTCAGATTCTCCAATGGTCGAAACGTGTGAAGATGAGGGGGAGTTTCAAGATGATGAACCAAGAATTAAAGCTGAAGTTCTTTCATGTAAATTGTCAAACACTGAAGTGTTGCAAAATCTTGATGTAAAACTCCAGAACTTAGAACCCTCACAGAGAGATCAGTTTGAAAGGTTGATCAAGAAATATGAGGATTTGTTTCCTGATGTTCCAAAGAGAGTTACTATAGCCTCTCATGATGTAGATGTTGGTGATGCCAAACCAATAAAACAGCATCCATACCGGATGAATCCTGAAAAGAGAAAGATTGCTGAGAAAGAGGTTGAGTACATGTTAAAACATGATATTATCAGACCCTCCAACTCCGATTGGAGTTCACCCTGTGTGCTAGTTCCAAAACCTGATGGAAGTACTAAATTCTGTACAGATTATCGCAAAGTCAATGCTGTAACTAGAACTGATGTGTTTCCAATACCTAGGATTGATGATTGTATTGATAGTGTAGGGCAAGCAAAGTTTCTGACCAAGATTGATTTATTGAAGGGTTATTGGTGTGTGCCTTTAACTGAGAGGGCCAAGAGCATCTCTGCTTTTGCCACACCATCTGGATTGTACCAGTATGAAGTCCTACCCTTTGGCATGAAAAATGCCCCAGCCACGTTCCAAAGGATGATACAGTCTACAATCGCCGGATTGCCACACACCGGTGCGTACATCGATGACCTGATCACACGGAGTGACTCCTGGGAAGAACATCTAAAAGATGTAGAGACGTTGTTCCAGCGCCTGACCCAGGCTAACCTGACTGTTAACCTGAGCAAGAGTGACTTTGGTTGTGCTACTGTCACCTATCTTGGCTACGTCATAGGCCAGGGTAAGGTGGCACCCATAAATGCTAAAGTCCAAGCCATCATGGACTTTCCAGTTCCTGACAACAAAAAAGCTTTGCGCCGCCTCCTTGGAATGATCGGGTACTACCTCAAGTTCTGCAAGAACTTTGCTGAGATTGCTCTCAGTCTAACTAACCAACTGAAGAAAGGCGTAAAGTTCACCTGGGATGATGCATGCCAGAGAGCCTTCGATCGCCTGAAGTCTCTGCTGTGTCACTTCCCCGTGCTCAAATCTCCTGACTTCAACAAACCGTTCTCCATCGCGGTCGATGCTAGCGACCAAGCTTGTGGATCTGTGCTCCTACAGAGAAGTGACTCTGATGACATTGAGCATCCCGTGGCATACTTCTCCAGGAAGTTCAATCGCCACCAAAGGAACTATTCCACAATAGAGAAGGAACTGTTGGCTCTGGTCCTTTCTTTACAACACTTTGAGGTTTATGTTTGTACAGGACAAGGGCCAATGATTGTGTACACTGACTACAATCCGTTGATGTTTTTGAGTGGGATGAAGGGCAAGAGTCGGAGATTGTTGAATTGGAGTTTGATTTTGCAGGAGTTTGACTTGGAGGTTGGGCATGTGAGGGGTGCAGACAATGTGGTTGCTGGTTGCTTGTCCCGTGTTTGAATGTGTATATATGTATCGTGTGTTTGAGTGTTGTATGATATGTATATATAGACAAGTGTTCACTTAACCATTTTGTATTGAAAAGAAAAATTTTGCCTTTATGAGTCAAAATTTTTCCCTTTTGGAATGGAGGTGTAATGTGAATATAGGCCACTAGATGGCAGTATTTACCTTTTTTTTGTTAAGCTCAGACTGGAGTCATGTTTAGACATGTCCTGGACATGTCTGGGGCAAGTCTCAGAAAATTAAAAAAAAGAGGTCTAAATGTGGGTGGGGTCTGCAAAAGAGTATATAAGGAAAAGAATTGAGACAGTAAAGTAGTAGGAGAAATTGCAAGAAGATGACCAGACCTGCCATTCTGTTCAAGACCTGTGACGTTTCTTTTGTGGATTTCTTTGCCTGTGTTTGAGCATTTTCATTATCCAGGACATCACCAAGCCATCCCACAAAAAGGGACTGTAAATATTTCTTTTTTTTTCCTATTCAATCTTGGTCAGTTTAGTTAGTTGTTGTGTTTAATTAAATGTGTTTAAGTTTTTAAAACTGTGTCTGTCATCCCTTGCTGTTGCTGTTGTGTTGTAAATGTGGGAACAAATTGGGGCCATAACAGGACTTTGTTCTTTTGCCTTCTGCCCTGCGGGGGTCCTCCCCCTTTATTAATAAAACAAGTTCTACTGCATTGCCTGGTTCTCGCGACTGGTTCCTGATTGCATCCTGAAGGATATTTTTATTATACAATAGAACCTATTGAATGATCTTTGTGTCACTTATGCATGTAGCTTGTCGGTGATATTCTGCCAGGCCACCTCCATCGCCCTGTTGATGGCAGCAGTGTTCCCTTTCCTTGTAATAATTTCCCAATAATTCTCATAAACCCCCAAAAGGAGGGTTTGCTCCGCTGAGGAGAGTGCAGAGACGGGCTGCGCGGGCAGAGTGGAAGGTGCCAATTTCGAAAGTATAGCATTTTGTTTGATTATCAGATAGTTGCCTTTTGCTTGAAATTTTGAATTTTGAACAAGTGGGGAGTGATGAGGTGGAAGGGGGTAAAAAGAAGGAATAAAGGAAGTGGCAGTGAAACTGATGAAGGGCCGTTTGTTGTAGGGATGAAGGTGGTAGGAAATAGATGGGGAAAACGATTATTTTTTGTATTCAGTGATAATCATTTTGTCGGGAAGTTTGTCAAAAATGGAAATGGGGACGTCAAGGATGGCAGGGTATGTATTTGTAGAAGTGGAATTGTTATAATTGAATGTAGGACAACAAAATAAGGAAAAGGCACTTAAAATGATATGGTCTTTCTCAAATTACATGTCTTAAAATTTATCAGCGGCCAACTAAGAAGGGTGTTATTAATGGTGTCCCTTATTCTGTTACAGTTGATTTTTTTTTGGAAGTAGAGGGAGTTTGCGCAGCTTGGCACAAATTGAGATGGGAAGGAGCAAGACGGCATCGCTTTAGTTCGGAACAGTTACCGGGCAGAATATTTTTGAACTACGTGAGTTATATGGTGAGGACTTATGAGAGGGTGCTACTATGTTGTTTTTGGTGCCAAGAATGTTGCAGCAGTTTGTAGGGTGAAGGCATTTAGGTAGATTTTTGGCTTTCATTGCAATGGTCATTAATTGCGCAAAAGAAATTGAATCATAGACGTAAAGAATTAGGGTGGTGGTCCAGGCAGGCAGGGAATTTCTTGGAATTATGGAAGTGAAGGGGAAAAAAAAAATCCAAGAAATTTTAGCAAAAGGTTTTGGCGAGAGCCACATGCAAATTAATTAGTTATGTAAGCTGCAGTCATATTTCAAGGAAGTTTGGCGCTAGAGAGAAAAAAATTTTTAGAGAACTGAGGATTAGTTTTTTTTTTTTTATGTTGAAGATGGTTACTCTACCTTATGTCACTGTAGTGCAAGGCGGTAATACACCTTAACATTGACTTACAAACCCAGAAAAAAACCAAAAAGAAGAGGAGGGGCACGCCTCTGCTCATGCCTTTCCCTACAGCTTTGAGTCATTTTGTGACATTTTAGGCACTTGGCTAGAGTGGGCTTTTAATTTTCACTGGGCACCTGCTCGAAGTGTGGCTTAGCAGATGAGGCTGAAATTAGCATCAGTTGGAGCAAGTTTATGTCACTTGATGGAACGGGTCGAGGCTAGATAGGGAGTTGGTGCTAATTCAACCCTCAAGATTGCGCCTTAGTCTGGATGTTCTTAGCTACATTGAGTGGAATCGGGGAGTATTCCATCAAAGTCTTGATTGAACCCCCTGATCAGTTAATTGGTGGGATCAGGTGTTGTAGCACTGGGCTACTACAAAAACCTGCACCTACACCAGCCCTTTATGGATAAGATTGTACCCAGTGGTGTCCATGAACCATGAAATATATAATACATTCTCCTGCAACAGGGGCTGCACTAGGAGATTTTTTTTAGCCACCGTGGCTGGCTCAGCTCAACATCTCTTTTGCCACGTTAAAAAATTTTTTAGCCACATGCATAATATAACTTTGGATAAAAAACACAAACATGGCAGTCAAGTCTGGACACACCCACAAAAAAAAAAAAGGTCATGGTGATCTGTGTAGCAGGTATGGTCACGTTACTACTTGCTACAGTTCTCAGAGACCAACATTGACGCCGAGTAAAATCATGCGCAGGAGCGAGAGCAAGCCCAGGCTGAGAGTGAGTTCGTGGCGGAAAAAACCCCACAACATCTACAATCATATGCAGAGATTAGGCGTGAGTGTCTCGCCTCTTAGTGGCATTCACGTTCCTGTGTCTTAGTCAGCAATTATTCCATCAACGCGCCCTGAAGAAATTCACTCGCGGAATTTAAGTCATTGTGCATTATGTTAATCAGTCTCACGTGCATTACAGTGGATTTCCCCACTAGTGACACGGAAGTCGATTGACTCTCCTGCTTGTCTTTACTGAGGGATTGAAAGCAATGGAATCGCATAAAGACGTTTGAAATATTCCTATTTCATTAAAAAAATTCAGACGATCATTTCAAACTTTATGCAAGTGAAACTGAAACTTCAATGCACGAGGATTTTAATTCCACGGGAGAATCTCATTAATAAGCGTTCATTGAACAATTGCGGACTACGTTGAATAAGAAAAATGTGTGAAACTTAGGCTGAGTGCTTGAGACTTGAAATCTCGGCATATGGCGATACTTTGATTTCAGGTACGGCGACATTGAACAGGATAAGACGTGTTGTGTAAAACTTGCGAAGTTAAAATCTCCACATCCCGCGGCAATACTACCAATCTGTATCAACACTAGGGACAGCACAGAGAAGCATAAGGAATGCATGCGATGAAAGCCAAAGAGACAACTGAAATACGCTCATGCCCAATGGTGCTACTGCTTTTGTAGGCTACTTAGCAGAAATGCCTTTATTTTTTTAAGGGTACTGTACAAACCTTTTGCTTTTTATATTAAGTAGTACTTAATAGGTTAACAAAAATGCCTGCAGAAAGGCATCTAAGTTTACAATAGTGCCACTGCATTTGCACTTTGCAGAAAATATCCTTATTTTCAAAAAAAGAAAAACCTCTTTTTTGGAAAATGTTATTTTGAAAAGAGTGCTATAAACTGTATGCACCTTAATGTTTGCATTTTTTTATTTGAGAAAAATACCCTACAAAATCATCATTATTCTCTGCACACTCCTCGATAACAAAGCAAGTAGGCTCAAGATATAATTAAAACAAGAGGCCCATGGGCCTTAACGGTCACCTGAGTATAGTATATTTAATGTTAAACCTTGGCCATTAGGCGTGGCCCTAATTTTGACCCCAGGGATCAGATTAATGGAAACCAGTATCATAAGCAATAGAGTAAATCAATCAGTTAAATCAATTCCCGTGTACTTTGCCTAACTTGGAATCAAGCCATTTATTTCATCCAAATGACTAACGAAAATCAAAATGTGTCCAATAGGTCTAATTATTAAGAAGAGATAATAAGAAGCAGACAGACCGAACCAGGCTGCCATGTTAGATTGAAAGAATTTCAATAATCTGAATAAATAGCAGACCTCTGAATTCCACCATTCATTGAGGAATTTTGTATGCATTATTAAAGATAGGCTATATTTCTTAAAAAAAAAAAAAGAAATTATTCAAACATGGCCCTGGTTTTAAGAGCTTAAAAATATAGGCCATGTGAAGTGGAAAACATTTTGTGAAGCATATCGAACGTGAATGCGCGAGAGAATACGTTTGCATTGCTCACAATAGTCAAATGCACCGACGATTTGGCAGCGCACGTTCAGGCGAATCTTTGCCGCAAATATGTGGCATTTTTTATTAGATAATTGAACGAGAGTAATTTAAAATAATGTAACTCATAGCACTTGATTTTATTTACTTTTGAGTGTCTAAATAACCAGCAGTGAAGGTGGAAAACATTTTGTTTAAGCGTATAGAATGTGACATGTAAATTAACGCATTTGAAATTCTTTCAATCTAACACGGCAGCCTGGTTAGGTCTGTCTGCTTCTCATTATCTCTTCTTAATCATTATAGGCCGCATTTTGGTTTTGATTACTCAGTTGGTTGAATAAATGGCTTGATTGCAAGTTAGGCAAAGTGCGCGGGAATTGATTTAAGGTGAGCTAATTATGCCAAGGCGATGGAGGCTGTCCAACCTCGCTGGTAATTAGCGGACTTCAAATCGCAGTTTTCTTCCCAGAAACATTTCAAATGACCGCATTAGGTATGCGTCATAGAAAAGGTAATAAGCGAGCACGTCTGTCTGCCTCATAGCAGCAGTTACTTTTATTTCGCTTAAATTAATCGCGATGAATTAACGCGATAGCCCTAATCGTAATCGCAAATCGCAACATGGTCCACTTCAATCCCACAGCAGGAGGGGGGAGAGGGATTGCAGGGCAGAACTATCACAGTACCCTCCCCCCCAAGATTGCCTGTGCCCAATCTTGATTTAGCTGAGCAGCCATTTAAGCATTGCAATGCAATTATGTAACTAATATACTGTAACTAACATACTGCTGCACTTGGCCTCAGTTCACTACGTTCCCACAAAGAGTATAATTTTGGCCTCTTGCTGTCTTTGATTGGCTAAGCGCGCTGCTCATAGTAAATTTTAATGATACATTAGTGGTCCACGGTGCAGTGTGTGAATCTCAGGGTGATTACCTAGCCAGCACACGACTAACCTTCAACGTAGAAATATGGTTGCAATAATGTCAGTTGTCGTTTCATCGTTGCAACACTATTGAAACAACGTTTAACTCTGATGGTTGCAATCCCAGCCGGCACACGATGGTCCTTCAACGTAGAAATATGGTTGCAATTATGTCAGTTGTCGTTTCATCGTTGAGACGCTATTGAAACAACGTTTAACTCTGATGGTTGTAATCCCAGCCGGCACACGACCAACCTTCACAGTAGAAATATGGTTGCGATTATGTCAGTTGTCGTTTCATCGTTGAGATGCTATTGAAACAACGTTTAACTCAGATGTTGTGAAAAGGTCAACAAAATGATCTCAAATCAATACTGAAATTTGAACAAGATTTGTTTCAACGTTGAAACAACACTGAAATAATGCTGGGTAAGAGTACCACAGACAACCTCTAGCAAAATGGAAAAAAAATCACAACTTTTTCGGCTTACCTTAATGTTCAGAAAACAAGTGAAAGGTTTGTGTGTGGGCACATCCAGTTAAGAGAATTTACACTTTAATTTCTAGAGCATCAATACATGCGGCAAGCTTTGAAAGGTGGCAGCCATGACACTATTGACCTAACCTTAACCCAACTTACAGGGAATGCTATCCCTATCCCTGTGCCTAACCTTAACCCAACTCATATGTAATGCTATCCCTATCTTATACCCTAACTTTAACCGAACTCATAGCGAATGCTATCCCTATCCCTGTGCCCAACCCTAACCTTAACCCAACTCAGCCACAAACAATGGTTTGTTCTGTTCAAATTATTCTACCCAGGGCCAATGGATCATCCGACTCACCAGCATGAAACACATCAAAACGGATATTCTCATGACGTCTCTTCATTGACAGCAACAAATAAAAGAAAGAAAAATAAAGGAATATATTAAACTTGGCCACCCCAAATTGTTCACTTTGTTATCCACTAATCATTTCTTGACTGATTTGGCCATGTGTTTAGGATCATTATCCAGTTGGAATGAATAGATAGATAGATAGACATAGAAAACTTTATTAATCCCCAAGGGGAAACTGTTTTGCCACCAAATAAAAAAACACATACATCCATACACTTAACAGACAATACAAACAAATCCATACCATTGCACAACAACAGCTGCGTCGACATGATTGGTTACTTCAAATGACAGAGTACTCTAAACGGTGAATTTAATTGATGCGGGTAGGATAAATAAATAAATATACACCTCCAGAAGGTTAAAAAACACTAGTTAATGATTGTTGTTAAAAAAAAAATCTGACTGCAGCAGGAACAAAGAAGCATCTGAATCGTTCAGTAGAACACTGAGGCACCACCAGCTGCTCACTGAATGAGCTACTGAGCACCTTATTACACTGAGCAAAAATATAAACGCACAAACCAAAAATGCTGAGTTAAATTAACCTATAATGAAACATGCCCACAAATAGTGTTTATTCGTGTACTGACTGATTTGTTTTGCTCAAATCTGGTGACCCATTTCTCATTGACCACTCCCTGTGAGATTACTCACTCATCGAGTTATTCTGCCCCTGAGCTGCATAGAGCATAACATTGAGTAGGTCAGTCAGCGTGACCAATACACAGGCACTCCTTGCACCAGGGTCAATAAAAGGCCACTGCAAAATGTGCACTTTTGCCCCAAGTCACAATGCCTCAGATGTTACAAGTCATGAGGGAGCATGCCATTGGCATGCTGAATGCTAGGATATCTGTGACAGCCATGTCAACACACTTGAATGTGCGTCATTCCACCATCAGCGGGTTGAGAAGTCGATTCAGAGAGACTGACAGCACTGTGAATCGTCCACATGCCCCATGACCATGTGTGACCACGCCCACACAGGATCGGCATATGCGCCTCCAGCACCTCCGTGATCGGCTACGACCAGCCACCAGGACAGCTGACGAGACTTCATGATATGAGACATAAGGGCTATTGGTCTCAGGTTAGCAAGGTCACATGACACATTGGCTTTCTTAGGAATGGGAACAATGCAAGAAGTTTTCCACATAGCCGGAATCTTACAAGAGGACAGTGACAAGGAGAACATTGAGGTAAGGACAGAGCACAGCTGATCAGCGCAGACTTTTAGGGTGCGGGGATGAATACCATCAGGGCCAGCAGCCTTGTTGGCCCTAATACGCTTTAATTGCTGGCGCACCTCCTCAGTTTTTAAAACAATACATGGACTACAGTCCTCAGAAGTAGAAGCACTCTGCATAAGAGAAGAGAAAAAGTTTTTGTGTGTCTCAGAAAAGTCAAGATGATCAAATCAGGCAAAGAATGCATTAGCATCATTCGCTCTTATGCCTAAACCACAACAACTTTGATTGCTGGTCGCATAGCCGGTGATGGAGGCAAAGAATGCAGCAGGGGGAAGGGCCTGCAGGCCAACACCTTGACAAAATGTTTTCAAGCTCAAGGAATTCTGTGCAGACACATGGTCATGCTGGATGGTTATTGTTTTGATGGATGAATGGTGGGACGATAGACAGCAGCATCTCATTGTGAAATCACATTGCATTCAAGTTGCTGTTCATCAACTGCAGTTGGGTGTAATGTCCTTGGAATATGCCCACCCAAACCAGCACTCCACCACCATGTGCCACCTTGCGCACCGCAATGATGTCATTATAAGAATCCTCCGTTCATCCGCTCTGTGAAGTTGGAAACGTGACTTGTCTGTAAAGAAAACAGTCCTCCATCGTGCCATTGGCCATCAAACGTGTCTATTCACTGAGTTGAACCAATTTTTTCATTGAGCTGAGGAGAGGTCCGATCCACAAAGGGCAAAAGATTTAAAGATAAAGACTTCCTGGGGATTATTTTCAGCAAAAGTGGGGTGATGGTGGGGACCAGCTGTCTCACTTGCAGTGGGAGTTACTGGTCTGAGACGATCACAGAGATAAAGAGTCCAGATGTGACGGTCTTGGGTGGGGCTTGTCACATATGGTCTTCATGCATGCAAGCGGTCTGCTGTCTTGCCTCATTCTTCAAAAAGGTGTTTTATGCGGCTTATTGTTGAAACATGGACATTAAGAGCTCTTTCAACGTCCCTGAGAAACCTGCATTGAGTTTGAGTCATTTATGGCAGAGTACAGGATGTGCCTGGGCTGACTGTACCTGATTTCAATAGCTCTGAATCATGCCCCACCTGTCTGACAGGCCAATTTTGACAAAGGGCATGGGCATCCAGTAAGGGACTTCGGCCTTGTCCCTTATGCGCAGAGATTTTCCAGTTTCTATAAATCTTTGGATGTTATGCACTGTTGATGATGAGACCTTCAAAGCCTTTACAATTTGACGTTGAGGATCATTGTTTTAAAAGTATTCTTCAATTTTTTTACACAAGCCTTTGCGGGTTGGAGAGCCTCTGGCCATCTTTATTTTTGAGAGACTCAGCCTCTGTAAGACATCCCTTTTATAGTCAATCATGTTACACACTTAATGTAATGACTTGCTCAGTGTTCATTCAGCTGATTCTCTTATATATTAATTGCTTTTTCAGCCCTTTTTGCCTTTATCCCAACTTTTTTGAGACCTGTTGCAGCCAGAAAATTTTAAATGAGCTCATTTTGTGTATAAAAATGTTAAATGTCTCAGCTTCAACATTTGAAATGTTGTCTATGTTCTATTGTACATAACATATTGGCTCGTAATCTGAATGTCATTGCATTTTGATTTTATTTATAATTTACACTTCGTCCCAACTATTTCAGAATTGGGGTTGCATTTCATGAAATGAGAAATTGCTTCTTTGTCTTCGACTCTGATTTTATAATGTGATATTACTGTGGCGTTCTCACCAGCATCGTTGCTTGTATTCTGGGCTGCTGTGATTGGCTGACTACATTTACATAGGGGGAGCCAATCACAGAGGCCCAGTGGTTTTATAATGGAGGGTAATATTTCATTTGAGTTTGTTGTTTTTACGTTTTTGTGGGGAGCGGAAGCTTTCGAAAATTGCGGTGCTGTGCTGAAAGATGCAGAGAATGCCCAAAGATTTCAAAAACCGAAGCTCCTTGGGGGCGATTCACAAAACTCCTGCCCCACCTCCGCGTCCACTTCCTTCTATGATCGCCACATTACCATTTATTTTTTAAATACATGTTTAAGAAAAAACTTATTAAAGATAAAAATATATGGAAACATAATACATGTTGTGGTGTTTACATGTTTAGTAGTAATTGTGATGGTGATGGTGGTAGAAGACGAGAAAGGAAAGAAAGGGAAATGAGAGGAAACAAGCCCCACCCATCAACAGGAGTAGGAACTCTTCACTTCTGACTTTGGGCATCTCCCTCTGTGTATTTTTTTGCCGCTTTATTTCCCTGTTTCTGTCTGAGAATAGAAAACAGGGACTGTCGCTGGCAGATCATGGTAAGGGCAGCCATGCGTAAATGGGCAAAAAATGGGTTTTCTGCAGGGCCTGTGTGCACGCATATGTTGCTCACATAGACAGCATCAAACGGTACTTGTGCTCACCCTCAATCGTCTCGGACCCCTAATCTTATGATCAGTTTTGGTTGCTGTCCAGAGCCTGTCACATACACGCTGTGACCAGATGTGGGTTCCTTGAGCTACCATCATCACACGTGGCTGCCCTAAGCGGGGTCGGTCAGTGACAGTGCCTGTGTTCCATTCTCGGATAGGCAGCCGACTGATTGTTGAATGGTGACAGTGCAAATGATGCACCACGGCGGCTGAGATCTGCCTGTAACATGCCAAAGGCTCTTTTTCTCTCTCCTGTGTCAGAAGCCGTTCCATTTTCTTGACGCAGTAGCATTTTTCATTTTTTTGTTGGCTTTATGTAGGCCAGGGGTTCCCAAACTTTTCCAACTCACGGCCCACATGAAAATCTAAAAAATGTCCGCGGCCCACCTTTGTCCTATAAACAGTACATAGACAAAATTATGCATACTCAGAACACTTAACAGCAACAATAATTGTTGTTGTTGTTGTTAAGAAAATAAAATAAATAGAAAACAACAACAACCGCAATAATTGTTGTTGTTTTTTATTTATTAACCTCCGCCAGGGGGTATATGTTTTTGGTGCCGTTTGTTTGTTGGTTTGTTTGTTGGTTTGTTTGTGTACAACATAACTCAAAAACTTATGGCCGGATTTTGAAGAAATTTTCAGGGTAGGTGGGTATTAACTCAAGGAAGAGGTGATTAAATTTTGGCATATCTAGGCCAAAGTACTGCTGAGATATACGCCAAAGTTCAAGATTTCAAGTCTTTCCAATGGGCCGGAGTTCCAATCACCGTGCTTTTGGCTTTGCTGCCCCCTGGCGGAGGTTCTGCGCTCTCTGATTGCTTTTCTAGTTTATTATTATTATTAGTATTATTATTATTATTATAAAGATTGAAATAAAAGCAGGGGGATAAAGGAAGCCCAAACTTTTAATCCGTGGTGTACACACAAGACAGAATTAATTATCGAACACATTACGTGCTCCTCCAATTATGACCCCCGGTCATGATGACCAGAAAGCTACGTTCCGATCATAAACCATGTAAGGTTCCTAAAATATTGAGAGGTCAATAACACTCAATAGGTTATTACTACTAAATATTTTTCAAAATCATGCAATAAATATTTTACAATAAAAATCATTAAAAAATCATATTTGCAAAAATGAATCATATTTTTAATGACCTCTCACTGCCCACCTGCAGTACCACCACGGCCCACCAGGGGGCCGCGGCCCACACTTTGGGAATCACTGATGTAGGCTATTGACCACACCAAAAAGAATAAGTCAAGTGTCACTGCACACATCACGAACAGCTCAATGTTTGTTATCACTGAAGTGCTTGGCGCATCCATGTGGTGCGTGTCAGGATTACAATACCACACGCTTTTCTTTATTTCCTCTCGTGCCTCACTGGAAAAGTCTCTGCTTCTTGCCTTCACTTAATCTTATTTGCTGCGTTTCAGCAGATCCTCCGCACATGTGATTCATGTGATTAGGTTCTTCCGCCTGTTTGCTTCTTTGTAATTAGTCTGATTCTCTACACCTGATTCCTGTATAGCATGTGACTTCCCGTATGTGTATTTTAGCAGTCTTCTCACAGCAATTTCTTGTCAGAACATTTCTCTTGGTTCGCCTGTGCCACGCTTGTTTTCGCCTCGTATTCTTTGTGATACTTTTCTTACTGGACCGTCCCTGATTTTCAATTTTTGGCTCTGTTTTGGAATTCTGTCTGCATCTGTTTATCGAACCCTTTTTCTGCCTGACTACGAGTACTGTGATTGCTGCCCTGGTTTACCACTCGGATTCTGCCCTACTGGATTGTGATTTTTTGATTGTGGACTTTGTACTGTTGCCCTCTGCCCTGCGGGAGTTTACCCCCTTGCTTAATAAATCCCATCTACTGCTTTGCTTGGTTCTCGCGACTGGTTCCTGAGCGTTACATCAAACGAAAAGCCATTGAAAATGTGCTTTCCTAGTTTACTGAGCCTAGATGCTACACTGTGGACGATTTTGAGGCAATGGCGCAAGTATAACAGGAGATATTGCCTCCTAAAAACTCTCTTTTATTTGACGTTGCAAAAACGAGTGTGAAAATTCGCACAACACTACCATCTTTATTATTTCTTTCTGCCAAAACTAATAGGCTTATTTCGCTGAAATTTGGCACACATCCTGTAAAGTATATTACTTTTCAATGATAATCTTTTTAGACAAATCTGACAGGGTCAGGTGGGAGGCATTTGTTGAGTTGACATTGTCTAGTGACCTTAAACTTGACCTTTGAAGATCAAACTTGACAGTGTGAGATTTCAATCAATTCTATCACCAAAACTATCAAAGATAGAGCTTAGGTTTGTATTAGAGACATATAAGAAGTCATACATGAAGTTTCATTTGCTGACCGTGAACTTGACCTTCAGTGACCTTTTAACCCGTTTGCGCAGAAGCAAAATACGGCATTAATGCATTACCCTATTTAAGGCATTGTGTAACTCAAGATTTGAGCTTCACAAATAGAGAGAAAGTGGGTAAAATGAAACAAGCCACTTGAAGCATTTAGATACCATTGCACCTCCGTTTCTTTTCATAATTTTACATTAAGGACCACAAACACAAAGAATCTTCATGAAAATCAGCAATGAAATCATTAAAAAAATACCGAGAACTGAAAAATGACAGGGAGTTAAAACAATACATTTCTGGGATTATAAACTCCCTTACCACAAGTGCACTTCATCTATCAATTGTTTTTAAAATTATCTACTTTTTATGAGCCAAATAAGAAAGCTTTCCTTGTGGATCTCCAAACTGTCAGAGCTCAAAAAAGTACGCACTGTCAAATCATGAAATAATCATATATACTCAGCTCCATTAAAAATGCTCAGGTGAAGTATGTACTCTATTTGGGGCAAATTGAAGAATTGATTGATTTTTCCAGGCGTTACTAAAAAATTCATAACTATTTAATGAGGAGTTGCACCACAACCGCCTTTGAAACAAAGATAGCCAAGAATGTAAGCTTTAAGATGGTGAAGACTTAAAGAATTTACAGGTTGTCACACCTTGGCAATTTGGTCAAATTTCAGGAAATTTTGGTTTTTTAGGATTTTGCTGTGTATTTTCTGGACAACCATATAATTGACATGCTTGCTGTTTATTGTACAAGTAGCACTATGGGGTCTATTCTCCCATGCGCTTAAGTCGAAAAAAGCACGTAGCTACGCGCTTTTCAGCCTACGCGTATTCTCCCCTCGACTTAAGTCTGTGCATTACGCGCCTTGAAGGCAGTTACGCGCTTGGGGCGGAGCAAGGCCAAAATCGGGGCGTTTCCGGGCGTTTCTCATGCAAATAACACTTACGCGTATTCTCCCCCTTGCTAACGCGCTTTTTCTGTTAAGTGCTTTTGAGGGCTGTATTAAGGTCAAGCGCCAACATTAGGCGAAATTGAATATTGCGTTTGATGTCGGTTATAGGCCGAATTTTGACATTACTTTTATTTTATTTAACATGGTAAAGGTTGAGACATTTAATATTCAATTGTTCTTCCTTATTTCTAAACTACATTTCTCAAAGCCATGATAATTTATCAAACGAAATCATCACATGATATTACGCATCAGCCTCTTCTCCAATCAGTTAAATTACATACGCAAAACAATTAATTAATACGAGTTTATATAAGACCATCATTCTACCATGCTCTCAAAATCTAAAGCCAAAATGCCAGTCCTGCATTTGCTTGCACTCTTGCGTGATTGGGAAAGAGTAAGAGGAGCGCGCCGAGCTCGAAGACGAACACGCATATATCGGCTTCGTTTGGACATCCTGGGACAAACAAACATCGAGTGCATCCAGCGCTTTCGCCTGGACCGTGGATGAGGCAATCATATATCTTTGCCGACTTCTGGATGAACAGCTATCCAGCCGCAGCAATTATCCACAAAACATACCCGTGGTCATCAACGTCAGAACTGCGCTGTCGCTCCTGGCATCTGGGTCGTTCCAGAGAGTGGCTGGTGATGTCATTCACATCACAGGCGTCTGTGTCAAGGTGTCTGACGCAGTTCATTGGTGCTTCAAGTTCTTCTCCATGCACTTCCACTGCAGAAAGAGTGGATGCCATCCCCTCCTCCTGTGCAGTGAAATGCACAGGGGATGATGGTTGCCCACCACCTGTTGCGTGTACACTTCTCCGGTGTGCAGAGAACCTGGCTTTTACAGCGCCCCGCAGATCTCTCCATTTATGCTTTAAATCGGGGATATTGCGCTTACATCTCCCCACCGAAGCCACATCCAGAACGATTCGCAGCTTAATTCCTCATCAGCCTTCATTGCTTGCTTGCCATACAACACCAACATCTGTGAAATTTGGTTTTTGGCTTTGGCTCGACGTCGCCATCATTGTCTTCCATGTTCTATTAACAAATGCGACTGCCCTGTATGTTCGTGATAATCTAAAAACTTGTGATATTCTCACGAGTGAGGGGATTGATTTTCTAATTGAGGATAGGTTTTTGCTGCGTAGGTTTTCGCTGGGTCCTCTGGTTTCCTCCCACAGTCCAAAGACATGCATATCAGGCTAATTGGAGACACTAAATTGCCCATAGGTATGAGTGTGAGAGTGAATGGTGTGTGTGCCCTGCGATGGATTGGCAAGCTGTTCAGGGTGGGTCCCTGCCTTTGCCCGTAGTCAGCTGGGATAGGCTCCAGCTTGCCCCGTGACCCTAGTTAGGAATAAGCGGGTATAGAAAATGGATGGATGGATGGTAATACTGTGTAATTTTATGTGTGAATAAAGATATTATTAAATAGGCTACTCTAGATTTAGCCCTACCCTGGCCAATACCAATTTTAGCCTTTAAAGAATAGCCGACATGGGAAGAATCATTATCAGTAAATGGGATAATTGATTATAATAAAGTATTAGGCACAAGTTCAAGTGAATGTGTCGCTCAAATCAAATAGGATGATAGGCTATGGATATGGAATTCCGTCATTACTGAGGCGGTTTCGGGGCGGGGAGATGACCGCATGCGGGGTAAGAATCCTTGTTAAAGCGTTTCCACATCCTTTAGCTGCAAACCTGACATCGGAGTAGTTTTCAAGTGCGTAATTTCTAAATGAGATCATATAAACTGTCTTTGATTGTCTTTGTGTGACTAGAATGTTCCCTTTGTCTTCTTCCCTGTCTTCCACGGAACAAACAGGCAGGTGTAGGAGGGGCACATTTTCATTGATCTGATTGTGCTGATTGAGAAGCGCTAAATTTTTTATTTATTATTTCATTATCGCGGCAATTTGTTTGTATGCATAGCTTTAATGCCATGGAGGCTAGAGTAAGAAATAACAAGTGTTTGTCACTGACATATTCCCCGCCGCCGCAATTTCATGCTTCCGTACGGACGGAGCCCAATGCTATATCCCCCGCTTCGTGCTAATCGCGCGGCGGGGGATAAATTAAGAGATGTCCGAATTACGTCTTGTAATTGGTACGGCCTACTATTACAGCGGCATATAAAACCTTGTATCTTCACAATGACAAACTTCACAGGAAAATAAAAAATAAATATAAAATAAAATAATAATACTAATTATAATAATATAAATGGATAAATATAGTTTAAAATAAAAATGTTTAATTTTACATGTAAGAATAGTGGACATACGAGGTTTCGTGTCTTATCAGTTTGGAGATACGAGGTTTTATCAGCAGGCCGACGATATTCAAATTTAAAGTCTGGTTTGCGTTTTCCATGGACCACAAATGCGTTTTCATGATTAATCAGAAAATCCTTTTTCCATGTTTTCCTGATAGCCATAATCAATGAGCTTTGTACAGAGTCTGCCTCTCTTTTGGATCAGTCTTTCATAAGGCCGCCTACATTCTGAAGTTAAGCGCTGTGGGCGTGATCGAAGCGAGTAGGGGAGAATACGCGTAACTCAAAAGCGCTTAACTCGAAGCGCGTAAAAACAGACTTACGCGCTAATGGGAGAATAGACCCCTATGTGAGGAGAGCTGGTCCAGAAATCATCAGCTCTCTACCTGCATAACTTAGGTTATAATCGGCCCTCAAGGTTGGTGTCACAGACAATTTCATCAAATAAATTAGCAATTTCAAACAGCCATAGCTCTTAAACCAAAACATATTTGCCATTGAAAATGTGTTTCACAAGTGTACTGAGCATAGATGCTACACTGTGGGAAATGAGCCCATGGCATTAATATAACTAGACATATCGCCTCCTAAAAATCCACTTTTATTTGATGCTGCAAAAAGGAGTGCGAAAATCAGCAAAACGTTGCCATCCTTATTAATTTTTTTTATCAAAACTAAAGAAGATATTTAACTGAAACCTTGCACATATCCTACTAAAGTACATGGCCTTGGTGTGAGAATATTTTAAAATAAATTTGAGCTGGTCAGGTGGGGAATTTTCTGAAATTTGTTGACATGGAATGACCCTAGATGAAAGTACTCTTATACCTCCAGTAAGTTCAATACACATATATGCTTTCTCATCAATATTTCCAAGCCTAGAAAATTTTAACATTTTCCTTGACCTCGAGTTTGACCTTTCAAGGTCATCTGTGGTAAACTTTAAGACTGCCAAAATATAGATTATATAACACTTCCTATATGTTGATAATACAAACTTAAGCTCTGCAAGATTTCAGCCTCCACAGACTATTTCCTGAAAAAAGAGCCAAAAAATTAGTCCAGATTGGGCCCCTGGGTGCCCCCACTGGAAATACTTTCAATAGAATTCAATCAAAATGGCACTCACACTGTCCTTTGAGGGTACCCAGGCGAGTTGATTGCTTAAGTTGCTTGATTCATTGCTTGATTAATTGAAATTAGAACCCGGGTGAAAAATCTGAAGGAATCATATGTGGAACTAATGATTACCCAAACAGGACCTTTCATAACATGGTCAACAAGTCCAGATTGAGTACACAGTAAACAACACATTCAGGCTAGGCATTTTGTAATCCGGGAAGAGGCAAGGATCAAAACTTGATAACAAACAGTGTGAGGGACAAGCAGAGTGTGATTGACAATCAAATTCAAGATGAAAACAGGATGTCAGACCACGGGGAAATGGGGCAGATGAGAATGGGAATCTAGAACTGGGAAAGGGTAAGAAAAACACGAAGAGAAGCACGCAGGAAAACAGCAGGCAGGGTGAGGAGACTGGAATTAAGGACACAAAAATCCAACACAAGAGGGCTTGAAACAAGCACAGGGGTGAGTACAAATATCTTAAATGCTGAAAAAGAAGTTAAATGCACAGGGGCAATGAGTAACAAAAGGAAATGGGTGCAGGGAGGTGACAAGTCGAGAATCCAATTAAATCAAACAATTCAATGACAAGAGACACAATAAAAGCCAGAAAAGATGCAAAATTAATTAAAAGAGGCATGAGATGCAACACCTGGGATGTACATACCAGAATCATGAATAAAGTTGAAGATATACAGTCCACTTCAACATTATCCTCATCCTCGGAATTGTTATGATGCTGTAAAAAGGAGACAAATTTTTATACTAGTCATTTATTTTCAGGATTTGTTCATAATCCAGGATACTGTCTGTAACCATTATCAAACTAGGTTTACCTTTTAAATCCTTTTGCCCAAGCTTTGGAAGGCCAAAATTAGAAAAATTTTCCTAATGCCTCCCAGAGGGCTTTGAAAAGACATAAAGCCTTCCAAATTGATACCAATCACCTTGTAGAAATGGAAGGCCTTTTTTGTCTAATTGTCTTTTTGGTGCCATGTTTACCATTTTTTGGACTGGGCCGTGAGTAGCAGCCAGGCCACTATAAACACGAATGTCGCTGAGTAAGTGACAGACTGTCTAAGTGATCAAGTTCAATGATTGGCTGGCCGGCGGGGATGAAGCTCAGCGATTGGTCGGCTGGCGGGGAAGAACTTCAATGGTTGGTTGGCTGACAAATGACTTCAGCGATTGGTCGGCCGGCGGGGAAGAACTTCAATGGTTGGTTGGCTGACAAATGACTTCAGCGATTGGTCGGCTGGCGGGGAAGAACTTCAATGGTTGGTTGGCTGACAAATGACTTCAGCGATTGGTAGGCCGGCGGCTAGGAACTTCAATGATTGGTTGGCCGAGGATTAGCTGGCAGGCTGGCCAGTCGTTTATCACTCATATCTCCTGGGGGATATACTACGAAGCAAGTTCAACATAGACAGGCTATATTTGAGTGAGCCGGCTTAACAAACCCTGAACCTGCAATCACAGATTAGTACCACAACAGTGGTCGAAATCTTTCTTTATTAATCTCCTTTTTGTGCTTACAACACTCTTCGCGTTCTCAACAAAAAAGCGTTCGTCAAGTGACCCTATTTCCATTCATAAAATGACCAACTGCATGCTGTACGTTCCTTGAAGACATTCTCCCTGATCCAGGATCAGTAACACTTGTGAGTTATCTCTCCGCGGCACCAGAGGGCATTGTCAGCAGCTTTATGGGAGACACACAGACAGGCTGTATCTGAGTGAGCCGGCTCAAGAAACCCTGAACTCACAATCAGAGATAATTGGTACCACAACGGTGGTTGTAATCTTTCTTTGTTAATGTCGGTTTTGTGCTATCAACACTGTACAAGCTCTCAACAAAAGGGCGTTTCATGCGGCAATTGACCCTATTTCCGTTTATAAAATGACCAATTGCGTTTTGTATGTTTCTATGAGGAAACTATCCCTGATCCAGGATCAGTAACACTGCGGGTTATCTACCCCCGCGCCACCAGGAGCCACTACCAGCAGCTTAATGGGAGACCCATGGGTCATTCCATGTCAGATCACCCAATGGATGTCACCCCACCCCCTCGGATTTTGCTCAAATTTGGTTTCTAGGGTGGGTCTTGCTGGCAAAGCTGAAATTCCAAATATCAGCTCAATCAGACCAGCGAATCCTGAGTTATGGCTCACCCAGTTTGGCAAAAATCGGCCAAAATGGGGGTACAGGCCAATGTTTGACCACCCATATCCCAGCAACCAGTGGGGCTATCGCAATAAAATTGGTGTCTCTGGACTGGAAATTCACCAAGGAATCCAAATCTGGCCTTAGATGTAGGGTAAAAATAAAATATGATGACCTTTTGACCTTTACTTTGACCTTGACCTTGTTGACCTCGCGACCTTGACACAAAACCCACACAAAATTGTAGTCCCATATGTGCCCTATATTATATACAAAAAGCAGAGGTGTATTTTTCCCTCATTTCCCACAAATCCACGTCATTTATACCTTGTCTGTGCAGTTTTGCCTTAATCTACTGGAATTTACAGCGTTTGAGTAATAGTCCTTCAATTTTCAAGTGTGGACTTCAAATAAGGCCATTTCTCTGAAAGAATGACGAAAGCAGAGGGGAGATTTTGGACTGTTTTTGACATTGTGAAGTGAATTTGAAGATGTAAGTATGCATTCATCATTCTTAGAGATCATCAACAACATATTAACTTTTGGAAGTTGCTGTGCGGTCTAACTCCATTTATAAGTATCAAACTTAATTCCCAGTGCACCCCAGGCTCTGCATGACAACTATGATTGATTATAATTTTTCTTTTGAGTTTAAATTTTAAAAATTGATTTGAAGTATAGTGTTGCTGACAAGAAAATTTCTTGAAATATTCTTCAAAGTTTACTCTCATCTGGTGGATGAGATATCATCAGAATTTGGTGACTTTCATATAAACTTCATGCACCCTCACGGACCAGCGAAGCCGTTCCATTGGCTGAGGCCAGCCAACTCTTTTTGGTTGCGGCATGAGGACATAGTTTGTGTAGTGGACACCCCATCACTCTGTTCCTCCTCATCCCGAGGACACTGCATCAGTAAAAATGATGTGATTCATATTTTTAAGAATTGTAGCATGTGGCCCCTTCAAAATAAGCAAATTGGTATGAACTAAGGTGTGTGCTGTAACTGAAATGCAAGTTCTCAGCTCAAGGATAAGTAATGAATGTTACATAATAAGTAAAACAAACATTAAAATATTTCAGAACATAATAAAAAAAAACCTTTACAAAGTTTGTAGTAAATAGTGTTGAAGCATTACATTGTTTAACAGGCAATGGTGTAAAAATCAAGCTAAAATTGCAGAGACAAGGAATTGTGGAAAATGATGGAAAAATATACCTCTGCTTTTTGTATATAATATAGGGCACATATGGGGCTACAATTTTGTGTGGGTTTAGTGTCAAGGTCGCGAGGTCAACAAGGTCAAAGTAAAGGTCAAAAGGTCATCATATTTTATTTTTACCCTACATCAACTTGGGACACTTGGGAAATTGTAATTGAGATTTATATTAGTGCATTCCATATAAAACATCCTTAGTGCATTCATGTTGTTTGATGTATGCACTCGTTTGTTGGATGTAATGTAAGTGGTTGCTGGGTGATTAATAAAAGCTTTGAATAAAATAAATAAAGAAAATCTTCTAGGAGGAGTGGGTCGTCATCTGTGGTGGCCAATTCATGAGTGAAAATGAATTTCTGGGAAAGATTGGGAACCCCTGCTGTAAGGGAATAAAAATCCATTGATAGGATAACTTTGTCATTCGGTACATTCCAGAAGTGTGCTGACTTCATGTCACTGGTTCATTATGTTGCTGAGCCTGGACCTCAGAAATTGAAGCAACCCCTGATAATCAAAAATACCTCCTGAGGCTTTTATAAAGGGCTCCATGCATGGGTGCATTGCCTCTTGGGCTTATTGTCTGACCCTAACACACCTATCAGTCTGAAATGTAAATCTGGGCTCATCAGACCTCTTGACCTTTTTCCCTCTCTCCACAATCTTTACAGTTCCCAGCAAATTGAGGTCTTTTTTCACCAATTAGCCTCTCTTTTATCAATTAATCATGCAGCTGTTTAGTCCCAATCCTGCCACTTCTTGTCACATTGTGTGCATGAAAATTCTCCCATTTTCACAATTAACCCTTTAAAGTGCAGTTGTTTTTTGATCGAAGTTCCTCTGGAAGTAAAATGCTTACTGCTCTTGAACCTCTTTGACTACAAGCATAAACATGGTCTTTTTTGAAAGGTCACACTAAGAGGGTTGCTCTCAAATAATCTGAATAGCAGAAAATATTGCCCAAATTAATTTTAAACACAGGAAATATAAGTTTTTGTTTTGCATTAAAAGATTTTATTCTTTCCTCTGCCCCTGTAGCACTGTGACATAGCCTCATCAGCCAAGAACAATAACACAGCCACAGCCAGATGCCTAAAAAACTGCAGGTGCAAATATGATGATTCTGAAACCAATAATAAATATTTAACTGATTTTTTTCTTTGTTATGTTCCAGTGTATTCCAACAGACAATACGGAGAGTCCAAATTTCCCTCTGTTCCAAGCCACGGTCGTTTTCGCATTTGCAATAGAGTTAAAAAGTATTTATTTAAGGTCCTTTGCCCATATGTTGGCAAATTCTCACTGACTTTACCCTTCAAATTCCCTGCACTGGTGTGCGATCGTACAGTATATGACCAAAGTCCCCCCTTGTCATAAACCATTAAAACAATTCTTCCTCATAAAATTTAATCCCTTGTCTACCATACACATCCATCTTTTGACCATTTCAGTCTACTGCCTGTAAACAAAATTGACTTTGCTGTGATAGTTGACTGAGGGCTGATAGGCTGAAAAACTTACTGTGCTGTAAAACCAGCACATATTAGCCAGTGGGTGCACTTATTTTGTTCCTAAAGGGCTACAATACAATCTACAGCTCTGCATCATCAGTAGAATTAAGTTGAAAATCACGAAGACTCTGAGCTACTACCTCTGTGGCAAAAACAATTTAGTGGTGTTTGTTCAAGCTTGCTTGTTTTGCGGATTAAAAACTATAACAAGCGTTTATCTCTGGACTGCTACCAGGGTAAGAACATCGATTGCAGCATATTTTGGCAAATCATACCAATGCAATACAACCGATCTTATGTGATTGCATAGTCAGGCTACGGGTAGTTATGACACAATTTTGAATAGGCTACTATTTTTGCTGTTGTACCTACATCTTAAAATGGCTTACACAAATAGAATGCTGAGTCCTAAAACTTTTGAACGAAAAATACTTCTACAACGTAGAACAATATTTCACAATAGAAAAGCGCAGTTATACCTCACGGCCTGCCTGCAGGCTGCTGCTCTTGATATGGTCAAATATAGCCATAAGTTCTCCTGTCAATTTTTAAGGGTGAGACTTCACCAAGCATTTTGTAATCTCCGAATCTAATCATTCATGATTTTGTTTCCAAACCAGTTTCTTTTTTTTTTAAAGATTATTTTTTTCCATAATTTGCAAGTCTCACAGTAGAGAGAGACAGGAAAGCTGGGGAGAAGAATGGAGAAGCCATACGGCAAATGATCCAAGCTCGAATCAAACCCGGGTTGCTGCAAGAAGGCCACAGCCTTTATGATGCGTGCTCTTAGACCGATGAGCCACCGGGGCAACCCCCAAACCAGTTTATTACACTAAGCTGATGGTTTACCACCATTTTTCCAGGCTTTTGAATGGCGTTGGACAGTTCTTATCCCAATTTTTGTAGTTTCAGTTCGTAGAAAACCCTACCTACCTGAGGCAGCTGAAAAAGAGTTGCATTATAGTTGCAATATAATTAGGTTATTTCTGGACTAACAAATGGATTTAACAATTAAAAAAAGAACAAATATGAAATACAATTTTTTTCAATTAAGCTGAATTGATTGGTGTCCTTTTTAACCATCAGTGACGGTCCCATTTTACATGAACATGTCATCAGAGACAGACGGGGGTTTTTGATGTGTTTGAAGGTCCAAAGTTTCTGAAGTCTTTTACTTGGCAGCAGATTTTCTTTTGAGAAATATAACTGAGATCCATAACAAGTTCTAAAAGTAACACTTAAGAAGGGCATTTTACACGATTTTCTAGGTAATCTACCAAAATGTGTCCCAAATAATCTGACTACACCCTACTACCTCCTAAAGGTTAAGGTTAGGGTTCAGGATTAGGGAAAGGCATTTCTGGTAAGGTTAGGTTTAGGGCTCAGAGTCAGGGAAAGGTGATTGTGAGTGGGTCAGGTGCAGGTCAGGGATCAGCTTTAGGAAAATGTGATCATGATGTTTAACCTCTTCCACTCCAGAGTTGCCATTGGCGGGATCCTGGCACTGTTCTCGCCTCACCGTAAAGGGAATTACATCTCCAAACTCATTCCCATTTAGGTTTCCTAAATACCAACTAAATGCTAATGCTAATGCCAAATGCTTTTTTAGTTGCAACAATCAATCCGTATCCATTTCCCCTCATCTTGCATTACTGTCCTCTGCAACAATTATAAAGTATTTGCCTAACCACATTAATGTTAGACCTACCATAAAACGTCAATATCTTACAAAGCTTCTGAATTCCTGCAGCTCACAAAGCTCCTACGTTTGCATCCAATCAGCTTCATATGCCTAACGGTGGATTTACACTGGAGCAGCACATCAAAATGTGGCCAAAACTATGTGATGGTTGCAGGATGATCGCACTTTTGGAAAGAGATTTCCAGGGTGGTTTTGTCTGCCACCGTTGTCAGCTAATTGAGCATCTGGGGAGGGAGATCCTTGATCTTCAGGGCCAGTTGGCGACGCAACATAGTTGGGAATCAGTAGAGTTCCTTGAGGAACTAAGTAGTATGTCGTTTAGAGAAATGGTGTGTACGCCAAAACAGGGTGGCGCGGGGACCCCAGAGCAGGCAGGGAGAGAAAGTTGGGTGACTGTAGGACGTCAGCACAGGAAAGGGCGTGCACGCCGTACAGCGACAGCTCCTCCAGTGGTTGAGGTGTCCAACCGATTCCGGCCCTTGCAGGAACTCAAACTGGCCCCTGACCCTGAGAGTGAGGGGACCGATAATCAGCAGGGCACCCTGTTGGCCTCTACCCCTCAGAAAAGAGAGTTAGTGATAGTGGGGGACTCAATGCTTAGAGGAACAGACAGCTTAGTCTGTTCGCGCGACAAAGAGTCTCGTATGTTGTGTTGCCTGCCTGGTGCCCAGGTAGGAGACCTCCTGGAGCGTGCGGACAAGCTCCTGGCCAGAGCGGGGAGGGATCCAGTGGTCATGGTCCATGTTGGAACAAATGATATAGGTAAGGGTAGGTTTGAGGTTCTGCAAGGCAAATATGTGGAATTAGCTGGAAAGCTTAGGAGCAGATCCTCTACAGTAGTTTTCTCTGGGACTCTACCAGTACCACGTGCAAGCAGAGGTAAGCAGAAATTTATCTGGAGGTTTAACACGTGGCTAGGAACCTAGTGTAGGAAAGTGGGGTATAGGTCAATGGGGCACTGGAACTACTTCTGGGACAGGGGTGACCTTTTCAAGCTGGATGGGCTACACCTGAACCGGTGGGGTACCTTCGCACTGGGTCAGTGTATGTTGAGGGTTGCACAGGATTATTTCAACTACGGACTTGGGGGGCAGGGAGGTTAGAGAGTGTTATACAGACTGCCCTGATGGAAGCTGTCAGCGTTACATGCACTATTGATGATCTATTTTTAAAGCAGATGTGATAGTAGTGGGGTCCTGTCACTGGAAGTGTCTCCTAAGAAGTACGTGCCCTGGCTACCTTACCAATGAGCCTGGCTCTTTGGCGATGTGGTCAGCGCGCATGAATCTTGCCCGGGAGTCTGGAGGTTCAAGTCCCTGCCCGGGCCCTCCTTCGGCCTGCTACATTCTGGCGTAATCGGCAGGATCTGGGGCATCCTAATGGATGGCAGCATGCATGATGCATGAGGCATGGAGCGTGAGGACACGCTCACGAAAGAGGGGGAGAGATGTGATAGTAGTGGGGTCCTGTCACTGGAAGTGTCTCCTAAGAAGTATGTGCCCTGGCTACCTTGCCAACGAGCCTGGCTCTTTGGCGATGTGGTCAGCGCGCATGACTCTTACCCGGTAGTCTGGAGGTTCAAGTCCCCGCCCGGGCCCTCCCTCGGCCCGCTACACAACAAAGCGTAATGAGGGGCTTGGAGCAGCGGGCACATGGGAAATTGAAGGGGAAGAGCATTCGTTATGACCTGAAGTGTTTTTATCTAAATGCAAGAAGCATAAAAAATAAATTTCCAGAACTTGAGGCCATTATCATTAGTGAGGGCTATGACATAGTTGGGATTACAGAGACATGGCTTAGTGAAGAGGATGGAGATGAATATAATGATCAGGTTTTCTGGACATAGTATTTTTGCCACAAGGGCTACGCAATCTTGAGCGTTTGAAAAGTGTCCTCCCATTTGCCCTTATTCTATTAGACATGGTTTTTAGTCGTTACAACGGCCCCTGGTCTGTCTCTGCTTCTATCCCCTCTCTGCCTAGGGAGTACGAATTCTTAGCAGTTCAGATCCTGGTAGTAAATACATCTCTGACTCTTATCTGTTGCTACAGACCCCCCTCTGCAATAAATGAAGCCCAAGGGAACTTAACTGCCTAGATTTCTTAACACTGAGGTTATCCTCCTAGGCGATCTGAATTGGGATTGGCTAAGTGTTAAGTCTGCTGCTTTTAAGCAGCAGTGTGATTTTATGAACTTAACACAGATCATCCACAGCCCTATTCGAATCAATCCCCTCAAATCTGATGGTGATACTTTGATTGACATTTCAGATTCGGGTGGGATAGGAGAGGCCAAATTAAAAAAAGAAAAAGAAAAAAAAGGTTAGGGTTAGGGACAGGGATAAGGACAGGGATAGGGATAGTTTAGTTAATCTGGTATGTGTGAACACGAGCGTGACGTGCCCAGGCATGGTACGCGAGAACGGTTGGAAGAGGTGGACTCAAGTACGATCAGTCCGTTCTCGTATCAAATGTGAAAGCAACCGTACTTGTGCACGGCAGATTATCATAATGTGTCACGGCTGTCTTGTTCTAATAAATGCAGCGGCGAAAAGATATCTCCATTCAAATGAAGAAATTCAATGCTTGCTCGAAATGTAGGCGGATGAAAACACAATCACCACTGGGTACTACGCACAAAAACTTGGAGGTTTTTTGAATAATTTGTGATTAGTTACATTTGTGTGGTTATCACAGAACAACAGATCAGTGCCATGACAAATTAAAGAAAATGCAGCTGTGGTAGCTATATCAAAGTGCGGGATGCAGTGCATTAGTCTTGCAGCTCAAGTTAAGAGGCAGATAAATTTTTGTGGTATGAGGCAGTGGATAGCATAATCAGCCAAATACGGAATTCAGTGACGTTAATACCCCTTATAAAGGAGTATGTTGCTGCCGGTTCGAAAATCGTAACCGACTGCTGGCAGGCGTACGATTGCCTCAGCGAGGAGAACTCCCTCAACTTCGTTGATCCTGCCTTTACCAGCATGCACACTCAAAATATTGAGTGCTAGTGGTGGCAGATCAAGTGGTCCCTGCCATCCACGCATACTAGCAGCTGCGACGGCTTAGGTTTTAATCTGGCCGAGTACATGTGGCGATGTAAACACATCGGCGTCGACCCCTTTACTCAAATTTTTTCTGACATCCTGCTACTGCACGCGCCACCTAAGAGCATGTAAGATCTTGCCGCCACTCTCCAGATTTCTGCTTTGGCAGAGGCCACCTATGAGGTCCAAAGAAAGAAAAATTCAACCTTTCACCTGGAACGGCATTGATTATGGTTCAGGGCACCACCACACTGCTCCTCACCCCCCCCCCCCCCCCCCCCTCACTCACCCCCAAACAAAGCTGCTACCTTAGGACCCCCAACCTACGGAAACAGCATTAGCTGCACATCGAGGAGGTTTGGAGTTGAACACACCAGCGCACAGAAACTGAGCGCTCGCCCTCAGCGCATGCGTGTGCCTATGTGATATTGCAAATTATGCATATGCTGCGCACGCCCCAGTATTGTCATCAGTGTCATGGCTTCCACTTTTACTGGTTATTAGCATGTATATCCGCTCTAGAAAGTAAAGAGTAAATTCTCTTAACAAGATGTGTGCTCAATGTTTTTACACAACAGAATATTTCAGTTGGTATCTAAACATTAAGGTAAGCTGAAAAAGTTGTGATTTTATTTGATTTTGCCGGAGGTTGGGTGTGGTACTCTTACCCTTCCGAATGATATGTAGTCTTCCTAAACAGTGCATATCTCACTATGTATAAACTCAATTATGTGACCCTGCCCTTGCATCATACCGCAGTGAATTACAGGATTTCATTTAATTTTTAGATAAAACAGTAAACTTACCGGGGACACCAACAATCTCTGTGACCTTCCTCCTCGCGCAGTTTTGTTTTGTCATCCTCTTCATCATTTAGCAGAAACCCTCTAATAAATTCGGAAAAGTCGGAACTACTACAATCAGTTCCTCTTTTGCATCTTTCTTTACGGGGAACTTGCGAGAGGCGGAATTTCGCAGGCTCTGTGGCCTGAAAGGCAACGTTCACGTAGTCTGCAATCCCTTGATTGGATATTCGCTTCAGGTTTGATGCGCCGCAAGCACCACTCTTGACGCACCACTCCCATCATGCATTGCGCCACTGCTTCGGACGCTCTCGCCACTCTACATAGAAAATGAATGAACACCACTAATGATATTAATTCAACCAACTATTACTTATTCCCGCCTGGATTTAGATTTTGGTAGGAACTGCAATTGTGTCTTAAAGCAAATAGGCCTACAATTACAGTGATGACTTTTAAGGCTTCCAAACAAGGTGAAGTCTTCCTACACAGCGCATATCTCACCGAATTATAAATGCAATTATGCGGCCCTCCCCTGGCAGCATTGAGCTGCTTATTACGGGATTTAATTTTTCGCAAAAACGATAAACTTTCCGGAGACACCAACAATCTCTGCCACCTTCCTCCTGGTACCCTTTCTTTTGACAATGTCCACCTAATTTGGCAGGGAACCCTATAATAAAATTGGAAAAGATGAAACTATTGTAATGTGAATATAGGCCACTGGATGGCAGTATTTACCTTTTTTTTATTCAGCTCAGACTGGAGCTATGTTTAGACATGTCCTGGACATGTCTGGGGCAAGTCCCCGAAAATTTAAAAAAAAAGAGGTCTAAATGTGGGTGGGGTCTGCAAAAGAGTATATAAGGAAAAGAATTAAGACAGTAGTAGAAGGAGAAATTGCAAGAGGAAGGATACATGTGACCAGACCTGTCATTTCTGTTCAAGACCTGTGAAGTTTCTTTTGTGGATTTTTGCCTGTAAAAGAGCCTTTTCCTCAACCAGCACATCACCAGAAAACCCACAAGGACTGTAAATATTTCTGTTTTTTTTTTGTTTTCCAATCAATCTTGGTCTGTAGTTGTAAATAGTAGTTTAGTCTTTGTTTGTTAATTAAATGTGTTGAGGTTTTTAAAACTGTGTCTGTCATCCCTTGCTGTTGCTGTTGCATTGTAAATCTAATAACAAATTGGGGCCATAACAAATTGGGGGCTCAAGTCCGGGATAGACCATTGTGAGAGTCATTAATTGAAAATCTAACATTTCAAATTGTAAAATTGTTTTTTGAATTTTCCTATAGAAATATATTGACAGATCAACAGCAATGGATGATTTCTTGGCATCACCAATCGTTGAGGTTTTGAAGTCTTTTAAAAAGACAGAACTGCTAGAAATTTGCAGAAATTTAGAGCTGACAGAGGTAAAACCAGCCATGCGAAAAGCAAGACTGGCTCGAGAGATAGTTGAATATTACATTGATGAAAATGTGTTTGCACCCGGAGATCTGGAACAGTTTCCAGTGGAAAATCCTAATATAGAAATGGAACTTAAATTAAAACTGCTAGAGATTGAAAGAGAGGAAAAAGAGAAAGAAAAGGAGGAAAGACAAAAAGAAAGGAAGGAAAAAGAAAAACAAAGAGAATTTGAGTTAGAAAACTTAGCAAGAGAAGAGAAAAAAGAAAGAGAGAAAGAGGAAAGAGCAGAAAGAGAGAGACAGAGACAGAGAGATTTTGAATTAGAGAAATTCGATAGAGAAGAAAGACTCCAAATGGAGCAACTAAAAATTAAAATAGCAACAGAAAATAAATTTCGGGCTAGCCAGGAGGTAAAATTGGTGCCTCCATTTTCGGAAAAGGATGTTGACAACTATTTCCAGTGTTTTGAAAAGGTAGCAAAGAGTTGCCAGTGGCCAAAGGAACACTGGCCTCTGATGTTGCAAACTGTCCTCAAGGGTAAAGCTCAACAAGCCTATTCGGCTTTGTCTGCAGATGATTCCTCTGATTATGAGGTTGTCAAAAAGGTTATTTTGAGAGCTTATGAGTTGGTTCCAGAGGCTTACCGACAGAAATTCAGAGGTTTGAAGAAATCTGAAAATCAGACTTATGTTGAATTTGCTAATGAGAAGCAGGTTTGCTTTGAGCGCTGGTGTACTTCTATGGAGGTCAAGGATGATTTCAACTCACTAAAAGAGATGGTGTTAGTTGAAGAATTCAAGAACTGTGTTAAGGATGATGTTAAGACCTACCTTAATGAGAAGCAAGCACTGAATTTGCAGTCAGCTGCCAAATTTGCAGATGAATATGTTCTCACACATAAGTCTAAATTTCAGTCTAGCAGTAACAATAGATGGTCCCAATTTCAGAAAAAGGGTTATGGTGATACCCAAGATTCCTCACTCAAAGACAAAGACAAATCTGGTGATGGTGCTCAGAAATCCAGTAACAGGTCTGATCAAAGTGTGAAAGCTGACAGTGACAAAAGTGGTCTAGTTTGCAGTTATTGCAAGAAATCTGGTCATGTTACAACTAACTGTTGGTTCCTTAAAGCTAAAAAAGAAAAAGAAAAGGATACCAAACCAAATGCCTTTGTGAAAACAAGGTAAGAAACCCCTGTAGTAGATAACCGATCTGCTAAATTGGCTGCTTCTTGTGGGGCTAAAAAGCCTGATACAGCTGACTTCGTGAGGGAGGAATTTCTTCCATTTGTGTCAGAGGGATTTGTGGCTCTGAATGAGCATACTACTCCTGTCCCCATATATATCCTAAGGGATACCGGAGCTTCTCAGTCACTTTTGTTGATGGACTCCTTGGGGTTACGTGATGAGACCGCTTCAGGGGATTTCATACTTGTACAAGGTATTGAAGGGAGGACTGTATCTGTACCCCTGCGCTCTATATTCTTGAAGTCAGATTTAGTTACAGGACAGGTTAAGGTGGGACTTATGTCAAGTCTACCTAGAAAGGGTGTTTCTCTGTTGCTAGGCAATGACCTGGCTGGGGGCAAAGTAGTTCCCCCTGTACATCTTACTTCACAGCCGAGCACTGAAGATGGGGATGAGGACCCATCTCTGTATCCTTCTTGCGCAGTGACTCGTGCTATGGCCAAGAAGGCTAAAGAAGAAGATGTTGTGGTGCCGTCCAGCACATTGAATAGTCAGGACTCAGGTGGTTCGCCTCATGACTCTGATTGGCCTACTATGGTTTCTCCGTTTGAGGACTTATCAGATACTTTTATCAGTTCTCTATTCAGCCAGCCGGATGGGTCTGGTGATTCTGATGTGTCTGGAGACTTGTCTCTGTCCAGAAAGCGGTTGAGGAGCAAACAGATGATCCTGAAATTTGTGTACTAAAGAGGAGAGCCCTTCCCGATAAAGAAATAGATGCAGTTCCAGTTGGGTATTATCTCAAGGATGGTGTGTTGATGCGGAAGTGGCGCCCTCCTGACTGATATCCCTGCCAATGCAGATTGGGCAGTGGTCAGGCAAATTGTTGTTCCGAAGGTCTACAGGAATGAGATCTTAACAATGGCTCATAGTTTACCTTTAGGAGGTCATCTTGGTGTTAACAAGACTGTTGATAAGATCATGAAACACTTCTTTTGACCTGGGCTTCGGAAAGACGTTTCCAACTTTTGCAAAACCTGTCACACTTGTCAGGTAGTTGGAAAACACCAGTTAGACCCACCTGTAGCTCCATTGCAGCCTATCCCAGCATTTGGGGAGCCATTCTCTAAGGTCATTGTTGATTGTGTTGGTCCATTACCCAAGAATAGATCTGGAAATCAGTACTTGTTGACAATCATGTGTGCATCTACCAGATTCCCTGAAGCCATACCTCTACGTAACATCAAGGCAACTGCAATCTCAAAGGCTTTGATAAAGTTCTTCACGTTGTTTGGCCTTCCCAGGGAAATTCAGTCAGACCAAGGTAGCAATTTCACTTCAGGATTGTTTCAGCAGGTTGTGTATGAACTAGGTGCAAAGCAGATTCTTTCTAGTGCCTATCATCCAGAGAGTCAGGGTGCCTTAGAGCGGTTTCATTCCACTCTCAAGACAATGATGAGGACTTATTGTTATGACCATGAGAAAGACTGGGATGAAGGTGTTCATTTGCTGTTGTTTGCAGCTAGAGAAGCAGTGCAGGAGTCTACTGGATTCAGTCCATTTGAGCTAGTGTTTGGTCATGAAGTGAGAGGACCTTTGCTATTATTGAGTGAACAATGGCAAGAGAAAGAGCCGTACATCAGTCTGTTAGACTATGTTAGCAAGTTCAAGGAAAGATTGCGTGCAGCTTGTGACCTAGCCAAAGAGAACTTGAAATCAAGTCAGAGAAAAATGAAAACTTGGTATGATCATAAGGCTAGAAGCCGTGAGTTTAAACCAGGAGACAAGGTCCTTGTGTTGTTTCCCTTGCAGTCCAATCCATTGCAGGCTAGATTTCATGGTTCTTATGAAATTCTGACAAAACTCAATGATCTGAATTACATTGTGAAGACTCCAGATAGGAGAAAACCAAAACAATTGTGTCATAGTAACATGCTAAAGCCTTATCATGACAGAAATGCTAGGGTTGCAGCTGTCACTTCAGATTCTCCAATGGTCGAAATGTGTGAAGATGAGGGGTAGTTTCAAGATGATGAACCAAGAATTAAAGCTGAAGTTCTTTCATGTAAATTGTCAAACACTGAAGTGTTGCAAAATCTTGATGTAAAACTCCAGCACTTAGAACCCTCACAGAGAGATCAGATTGAAAGGTTGATCAAGAAATATGAGGATTTGTTTCCTGATGTTCCAAAGAGAGTTACTATAGCCTCTCATGATGTAGATGTTGGTGATGCCAAACCAATAAAACAGCATCCATACCGGATGAATCCTGAAAAGAGAAAGATTGCTGAGAAAGAGGTTGAGTACATGTTAAAACATGATATTATCAGACCCTCCAACTCAGATTGGAGTTCACCCTGTGTGCTAGTTCCAAAACCTGATGGAAGTACTAGATTCTGTACAGATTATCGCAAAGTCAATGCTGTAACTAGAACTGATGTGTTTCCAATACCTAGGATTGATGATTGTATTGATAGAGTAGGGTAAGCAAGGTTTCTGACCAAGATTGATTTATTGAAGGGTTATTGGTGTGTGCCTTTAACTGAGAGGGCCAAGAGCATCTCTGCTTTTGCCACACCATCTGGATTGTAACAGTATGAAGTCCTACCCTTTGGAATGAAAAATGCCCCAGCCACGTTCCAAAGGATGATACAGTCCACAATCGCCGGATTGCCACACATGGATGCATACATCGATGACCTGATCACATGGAGTGACTCCTGGGAAGAACATCTAAAAGATGTAGAGACGTTGTTCCAGTGCCTGACCCAGGCTAACCTGACTGTTAACCTGAACAAGAGTGACTTTGGTTGTGCTACTGTCACCTATCTTGGCTACGTCATAGGCCAGGGTAAGGTGGCACCCATAAATGCTAAAGTCCAAGCCATCATGGACTTTCCCGTTCCTGACAACAAAAAAGCTTTGCGCTGCTTCCTTGGAATGATCGGGTACTACCGCAAGTTCTGCAAGAACTTTGCTGAGATTGCTCTCAGTCTAACTAACCAACTGAAGAAAGGCGTAAAGTTCACTTGGGATGATGCATGCCAGAGAGCCTTCGATCGCCTGAAGTCTCTGCTGTGTCACTTCCCTGTGCTCAAATCTCCTGACTTCAACAAACCGTTCTCCATCGCGGTCGATGCCAGCGACCAAGCTTGTGGATCTGTGCTCCTACAGAGAAGTGACTCTGATGACATTGAGCATCCCGTGGCATACTTCTCCAGGAAGTTCAATCGCCACCAAAGGAACTTTTCCACAATAGAGAAGGAACTGTTGGCTCTGGTCCTTTCATTACAACACTTTGAGGTTTATGTTTGTACAGGACAAAAGCCAATGATTGTGTACACTGACCACAATCCGTTAATGTTTTTGAGTAAGATGAAAAACAAGAATCGGAGATTGTGGAATTGGAGTTTGATTTTACAGGAGTTTGACTTGGAAATTAAGCATGTGAAGGGTACGGACAATGTAATTGCTGATTGCTTATCCCGTGTTTGAATATGTATATATATATCATGTGTTTATTTGAATATTGTATGATATGTATATATAGACAAGTGTTCACTTAACCATTTTGTATTGAAAAGAAAAATTTTGCCTTTATGAGTCAAAATTTTTCCCTTTTGGAATGGAGGTGTAATGTGAATATAGGCCACTGGATGGCAGTATTTACCTTTTTTTTAATTCAGCTCAGACTGGAGCTATGTTTAGACATGTCCTGGACATTTAAAAAAAAGAGGTCTAAATGTGGGTGGGGTCTGCAAAAGAGTATATAAGGAAAAGAATTAAGACAGTAGTAGAAGGAGAAATTGCAAGAAGAAGGATACACGTGACCAGACCTGTCATTTCTGTTCAAGACCTGTGCAGTTTCTTTTGTGGATTTTTGCCTGTGAAAGAGCCTTTTCCTCACCCAGCACATCACCAGAAAACCCACAAGGACTGTAAATATTTCTGTTTTTTTTTTGTTTTCCAATCAATCTTGGTCTGTAGTTGTAAATAGTAGTTTAGTCTTTGTTTGTTAATTAAATGTGATGAGGTTTTTAAAACTGTGTCTGTCATCCCTTGCTGTTGCTGTTGCATTGTAAATCTAATTACAAATTGGGGCTATAACTGTGGAATCATTTTTTTATTGATTGATTTAATTATTATTAATTGTTTATCCTTGCTTGCTCCTACTTTACTTTCTTTCATATCCTTTTAGGCCTAGAGAGTGTGTGTGCTTGCATATTTCTGATTTAGCAGGGGCCTGCATAACTGTTCCAGTGCGTCATGACATATAGCCTATCTAAAGTCATGCAAAGCTGAATGTCTGTACCAAGGACAAGATGTTTTTCTCTTTCTCTAAGTTTGCGTTTATAGAAAGCTCCGGAATGCATAACAAGATAAACTGGAGCCGGGGCTGATAGAGAAGACAGGTGCTCTCCTCCCCAACGAGATGTATGTGTGCAGCCTTACGACAGCGTGACGTAGGTGGCATAAGACAGCGAGGGGTCTCCAGATTACATCATGATGTGCAAATCAGCGCGGGGGGAGGAGAACGTCATGGAGTACCCCTACAAAAACCAGAGAGAGACTAACTGTATCATCCTCCATCTTGACTTGACTTGTATGGGGATCCTTTGCTGCAGAAAAGTAAACGGACTTTGGCTTGAATATTAACTTCTCTGCCTCTGACTGATTTTTTCCCTGAGTAGTCTGGGTTTCTTATGTGATGGTGATACGAGGAATATAATGTTGAAATTCCTTTAACAATAACACTATACAGTTTCTCTTTTATGTCTTTACGGGGAACTTGTGGTAAGCGGAACTATTATTTTGGAGGCCACATGGCCTTGAAGACAACGTACACACCGTCTGCTATCCCTTAATTGGATATTTGCCTTCGTGTTTGCCGGATTCATCACTATAAACCTGGGCTACACCAGCCTCTTTGACGCACTGGAAGCACCAAATTTGACAGGCCACTCTCATCATGCATTGCGCTAAGGACGCTCTCGCTACTCTCCAAAGAAAATGAATGGCAGGCGTAGGCGTCAGTTGACGTGCCGGACCAGTGTAAATCCACCGTAAGGAAATCTTCCTAAAAACATGGTTTATGCAGACTCAGGTCCGTGTGTTAATGCTGCTCATCTAAAAATAAAACTCTACTCTCCAGTAGATGACATTACTATAATGGAGGTTAACACTCAACGTATTTCTGAGTAAGAATCTGGTAGTAGATTTAATTAATTTACTGAACAAATGGGCTTCCAATAACCTGCATTGTCGTTATCAATTAAGACATCCAGCTTTGTGTCCACAAGGAAGGAGAAAATATGAGATTGCATGGACGGTAGTTAACTGAAGTTTCTTGAAATTCCATCTTTAAGTAGAATGTAATGTAATAAATGCTGCTGAAGGTGATATTTAAATTGGGTTTAGATTTATTTTAGTTAGATAATTGATGTTTCAGAAGCTAGACTACAAAGACCTCATGAATGACTTGAAAGTTAGACGCATGGCATGCATATTAAATTATTTTAAATTCGTGCCATGCGTTGAAGTTTCATGATGCACTGATAACCAATTTACTCATTCGATTACAAAAGCTTTGACGTAAGACGTGTTGGTAATTTAATAAATTCATTATTATCGCATGGCATGGCAACTAGTGTGCAACTATGCCTCCCTGCAAATGCAACCTATTCATTGGAATGCTGAAAACATTAGGATTAAGTGCAATCATAAAATAAACTAGTAGTAGTTACCGCTAAGTGCCAATGAGCAAGATGCCCTTCCAAGAAACTGATGGAAAATTTGAAGACATTTACAATTGTCCTGTCATATTGAAGCACAAAGTTAACACAGTTGCAATCAATCTTGTTTTAAGTACTATATTTGTTTTTACCCTGCATACCAGTCTCCAGTTTCTCTCGTTTACTGACACACAGCCAAGGCTCGCTTTGCTCATCATGTCTTGCCTCATTGTCAGAGTAGGTTGCGAGAATCAGGTACCCAGGGTAATCATTTTGGAGTTACGGTGCATAGCTGATACAGGCTTCACAAGCGACAAAACGTATCGGAACCCTTGTATTAAAGTCATTATTATATAGCAAGGATAGTGCGCGTAACCTCATTTGTCTATGTTGCCTGGATTTGGGCGACAAGTTTCGTGCCGAAACAAAGTGTACAGTGATAAAGCTAGCTAGTATCGCGGGACCTTTGTACCGTTATCCTCCGCGACACTTGAACTTATTAATATGTAGGTAAGGGATTTGCAAGGCAATAAACTAGAAACAAGTCCAATGTTTATTATGAAATATCAACAACTATATTCAGTTCTTATAGATTCAAGGTCTTACAATGTAATGAATACAAAACAAGATAAAATCAAGAACATAATATGAAAATGGGTTATACATTACCCAAGTGTCGCGCGATTTGCAAGCGGTAAATAAGATATCGTTTACACAGCAAATTAGACGGCGAGTCATGGTCAATGTTCCTGTGTTTTAGTCCTGAAGAAATTACCATATGTAAGGCCATGGAGACCCAGCGCCATTGGCCATTGGGCGCCGCCATATTGTTTGTGAAGGGGTCTTTGCAGCTGGGTGAAATAAAACTTGCTCTTGTTGGTCAATGAACCCGCAACTTTGATTGGCTATTGGTTACAGTCACAATGTTACGCTCGCAATGTTACACTTGAGGAATCTCGAATCTTTCCCGGGGGAACAAGATTATAATGCTGCCGCCTCGCAGGCGAGCCTCTTAGCTTGCCTGCTCGTTGGCAATTAAGTTGCACTGCTGAAAAGAGTCCTAGAATGGAAGATAGATTTCAGAGTAAGCATTACAAATTACAATTGCAAGTCGATTACAAAACCCAAAACCAGTGAAGTCGGCACATTGTGTAAATCGTAAATAAAAACAGAATACAATGATTTGCAAATCCTTTTCAACCTATATTCAATTGAATACACTGCAAAGGCAAGTTACTTAATGTGCAAACAGGTAAACTTTGTAATTTTTTGCTAATATTAGCTCATTTGGAATTTGATGCCTGCAACATGTTTCAAAAAAGCTGGCACAAGTGGCAAAAAAGACTGAGAGTTGAGGAATGCTCATCAAACACTTATTTGGAACATCCCACAGGTGAACGGGCTAATTGGGAACAGGTTGGTGCCATGATTGGGTATAAAAGCAGCTTCCCTGAAATGCTCAGTCATTCACAAACAAGGATAGGGCGAAGGTCACCACTTAGTGAAAAAATGCGTGAGCTGATTGTCGAACAGTTTAAAAACAACATTCCTCAACGAGCTATTGCAAGAAATTTAAGAATTTCATCATCTACGGTCCGTGATATCGTCAAAAGGTTCAGAGGATCTGGAGAAATCACTGCACGTAAGCGACAAGGCAGAAAACCAACATTGAATGCCCGTGACCTTCGATCCCTCAGGCGGTACTGCATCAAAAACCGACATCAGTGTGTAAAGGACATCACCACATGGGCTCAGAAACACTTCAGAAAACCACTGTAAGTAACTACAGTTCGTCGCTACATCTGCAAGTGCAAGTTAAAACTCTACAATGCAAAGCGAAAGCCATTTATCAACAGCACCCGGAAACGCCGCCAGCTTCGCTGGGCCCAAGCTCATCTAAGATGGACTGATGCTAAGTGGAAAAGTATTCTGTGGTCTGACAAGTCCACATTTCAAATTGTTTTTGGAAACTGTGGACGTCGTGTCCTCCGGACCAAAGAGGAAAAGAACCATCCGAACTGTTACAGGCGCAAAGTTCAAAAGCCAGCATCTGTGATGGTATGGGGGTGTATTAGTGCCCAAGGCATGGGCAACTTACACATATGTGAAGGCACCATTAATGCTGAAAGGTACATACAGGTTTTGGTGCAACATATGTTGCCATCCAAGCAATGTCTTTTTCATGGACGCCCCTGCTTATTTCAGCAAGACAATGCCAAGCCACATTCTGCACGTGTTACAACAGCATGGGTCAGTAGTAAAAGAGTGCGGGTACTAGACTGGCCTGCCTGTAGTCCAGACCTGTCTCCCATTGAAAATGTGTGGTGCATTATGAAGCGTAAAACATGACAACGGAGACTCCGGACTGTTGAACAACTTAAGCTGTACATCAAGCAAGAATGGGAAAGAGTTCCACCTGAAAAGCTTCAAAAATTGGTCTCCTCAGTTCCCAAACGTTTATTGAGTGTCGTTATAAGGAAAGGCGATGTAACACAGAGGTAAAAAGGCCCCTGTGCCAACTTTTTTGCAATGTGTTGCTGCCTTTCAATTCTAAGTTAATGATTATTTGCAAAAAAAAATTTAAGTTTCTCAGTTTGAACATTAAACATCTTGTCTTTGCAGTGTATTCAATTGAATATAAGTTGAAAAGGATTTGCAAATCATGGTATTCTGTTTTTATCTAAGATTTACATAACGTGCCAACTTCTCTGGTTTTGGGTTTTGCAGTTATGATTATCATTATTCTTTTTTTTGCATCCGTATCACTATTAAGTGCATTTTCAACGTAACTCTTCAGTGATCTGTCATTTCTTAATACTTTTTTAGTAGTCACATGCTTATATATTGGTCTTGAATATTCAGTAAATGAATTGAGTGATTATTACCTTCACCAAACGAAGTTTGCAGGAGGTTATGTGATCTGTGCCGTTTGTTTGTCTATCTGTCTGTTTGTTTGTGAACAAGATAACTCAAAAAGTAATGAAAGGATATCCATGAAATTTTGTGGGTGGTATTACATCAGGGATGGCCCCTTTTGATTTTCACCGCGATCAGTCAAACTATATGGCCGCCCGGGCAGCCATCTTGAAATCCTATGAAATGCGATAACTGAAGTTTGCTGTCACTCGCCAAGATTCGGACTGTGCTGCCTAGGCGGAGGTTTGCACTCTAGGAGTGCCTCTAGTTACTCGATATTGAACAGCAACAGCTTGAAAGCAATTATGCGTTTAACGGTCAAAGGCTCACGGCAAGTCAGCTGAATATCCCCTAATGCCGGGCGTTACTGCCAAGGGGACACTGGGCTTCATGAGGTAAAAAAATAGTTGTGGCTAGTACTTGCAAAATAATACTAAACTTGTGGTCGGAATTAGGACGTGAACATGGATCTCCCCTGTGAAAGTCACTACTTTTGCTGTTCCACTCATGTATTCTGGCCTCTTTCCTACGTAGACTTTGCTGTTAGATAAACGTCATCCTTCAGCTTCACAAATTACGTCTCTTATTGTACAGAAATAACTTTCTGTAGCAATCTCTACAAACACTGAATGAGAACTGCCTGCACAGAGCAGCCCCTGACAGGATTCTCAGGATGTTATTGCCGTAGGATAAAAAAGCTGACCGCTGTACCAATAACCATTTCTTTCCTAATTAGTTTTGCTTGAAGATCAACCAAGCCTTTTACAAAGTGATCTGCTAATTACCTTTTCTAATGGAGTTTCTGAAAAATATTTGCGTCACAATATTCAGTCAAATATTAAAAAAATGAGTTATTGAGTTATATAGGTTATTGAATTCTGCTCTAGATTAGATTCAGCCCCATGTTTTATTCCTTATTCCTTTGTAAGTTTTCACTGAGAGACTGATCTGTACAGAAAATTTTGTTTCAGTTTCTTAATGTAGTCTTCAACGAGGACTGTTGAGACTGAAACTCTTTTACGAGAGGTCTTGCCTGTCAAGTTTCAGTGAAACAACATTGTCTAGAAACATTGTGCCAATGAAATTCAGTTTCATACACACATGTAACATTGTAAATCAGTTAATGAGTCGTGAATGTATACAAGTCATTGCTCTTGTGCATATTTTTGTGAGAGAATTTGACATTTGTCTCCTTTACACAGCATATATTATCAGTCTGATAAAGACTGACTTCATATAATATTGCTCCCTGACTCATCTTGAGACACTTGTTTAGCATGTCCTCATGGATCCTTTGATGGCTTCAGACATTAATGCAAACCAAAAACAAGAGCTAACTGCCCAAAAAAAAGATAGGTCATCTGCAATGAAGGCAGAGCATTAAAAAAACAGCAGGCTTACCAACTCTGGATGGTATTTTTAAAATGAGAGTGCTGATACTCCACTGCTCCTGGCGAATGCAATCTGAAATTCGGCCTTGGGAAAGGATCATCATCAATATTTCACATAGCCCTTTTCCAAACACCCCTGCAAAAGAGAGACAATGGCATTCAAATGTTTAAGCCGTAAGAATTAATGCAAGGCTTTGATGTGGATCAACGTTTTCCCGCTGAAAATCTGGTGTTTCTGGAAAGCTGGAGAGGTGCCTTCAATTTGACTTCCCGTTCCATTTGGCAAGAATGAAAAAAGCATAGCATGACAGATCACTTTACCTGGCCAGCGGGCTTGCTAGCTGCAGTGTCGAAGAATTATATTACACACTCAGAGAACCATTCCGGTTTGAGTTCAGCTGTTTTCTGAATAAATAATTAAGAAGAAGCTAGAATAACAAATTTGGTGTAAAGACACTTAGTTGTAGCTGCCAATATAGGCTCATAAAAATAATAAATGACATTTGTCAAGATGCATTATGAACCTTTATTAGCTACATATAATTGAGCATTGCACATGTATGACTAATTAAAATGAGAAACTAATGTTTTCCTGGTTTAAAAATGGCTGTATGTCTGAAAATTATGGGGATATTAAAATAAAATTGCATTGCAGTTCTACATTTCACATACAGATTGAAAACTGCATGGCAAATACTATCTAGTGCACGCATATAAAAAAATTGATAGTCATGTTTCTTCCAAAAAGAAGCAGAGAAATTAATATACCTTGAAAAAGTATTTACCCCTTCTGAATTTCATGTAATGTTGCCTTTTAGTTGCACAGAATAGTTAAATACCTTGAAACAATTAAAAATTGAGCATATTCACACTCACTTGGCCACTCACAAAGTGGTCCTCCTGGCCCTACAAACTAATTCTCATGTCTTGTATTAAACATTTGGTGATTTTGAATTTAACTTGCCTCGTTACCACCCACTTTTTGAATCAGCTGAGAAGACTGTGAAATATTTAATAAAACATTCCAGTTTTTCAACACTTGCAAATTTAAACAATGTGCATAAAATACAACTGTTAAGGCAATAATAATAGTAATTATAATTATAATTATAATAATAATAATTATTATTATTATTCAGGAGAAAATTTACGAACATTCCTCCTCTTAGAGCTTTGAAACTATGAACTCCCATATTGGAGAGCAGCCGCGGTATATGCCAACTCAAGTTGCTCATGCTTTTATTGATAGATACAGTACTAAGAAAAAGGACTTGCCCTTTTCTAGTTTTCTTCTATTTTTGCATATTTGTCACACTTAACCCCTTAAGCCCTGAGCCTCTGGCTTGAAACTGACACGCCCAAAATGAAATGACGATATCTCTGCAACGAATTGATCAATGTGAATAATCTTAGTATCACAATAAAGGTAACACCTTGGGGATTGGAGTCAGAGTAAATGAAGATGGAACACTGTATAAATGAATCATCTTTTTTGCGACAAGCAAAGTTTAACTTTTATCTGTCTTAAAATTATTCAGTTGCAGTCTGAAACCCATAAAAAATTACTGCGCAGAATCGCACTATTATCTGTGCCAAAGTTTATTTCAAGTAAATCAGAGCAAAATTAGAGAGGTTTTAGTTCGGCAATGTCTCGGTGGCCTCTCCAAGCTGACACTGTGTGTCGTTTAATATTTTTAGTTACCAAACTGTGAAACTCATTTAATTTCACTTATATGTCACTACAGGTGTACATTCCATCCAAATACAACCACTTTTTCATTTTTAGAATTTTACTTTTTTATTATTATTATTTCTGCCAGTACTGTAGCCAATACAATTTCCCATTCAAAGATAATACGTACAAAGAAAATGAAATTTGACTCCACTGGAGCAGATTTCTTAAAAAAAGCAAATAACTAAAATTATGAATGCACCTAAGGTGCTGATGCCTCGGTGCTTACAGCAGTGACAAGTATGTCCCTTAATGAAGCTATAAAATTCTGTGTGGACATGTCAGAGTGCCCTAGCTGAGCATCTATGCTTGAGATAATCTACGTTTCCATCCACTTGTCAATTGAATTACCTGAAGTTCGCCAAAAATATTCATGCGAATAAAGGCGGTGAAAATGCATTCCCACCTAACAGCATTGAAGCGAATAAAAACTTGTGCGTAGCTCAATTACGTTACTTGCTGCTATGCGATCAAATCGGTGTATCGAATAGATTTGACACTTTAAACTGTTTCCATTCATTTTCACACTGAATCGCATAACCTTGAAGTGTACAGAAGTAGTGTGGTAGGCAACAAAATTAACTAGTTAGCAATAAATTGCGGTTGAAACTATCAGCGAATCTTAATAAGTGAACATAAACTTTGTACTCAAACGAACACCAATAACTGCAATTATTTGGAGATAGCTAAATTAACAAATGACGTGGTTTATTGTAGATCGTTAAGAGCGGAGCCATTGATATTCTCAGAGTTGCGACACTCCAATTGACTCTTGTGTGCAAAAAATGGTGGCGCCCTTTCGGGTACTGGGAACTTCCTGAGTTCCAAAAGAGGATTTTCGCAGCTTCAGACCGATTCACTTCCACTGAGACAACATGGACGGTAAGAAATAAAATATTGAAGTCTTATGATTCACGAAATGTATATATCATATCAGTGGTCATGTATCATTTAAAATCTCCAATTGTGTATGATCGGCATGACAATATATATATTTTGAGTCTGAAGAGGTTGTGATGATTTAAGCTCATGTTCTTTGCTGCGAAGTTAACTAAGTGAGCTGTGGGAATTCAGTCATTAACTCTATGGAGTTTCTATTTCTATTTCTCACAAAACCGAAATAAATCATAAATTGCATCTGACAATTTGCTTTGTCATGCCAGGCGCTGTTAGCTTTCAAGCGATCTTGTTGTAGTCAGCTGGCTGTATTATATGCCATGTTGTATTTCGCAAAAAGATGGTCTTTTTAAATGATTTGCTCTCGAAGAGATGTGGTGGCTGAGGTTAGTCTCTATTACCTTTCTGTGCTTATTTTATTGTGCCATGTAGGCTTATTGTTAATTTACCATTAATACGGGCAGAGGCTGCTGTTGGTGATGGAGGCTTTGGGTTCATGAGTGGTTCTGAGATGTATAAACTTTGCAAATCACCTTTATTTTAATCCCAAATGAAATGTAAAACTCCTTTTTAAAATAATGCAATGAGTTTACTTTTGTAATTGCATGAATGTCTTACATGTCAATTATGGGAGACTTTGAAAAGGTCTTAAATTTAACTGACTGAAAACCTGCAGGTACCCTGTGCTGCTGGCAGTGGTGGAGGCAGGCGCTGGCGGAGGCGGGCAGAGGCTGCTGTTGACGATGGAGGCTACAGGATTCGCGGGAAGTTCTGAGATGTATAAAATTTCCAAACCTCTTCCAACATTCCTGGCCCTTGTATTTGTAATGTCCCCAACTCCTTCATTTAATTATTTATAATTCCACAAACGTTCATGCTTCACAGTATCGTTCTTGTTACAAGAGTGTACTTGTCTGTTCTATTCCGTACATTCCAGTTAAGTCCCTTTAGTGGTTATGGTTCTATTCAGAACCCTGCCCTGTTCTGAAAACACACATGTGTGCACGCGCGCACACACACATACACACACACACACTTAGTAGTTCCACACATCAAGAAAGTTTATTAATTTGATCATCCCCTCTCCCACATTAGAACCCACCACCACCCTGCCACATTACTATGTACAACGTAGTATTTCTTTTGTTATTTGTTGTTCAAGGTTTACTCACTCAAACTTGCACCCCTCCTTTTTTAATTTGTTTATCAACTTCAATTTCTGTGTCGACTGTTGTCCTCTGTTCAATAAAAATCTTATTGTTGAAAACCTTTCCTTGGATCAGTCATTGTATTTAATCTCATTCAGTCTCCTGGTCTCACCAGCTGTAGGTTACATGTATTTCGTTCATTTTATCTAAACATGAGAATTGAGAATATCAAGGGCTGTGAAATAAGCATGGTGGAGCACCTTTGCTTTAAAGGGATAGTTCGGGATTTTTCACATGAATCTGTATGGCATCACCGTCTTTAGTCTCGTGCACACACACTGACTTTCCCCCGACAGTGTCCTGTGAGCCGAGTTCTGTCCAGTTTTGGTCAAAGCGAAAGTAGTTCCTGCAGGTTTCCTGGGGTCTGCAAAGTAAAACGTTTTTCTTCTCAAAACAGTATGTGTTCGAACGAGTGTTTTATTTGCATAACAAAACCCTGGTAATCCAAAAAGTCACATCTTGTAATTGCTTGGGGCTACTTTCTCTCAATAGCGATCACTGCGCGCTGTCACTGCTAACAGCTGAGCGCACTAGCCAAATACTTTCATCAGTTGTTCGACAGTGTTTACCGACTACAGACCAACGACGCTAACGAGCTAGTTCGAGAGCTAGAGTGAGAAGTTCATCAGCTTCTCCAGAAAATACTTTCCACAAATAATGACAATGACAAATATGTTTATGTACAATTATTCCACTATGAAACATTCTCTGTTATAGAATACCTAGGCAGAAAGCGTAAGCTTCGACTTTTCATGTCCTTTTTTGACTGATTTCCAAATGACACGGTCACTGACCATCCTCGTCATTTGGAAACTTCCTTGCAGCTTACATATTCCAGCCAGAGTAGGATGTCTCCTTACGGTCCAGGATGGCAGACTCGAGAGAAACTACTACTTCTTAGCGAACTGACCCAGGGATAACCGGAGCACTCGGAGTAACTTTCCAAAGGATTTCATTATTATTTCGGGAAGACGCTGGTGCGTCAACACCTAAATAAATATGTATGCTGGGTGCTGCGGTCATCCCTCGCTCTAGTAGCTGAGAATGGTAGCCACGTTTGTCTTGATTATGCTAGCCAACACTGTGACTGGAGTCATGGACTTCTCATTCTAACCTAGAAACCATCCACACCCGTCCACGTAGTTTCTGACGATTGTAATTACAGTAACTGTTACAACTGTAACAGTAATATAAGTTGTACAGCTCTTTCAAGGGGTATATGGCGTGATGTACCCTGCCTCTGAATCTATGTTCCCCAAGATCCCCTTGAAAGAGCTGTCCAACGTTTTTATCTTACCGTTTTTATCTTACGGTGGCAACCTATATAAACAGAATTCATTATGCTTACTGCAGAATATTGTTGTGACAGATAACAAAGCCAAGCGAACGCTGTCGAAGCATTCAAAGTCCACATCTTCTCCTTTTTCTGTTAGGTATCCAGGCAACATAGACGAAGATAAGGTATTTGACTACTTTGTATTTTGGGGGATCACTTTTGCGCGTTTCTCAAGAATGTCGTCGTCTGTGTGACTAGCGAAACGTTTCGATGCCATTTTGACAGCTGTCAAAAGCAGACGAAACGCGGTAAACAATTCAGATTTACGTTCCGTTACATCGGCAAACAAGCGGTTGAATAGAATCTAAGGAATTCAAAATCATACTCTCACGGGGTATATGATCATATGTGGAAAAGAATTAAACGTCTGTCAGCCAATCAAAATAAAGGATTTTTACGTTAGGTAAGATAAAAATACATATTATGTTTCATAAGCGTCACTTTCTCAGCTACTAGAGCGAGGGATGACCGCAGCACCCAGCATACATATACTCAGCAACAAAAGTTTCTGTGACACCAATATTGTTAATTATTTTTCATAACGCAATTATGAAATTGTCATACATGGTGATATCAGACTGAAACAGTACACGTAAACACAACATTGAAATGGAAATCATGAAAATGCGAGAAAATGACTTTGCACGTGAAAATGTGCGTAAATCATGCTTGTGGATGGCAATAAAAGAGGAGAATTTTTGGAATGTTCACATTGTGCCTGATGAACGACGAAAGCATCACTTATCGAAAACACAGCCATTTTGGATCAGGAACTCTACCCTCTAAATGCCAAGACTGTCTGAAAATGATCGGTGGAGGGCCATTGGGATGATTGAATCCGGAACCTCGCAGAGGGAAGTTGCTCATCGCCTGAATGTCCACCGAAACACCATTTGGAACTTATGGCAGCGTCATCAGCAGACAAGACATGTCAGAGACCGTCCTCGCAGCGGCCGTCCACGAGTAACCACCCCCAGACAGGACAACTGGATTCGAACAACCCATCTCCGAAATCGATTCCAACCTGCAACCATAACTGCAAGAACGATACCTGGTTTGAGGCGACTGTCTGCACAGACAATCCGTCGCCGTCTCCGTCATTTTGGCATTGTCCCACGTCGGCCAGCAAGACGTCCAATACTCACAGTACAAAACCGACGACTGCGTCTACAGTGGGCACAACAACATCGATGGTGGATCCAACGTCAGTGGGATCTTGTACTCTTCACTGATGAATCAAGATTCATGCTTAACCGATGTGATGGTCGTTTACGTGTATACCGTCGACGTGGAGAACGTTATGCCAACAACTGTGTTCAGGAATTTGATCGTTTTGGAGGTGGTAGTGTCATGATTTGGGGAGGGATCACGGCTAGAAACAGAACAGATTTGCTTGTTATTGATGGAAATCTGACAGGTCAAAGATATCGCGATGAAGTGCTACGGCCATTGGTGGTACCGTTTTTGATGCAACATGGTCCCGGAATAACGCTGCAACATGATAACGCCAGACCACACGTTGCAAGGATTGTACAGCAGTATCTGATGCAACAACATGTCAATGTCCTGCCATGGCCAGCCAGATCCCCAGACATGTCCCCAATCGAGCATCTTTGGGACGAGATGGATCGACGTTTGCGGCGGTTGGATTACCCGCCAGCTACACTCCAGGAATTGCGACAACGTCTACGTCAGATTTGGAATGACATCCCACAGCAATTTCTGGCACATCTGATTCGGTCCATGCGCCGGAGATGCGTTGCTTGCATCATGGCACGAGGAAGTCACACCCGGTATTGAAGTGTGAAGGTCACAATTGGTTCGACGTCAGACAAGTGCTTCATGACGCATGAAAATGACATTTTTCGTTTTGAGTGACGTTGGCACTGAAAAGTCAGTTTTTCTCCTGTTAAATAAACATATTGATTGCATTGAGATCTTTGCGTGTCATTTATAACATACACATAAATGGTGTCACAGAAACTTTTGTTGCTGAGTATATTTATTTTGGTGTCGACGCACCAGCGTCTTCCCGAAATAATAATGAAATCCTTTGGAAAGTTACTCCGAGTGCTCCGGTTATCCCTGGGTCAGTTCGCTAAGAAGTAGTAGTTTCTCTCGAGTCTGCCGTCCTCGACCGTAAGGAGACATCCTACTCTGGCTGGAATAGGTAAGCTGCAAGGAAGTTTCCAAATGACGAGGATGGTCAGTGACCGTGTCATTTGGAAATCAGTCAAAAAAGGACATGAAAAGTCGAAGCTTACGCTTTCTGCCTAGGTATTCTATAACAGAGAATGTTTCTCAGTGGAATAATTGTACATAAACATATTTGTCATTGTTATTATTTGTGGAAAGTATTTTCTGGAGAAGCTGATGAACTTCTCACTCTAGCTCTCAAACTAGCTCGTTAGCGTCGTAGGTCTGTAGTCGGTATACACTGTCGAACAATTGACAAAAGTATTTGGCTAGTGCGCACAGCTGTTAGCAGTGACAGCGCGCAGTAATCGCTATTGAGAGAAAGTAGCCCCAAGCAATTACAAGATGTGACTTTTTGGATTACCAGGGTTTTGTTATGCAAATACATCACTCGTTCGAACACATACTGTTTTGAGAAGAAAAACGTTTTACTTTGCAGACCCCAGGAAACCTGCCGGAACTACTTTCGCTTTGACCAAAACTGGACAGAACTCGGCTCACAGGACACTGTCGGGGGAAAGTCAGTGTGTGTGCACGAGATTAAAGACCGTGATGCCATACAGATTCATGTGAAAAATCCCGAACTGTCCCTTTAAGGAAGAACTGGCGTGACATTGAATGTTTTTCCAGGTCAGCAAAACTTTAACATGGTAAGTTGTGGGTAAATCCAGAAGATAAATGCAGACCCTGGTAATCCAATAATGTAACATAATTTAGCTAAAATATGTTAACTTATCCATCCCCATGACAGTGTAATTACAGAGTTAAATATACTTTTATTTAACAATAATTAATAATTATTGCAGATCAACGGTACGTATAAGCAGGCCTACTAGCTCACTGATGCTAACATGACAGAGATGCCAAAGCTTACATCTTCGGCGTGAGTCTCTCCTCTTAGTGGCATTCACGTTTCTGTGCCGTAGTCAGCTATCATTAAATCAAAGCGCACTGAAGAAATCCACTCGCGGGATTTAAGTCATTGCGCATCAAATTCATCGGTTTCACATGCATTACGGTGGATTTCCCCACTAATGACACGGAAATCGACTTGGGAATTCTCAGGCTTGTCTTTACTGAGGGATGCAATTGCATAGAAATGTTTCAAGTGTTTCACTAAAACATTTTAAAGTGATAAGTATACAGTACAGGCCAAAAGTTTGGATACACCTTTTCATTCAGTGCGTTTCCTTTATTTTCATGACTATTTACATTGTAGATTCTCACTGAAGGCATCAAAACTATGAATGAACACGTGGAATTATGTACTTAACAAAAAAATTGTGAAATACTTGTAACTGGAAACATGTCTTCTATTCTAGTTTCTTCAAAGCAGCCATCCTTTGCTCTGATTACTGCTTTGCACACTCTTGGCATTCTCTTGATGAGCATCATGAAAACCACCTGAAATGGTTTTCACTTCACAGGTGTGCCTTGTCAGGCTTAATTAGTAGAATTTCTTGCCTTATCAATGGGGTTGGGGCCATCAGTTGTGTTGTGCAGAAGTCAGGTTGATACACAGCCGACAGCCATATTGGACAACTGTTAGATACATACATAATTCCACATGTGTTCATTCATAGTTTTGATGCCTTCAGTGAGAATCTACAATGTAAATAGTCATGAAAATTAAGGAAACGCATTGAATAAAAAGGTGTGTCCAAACTTTTGGCCTGTACTGTATACCATCGCAGAGTATTCTATCTTCAAAGAACTATATCTCTAATATCAGAAAAACCAAACATAATTAAAAAAAAAATTTTTTTTAAATAAATGCGAAGCTGTCAAACATTGAGAATGCAAGGGTTCGGTAGCAAACTGCAATGCGCTGCCATTTTGAAAGGTTGGATGCGCGTTCGCCAATCAAAAGCATTTCCCATGTCACGTGTTTTTTCCTTGTGGCGTTTGAGTGACCCAGTCCAGTTGAGTTTACAATGGTGGAGTGTAATATGGCTGTGTTCCAATCCAAAATGCTTGCTTTGTCGTGTTCACTCGCCCTCCAATCGAGGGGGGAATCCCCAAAAATCCCGGATGCAAGATGGCTGCCACTAGTAGGGTCGTTCCATCCAGTTTTGCGGAGGGAAGGGAGCATTTTCATTTGCTCCAGCACTCGATTATCCTCCCTCAAACGAAGCCAACAATGAACATCCCTCCGAGCTTTGATATTGCCCAGAATACTTTGCTCATTCTCCCTTGCTCAAAATTTCACGTCCGCCATTTTTTTCTGCTGGCAAAAGGGGGAATTGTGGCGGAAAAGTACCATACAAATGTAAGAATTGTGTACACGTATCGTTTCATTTATGAGTTACGCAAATAGTGAAGTTTAAGGGTGAGGGAAGAAGAGTCCTAGGGCCCTGTTATTCACACTTGACACACATTCCAAACAGATAGTTTCAAAATGGTAGCCATGGCTGCTGGGAGTGATGAATCCCAGGTCACTATGCAATAAAATGCGGGTTTTCTCTCCTGCCATTACATGCGGTGTAATGTATTGCTTTGAGAAAGTGTGACAAGTCCATTCAAAGCCATCGTTTGGGGCTAAAAGTTATCTCAACAATCTTGTTTTTCATCTGACTCAAAAACATTTACGGATTGTGGTCAGTATATACAGTCATTGGCTTTTGCCCTGTTCAAACATAAACCTCAAAGTGTTGTAAGGATAGAACCAGAGCCAACAGCTCCTTCTCTATTGTGGAATAGTTCTTTGGGTGGTGTTTGAACTTCCTGGAGAAGTATGCCACGGGATGCTCAATGTCATCAGAGTCACTTCTCTGTAGGAGCACAGATCCACATGTTTGGTCGCTAGCATCAACCGTGATGGAGAACGGTTTGTTGAAGTCAGGAGATTTGAGTACAGGGAAGTGACACAGCAGAGACTTCAGGCGATCGAAGGCTCTTTGCCATGCTTCATCCCAAGTGAACTTTACGCCTTTCTTCAGTTGGTTGGTGAGACTGAGAGCAATCTCAGCAAAGTTCTTGCTGAACTTGCGGTAATACCCGATCATTCCAAGGAAGCGACGCAAAGCTTTTTTGTTGTCAGGAACTGGAAAGTCCATGATGGCTTGGACTTTAGCATTTATGGGTGCCACCTTACCCTGGCCTATGACATAGCCAAGATATGTGACAGTAGCACAACCAAAGTCACTCTTGTTCAGGTTAAAGGTCAGGTTAGCCTGGGTCAAGAGCTGGAACGTCTCTACATCTTTCAGATGTTCTTCCCAGGAGTCACTCCATGTGATCAGGTCATCGATGTATGCACCCGTGTGTGGCAATCCGGCGATTGTGGACTGTATCATCCTTTGGAACGTGGCTGGGGCATTTTTCATGCCAAAGGGTAGGACTTCATACTGGTATAACCCAGATGGTGTGGCAAAAGCAGAAATGCTCTTGGCCCTCTCAGTTAAAGGCACACACCAATAACCCTTCAATAAATCAATCAATTGCTTTCCCTAGTCTATCGATACAATTATCAATCCTAGGTATTGGAAACAAATCAGTTCTCGTTTCAGCATTGACTTTGCAATAATCTGTACAGAATCTAGTACTTCCATCAGGTTTTGGAACTAGAACACAGGGTGAACTCCAATCTGAGTTAGAGGGTCTGATAATATCATGTTCTAACATGTACTCAACCTCTTTCTCAGCAATCTTTCTCTTTTCAGGATTCATCCGGTACAGATGCTGTTTTATTGGTTTGGCATCACCAGCATCTACATCATGAGAGGCTATAGAAACTCAGCCTCTTTGGAACATCAGGAAATAGATCTTTATATTTCTTGATCAACCTCTCAAACTGATCTGTCTGTGAGGGTTCTAAGTGCTGGAGTTTTACATCAAGATTTTGCAACACTTCAGAATTTGACAATTTACATGAAAGAACTTCCGCTTTAATTCTAGTTTCATCTTTTTGAAACTCCCCCTCATCTTCACAAGTCTCGGCCATAGGAGGATCTGAAGTGACAGCTGCAACCCTAGCATTCCTATCATGATAAGGCTTCAGCATGTTAATGTGACACAACTGTTTTGGGTTTCTCCTATCTGGAGTCTTCACAACGTAATTGAGATCATTGAGTTTTGTTAAGAATTTCATAAGGACCATGAAATTTAGCCTGCAATGGATTGGACTGCAAGGGAAACAACACAAGGACCTTGTCTCCTGGTTTAAACTCACGGCTTCTAGCCTTATGATCATACTAAGTTTTCATTTTTCCCTGACTTGATTTCAAGTTCTCTTTGGCTAGGTCACAAGCTGCACGCAGTATTTCTTTGAACTTGCTAACATAGTGTAACAGACTGATATGCGGCTCTTTCTCTTGCCATTGTTCACTTAACAATAGTAAAGGTCCTCTCACTTCATGGCCAAACACTAGCTCAAACGTACTAAATCCAGTAGACTCCTGCATTGCTTCTCTAGCTGCAAACAACAGCGAATGAACACCTTCATCCCAGTCTTTCTCATGGTCACAACAATAAGTCCTCACCATTGTCTTGAGGGTGGAATGAAACTACTCTAAAGCACCCTGACTCTCTGGATTATAGGCAATGGAAAGAATCTGCTTCGCAGCTAGTTCATACACAACCTGCTGAAACAATCCGGAAGTGAAATTGCTACCTTAGTCTGACTGAATTTACCTGGGAAGGCCAAACAACGTGAAGAACTTTATCAAAGCCTTCAAAATTGCACTTGCCTTGATGTTGCGTAGAGGTATGGCTTCAGGGAATCTGGTAGATGCACACATGATTGTCAAGAAGTACTGATTTCCAGATCTAGTCTTGGGTAATGGACTAACACAATCAACAATGACCTTACAGAAGGGATCCCCAAATGCAGGGATAGGCTACTATGGAGCTACAGGTGGGTCTAACTGGTGTTTTCCAACTACCTGACAAGTGTGACAGGTTTTGCAAAAGTTGGAAACATCTTTCCGAAGTCCAGGCCAGTAGAAGTGTTTCATGACCTTGTCAACGGTCTTATTAACACCAAGATGACCTCCTAAAGGCAAACTATGAGCCATTGTTAAGATCTCATTCCTGTAGACCTTCGGAACAACAATTTGTTTAGCCACTGCCCAATCTGCATTTGCCGGGATATGAGGAGGGCGCCACTTCCGCATCAACACTCCATCCTTGAGATAATATCCAACTGGAACTGTGTCTATTTCTTCATCAGGAAGGGCTCTCTTCTTTAGTACACAAATTTCAGGATCATTGGTTTGCTCCTAAATCAGCTTTATGGACAGAGACAAGTCTCCAGACACATCAGAATCACTAGGCCCATCTGGCTGGCTGAACAGAGAACTGATAAACGTGTCTGATAAGTCCTCAAATGGAGAAATCATAGTAGGCCAAACAGATTCCTGAGGTGAAACACCTGAGTCATGACTATTCAATGTGCTGGACGGCACCACATCATCTTCTTCTTGAGCCTTCTTAGCCATAGCGTGGGTCACTGCACAGGAAGGATACAGGGATGGGTCTTCAGCGTCATTTTCAGTGCTCGGCTGTGAAGTAAGATGAATAGGGGGAACTACATTGCCCCCAGCCAGGTCATTGCCTAGCAACAGAGAAACACCTTTAATAGGTAGACTTGACATAAGTCCCACCTTTACCTGTCCTGTAACTAAATCTGAATACAAGAATACAGAGCGCAGGGGTACAGATACAGTCATCCCTTCAATACCTAGTACAAGTATGAAATCCCCAGAAGCGGTCTCATCACGTAACTCCAAGGAGTCCATCAGCAAAAGTGACTGAGAAGCTTCAGTATGCCTTAGGATATATATGGGTACAGGAGGAGAATGCTCATTCAGAGCCACAAATCCCTCTGACACAAATGGAAGAAATTCCTCCCTCACCAAGTCAGCAGTATCAGGCTTTGCCCCACAAGGAGCAGGCAATTTAGCTGATCGGTCATCTACTACAGGAGTTTTTAACCTTGTCTTCACAAAGGCATTGGGTTTTGTATCCTTTTCCTTTACTTTCTTAGCTTTCAGGAACCAACAGTTAGTTGTAACATGACCAGATTTCTTGCAACAGTTGCAAACTAGACCACTTTTGTCACTGTCAGTTTTCACACTTTGATCAGACTTGTGACTGGATTTGTCTTTGTCTTTGGGTGAGGAATCTTGGGTATCACCGTTACTTTTTTTCTGAACTTTGGACCATCTATTGTTGCTGCTGGACTAAAATTTGGACTTATATGTGAGAACCTATTCGCCTGCAAATTTGGCAGCCGATTGCAAATTCAGTGCTTGCTTCTCATTAAGGTAGGTCTTAATATCATCCTTAACACAGTTCTTGAGTTCTTCAACTAACACCATCTCTTTTAGTGAGTTGAAATCATCCTTGACCTCCATAGAAGTACACCAGCCCTCAAAGCAAACTTTCTTCTGGCTAGCAAATTCCACAAAAGTCTGATTGCCAGATTTCTTCAGACCTCTGAATTTCTGTCAGTAAGCCTTTGTAACAATTCATAAGCTGTCAAAATAACCTTTTTGACTACCTCATAATGAGAGGGATCATCTGCAGACAAAGTCAAATAGACTTGTTGAGCTTTACCCTTGAGGACAGTTTGCAACATCAGAGGCCAGTGTTCCTTTGGCCACTGACAACTCTTAGCTACCTTCTCGAAGCACTGGAATTACTTATCAACCTCCTTCTCCGAGAATGGAGGCACCAGCTTTACCTGCTGGCTGGCATGAAATTTGTTTTCAGCTTCCATTTTGATTTTTAGTAGCTCCATTTGGAGCCTTTCTTCTCTGTCTAACTTCTGTAACTCAAAATCTCTCTGTCTCTGTCTCTCTCTTTCTTCTTTTTCCTCTTTCTCTCTCTCAAATTCTCTTTGTTTTTCTTTCTCTCTTTCTTCTCTCTCGAATGCTCTTTCCTCTCTTTCAATCTCTAGCATTTTTAACTTAAGTTCCATTTCTACATTTGGATTTTCCATTGGAAACTGTTCCAGATCTCCTGCTGCAAACACATTTTCATCAATGTAATATTCAACAATCTCTCCAGCCAGTCTTGCTTTTCGCATGGCTGGTTTTACCTCTATCAGCTCTAACTGTCGGGCATATTTCTAGCAGTTCTGTCTTTTTAAAAGACTTCAAAACCTCTACAGTTGGTGATGCCAAGAAATCATCCATTGCTGTTGATCTGTCAATATATATATAAAAATCAAAAAAACTATTTCACAATTTGAAATGTTAGATTTTCAATAAATGACTCACACAATGGTCTTTCCCGGACTTGAGCCCGCAGTTCGTTATGGCCCTAATTTGTTATGGCATTGCCGACAGTAAGGGATGACAGACAAAATTTTAAAACTTAAACAGATTTAATAACACAAAGTCCGACCGAGATTGGAATATTTAAAAAAAAGATATATTTACAGTCCCCTTGGTGGGGTTGCTTTGCGATGTTCTGCGACTGGAAAATGCTCCAATACAGGTAAAAATCCACAAAAAGCTTCACAGGTCTTCAAAAGAGTGTCAGGTCTTGTCAAATGTATCCTTGCTCTATTTCTCCTTGCAATTTCTCCTTCCACTTTACTCTCTCAATTTTCTCCTTATATACTCTTTTCTAGCCCCCTCCCACCTTTTAGACTTTTTTCAATTCTCTGGGACTTCCCCCTGCCCAGGACATGCCCAATACCTAGCTCCAGACTGGGCTTAACAAAAAATATGTTAATACTGCCATCTAGTGGCTATTTTTTGGCTTTTTTTTCCCACATTACAACCGTAATCAATTGATAATGAACTTGCCAGGGAACGCCCACTTTTTTTTTGCCCAAACCCACCATGTCAATCACGTGACGTCACGTTGAGAAGGCTTTTTCTCTCTGGCTTTCGCCTCGCAGCTAATATGTATGTAATTGTGTATTACTGAACACCGATTTCGCAGTTTTCTTGAAAACAACAACTTTCCTTTCGCGAATCAATCCATTCCATGGCATGACAAGCAGATTCAGATTTATCTGATAATTATTCAGGGTCTGATTATTCACCATCTGGTTCGGATTTTTCAGACAACTAGCTTGACGACAGTATTTTGCCGTACAGATTCGAACCGGAGGTCGACAATGATTCAGCTGAAGAAGAAGATCATCTGCATGCTGCTGCTGTGAACCGCAACAGTGAGGAAAAATAAAGGTTTGGAAATAGACTTTGGTAAGTCAAGCTTCAACTTCAAAGTTGTGATTTATTTCTACCTAAATTTGTTTCATTGCAGAATGCATTCTTTTCAAAATTTATTTTTGCAAATGGCTTTCCTCGTCCAAACTTTCAAACTTTGTCATGACCATCGCCAGACTGCCTCTGTATAGCTAGCCAGAGCTGACCGACTGTCTGCCGCTCGCGCTTGGTAGGTTCCCGCCAGGGACGGATTATGGGTCGTCGGGCCCCTAGGCAAAGAGTTCGCAGAGGGCCTCCCCCCCAAAAAAACGTTAAAAATTAAATTATCAAAAACGCCAAGAACGGTATTGTTGCAGTGCTAAATCCATCCGGTTAGCAACATTGCACAACCTAGTGTGCGTGTTCGAACATGAAAAAATTGAAGCGTCGGTATGTTGCTTTACGTCTTTCCCGAAGAAGACAACTACATCCTGGCATATTAAACCATTAACGTCTCAACAGCCAGGGTTCTGTGTGTAACCACAGCTAAATGCAAACCAGGCTAGCTATACGCACATGGCCAGCAACAAAGTTAATGCAAAGATGCATACAGAATTAAATTGTAAAGTAAGCGCAATCACAAAGACAACCAACATCCTGCCATTCAAAACTACTGGCTAAACCGCAACACGTGGGTTGTCTGTCAGAAGTGCACCGTATACTCATGTAGTTGAGAGGTGGCAGTGCGTTAGCCAGACAGTCTGTCATGCTATGAATCTGACCATAGAATAAGATACAACACATAGACCCTACATGAAACAAGAAGACCAAATAATATTTCTTGTGACTTTCTTGGTAACTAGTGCCACGGCGGGCTTATGATAAAGGAAACCCAATGGTCTTACTTTAAATCTTTGTGGCTACAGTAAATCTTGCTATTAGCTGTATGATCCATTTGTCTTCTTTCCGCCCATACCATGAAATTCTTACTTTGTTTAAATCTGCGATTGTAATGGTATGTTCATTACATTAACTTTCATTATTTTGTTATTATTTTCTGCCATCTAGATTTAGCAAGGGAAGAAAAAAGGATACTCTAACAGAGATTAAAACAAAAAACGTACACCACGTTGCACTTTCACACTGGCAGCCTGCATGTGTTACGTTCTAAAGGAGGGGGGAGATTTTGATACATTTGAAGCACTGATTACTAAAACCCCACAAGTCAAGTCAAGTCAAGTGTGACTTATGGGGTTTTAGTAATAGGTGCTTCATTTGTGAACCAGCTGTGAAACTGGAATAAGAGCTCCGTTTAAGCTAGAGGGAGAAATACAATTTAATTTTACGGTTTCCACTCCCAAGTTAATGCGTTATTGTGTATAATACGTATAACATTTGGGCATAAATGTAAATGTAGGTCTAATTACACATATTTTGTCAAGCAGTGTCAAGCAGATTAAAAGGGAAAATGATGAACAACCTGTTGTGAATTAAGTAATTTATGCTTTATTTTTGTATGATTTTAGTTTCATGATGTTTAGAATTATTTATTTCTTTGTGTTAGATTTATTTCTAGTGTGATTGTTCATGTTTCATGAATGCTTGTCTTTTGTCTCTCGCTCCCTTGTGTGTCTAAGTGTGCTGTCTTGTTTCCATTCACAGTCTTCTCCTTTTTTTTTCTGGTTGGGTACTTCCTGCTTCCTTCTTCCTGAGCTTGTTAACTGTCTGCACCTGAGAATAGTTTAGCTGAGGCACTGGTGATTAGAAAAGGGTAGGACTACACATTAGAGCAGAGTAGTTAGGCACGATGATTAGTTAGTTTGAAGAAACAGGGCACACCTACTTACTCAATCTGTCCTATCACTATTCTTTGCTGTTCTAGATTCTGCCTCCTCTCAGCTGTCCTTCATTTCTTGGGCTAAACACTCTAATCAGTTTGTTTATGAAGACCCCACTTTTCCGCTAGTCTTTGTCGATTCGTGACCGTTCCTTGCTCTGCCTGGTCGTTCCGTTTCTGCGCTTTTTCTCAGTGTGTTTCTGCGATTATTGAGAGTGTTTGTCTTTTGTGATTTTCTGTATTCAAGTAATTGATTGTATTCGTTGAGTGAGTGTGGTGACATTCCATGTCCCGAGAACAAGATTCCGTGTCCAGGGATTGGGTCGTCGGGGCCCCCGCCCACGACCGCCACCCAAAGCACAATGCATCGGCCCCTTCTGAACCCTCCCGCGGGGGATGGGCCTACGGGAAGGCGGGCCCACGTCGCTCGTTCGGGCTGTGCCCGGCCGGGTCCTGTAGCCGGAGACCCGACGTAAACGTCCTTGATGTATTCATCTTCATTAGGGGCTTTGGAACCGCTCTTAGTCTGACCTTTCACCTTGGACCTGTTTGCCCTAGGAGACCCTACCAGGGGCAATAAGCCCCAGACAACATAGCTCCTAGGCTCATCCAGGTACTCAAAACCCCTCCACCACGATAAGGTGGCGATTCAAGGTGGCTCCTTCGAACCAGGACCTTCAGCATGCACTGGGGCGGTTTGCAGCCGAGTGCGAAGCGGCTGGGATGAGAATCAGCACCTCCAAGTCCGAGGCCATGGTTCTCGACCGGAAAAAGGTGGCTAGCCCCCTCTGGGTTGGAGGAGAGCTCTTTCCTCAAGTGGATGAGTTCAAGTATCTTGGGGTCTTGTTCATGAGTGAGGGAAGGATGGAGCGTGAGATTGACAGACGGATCGGTGCAGCGGCAGCAGTAATGCGGTTATTGTACTGATCTGTTGTGGTGAAGAAGGAGCTGAGCTGAAAGGCAAAGCTCTCGATTTACCAGTCAATCTACGTTCCTACCCTCACCTATGGCTATGAACTCTGGGTCATGACCGAAAGAACAAGATCTCGGGTACAAGCGGCTGAAATGGGTTTACTCCGCAGGGTGGCTGGCCGCTCCCTTAGAGATAGGGTGAGGAGCTCTGTCACCTGGGAGGAGCTCAGAGTAGAGCCACTGCTCCTCCACGTTGAGAGGGGCCAACTGGGGTGGCTCGGGCATCTCTATCGGATGCCCCCTGGACGCCTTCCTGGGAAGGTGTTCCGGGCATGCCCCACCGGGAGGAGGCCTCGGGGAGACCAAGGACACGCTGGAGGGACTATGTCTCTCGGCTGGCCTGGGAACGCCTCGGGATACCCCCGGAAGAACTGGAGGAAGTGTCCAGGGAGAGGGAAGTCTGGGCATCCCTGCTTAGACTGCTGCCCCCGCGACCCGGCCCCGGATAAGCGGTAGAAGATGGATGGATGGATGGAGTGAGTGTGGTGAGTTAGTGAGTCTCCCGTTTCCCCAGCTCCCTTTATACTTCGACTGTTTAGTTTATTTCTGTGTCTCCCTCTTTTCCCTTCCAATTACCCTTTCCCCATTCCCTTAGATTTGTTTCCCTTTGTTTCTGTATTCTGTGCTGACTGATTTCCTGGTTTTTTGACATTTTGCCCGTCCCTGACTACGATTGAGCTTTTCTGTGATATTCCTGATTTCTGGCTATTGACCTCTGTTTCTGTCTGACCATGAGCAACGGTAATGTTAATAAAAGATGCTCTTCCGAGCTTGAACCGCGATTGGAGTCTCCGTACGTTCATTACAAAACCTAGTGTCAATAACTAACCCTAACCCAAGAATCCGTCAATTTATTTTATATAAGTTTCTTTCTACTCTTCCTTCTTGCAAAGTCATTCAATAATTCATCAAAATTAAGCTGTCTGACCAACTCTGATTCAATGGCCAGAAGTGACAGTGAGTTCAGGCAGTTTTGGCACATCCTAATCCTGAGTTCATTTTTAATATGTGTCAGTTTGGAGAATGAATGCTCCCCTTCACAATTTGTAATAGGCACTGTCAAAAAAGTCTAAGTGCTATGTGGACATTTGGAAAGGTTGATTGTAAACCCAAATCTATCATGGATTTGAGCATTTTACTTGGGCATTTTTCTTTTTCTGATATGAATGATTTGAATTGTATCAGTTCATCTGCCAGGTTCATGTTCAAATCTGAAGGATATGCTGCAGTGAGGGAGTTAGCCTTTAAAGTGAGCTCACTGTTTGACATATTGTCGGGCATGAAAAGAACATTAAATAGCTTGGTTAAATGTGTGTGCTTTCAAATGGTGGTCAAGACAGGACACAAGTTTGTCAATGACAATATTAAAAGTTTTGATCCGAAACTTGTCCTTTTCATCAAATGCTACACCTGGCTCTGCACTTTCATCAGGCATTCTTTTGCGCTTCTTCGTGCGCTGGTGGTCATGCCTGTACTCTCGGGAACAGCAGTGGTGACATTTAAAGCTGCATCTTCAAACACCTCAAAGTGATCTCTCTGTGCTACCAAAAAGTTTTGTAAAGACCAGAGAAGATGTGTAGCTGTACATATGTCAATATCATGCCTCTGCAATTGCACGCTTGTAGCTTGGAACCTCTTTATCGTGTCCCAGAAGTGTGCCATGAAGGCCAACTCCAGTGTGTCCAATTTGCCACAGAGTGCAGAGGCTTCACGCCGAGTTTCATGTTTCTCCTCCATATCTTTAGAAATAGCATTGTATGCCTCTCTCAGTTGTGCATAATATTTCCCAAGAGCCTTAGTCGACTCAGCCTGTGCACTCCACCGAGTACCTGGCACTGATTTCAGTGTGAGTTTGACATCGGTGCCATGGAAACCTTTCCCCACCTGTGTGTAGATGATGCACAAAATGTGTACATTGCCTGAACTTAGTCAAAAAAAGTCCAGCTTCTGGGCTACTGTCAACAGCATTGACACCAACTAAATTCAATGAATATGCTGCACAAGGGACATAACAAATCAATGGGTTTCTTTGTTTAAGATGAGCTTGGACTCCATTGTACTTCTCTGACATGTTACTCGCATTATCATAGAATGGCCCCGACAGTTAGATAAGTCTAGGCCCACATTCTCCACCATGGCAACAACATACTCAGCCAAAGTGTCCGCACTATGGTTTTCAATAGGCTCAAAAGCTAGAAAACGCTCAACTACATGCTCGTCATTATTAGCAAACTTGAAAATAAAAGTGAGTTGGTCCACATGAGCAAGATCTAGAGTGGAGTCAACTATAGAAGAGAAGTAGTTTGATTCTCTAATCTCATTAACAATTGCTTCCTTTGTTCTCTCCCCCATTAAATGAATAAATTCTTCACAGACTGTTAAGTTGGACACAGATCCTTTCCCCTTGCCTCCAAACCTTTGGAGATGTTCACCTAGGAATGTGTCAAATTTGGCCAAGAGTTCAATGATGCCCAAAAAAATTACCATTGTGGGCTGATCCTAGTAGCTCATCATCTCCCCTGAAAGCGAGTCCCCCTCTCCCCCAAAAACTGGATGACTGCAACAACTCTTTTCAAAACCTCCCGCCAGTATTGTCTCTCTGCATCAATTTGTTTGACAATGTCAGAATCAATTGTTGCTGTGCCTCTGGAGCGATTATGTAATGCTAGCATGCAAGCCCTATGCTCCACACTCCTCTCATGCTCGCCAATCCACTCTGAATGTTTCCAGTCAGAAAATCCATGAACAAAAGTGTTGTGCTTACTGGAAAACAGTTTGCGAGCGAAACCATACACACAGCCAGCTGAAGGGGAGTAAAGTAGCCACTGCCTAGTCACACTTTGCCCATTTGGTAGACAGCAACTGAGTAAAGCATTTGTAAAGGTCCTACTGGTACCCCCAATGCTTCGATTCCTGACTGAGGCTGGGTACTTAGCACTTCTGTTTTGAAATGCAGCTACTCCTCTACTGACAAGAATGGAACTGGCTTGGTCGGTAATGGTACTGGACCATAAAGCAGGGTCGTTGACGGTTTCACACCAGGAGTTGGGGTCCTTGCCCTCCTCATTTCAGAGAAGTTTCACAGGCGATTCAGCTAACTGGTCTGATTGTGGGCCTGACACGCCTGCAACTTTCATTTCATAATCTTTCTGCTGCTGGTGGTCTGTGGGAGCCTGGCAGGGCTGGCAACCCTATTCTGCACCTGACTGGGTCTGCAAGGGTTCATAGTCATTGTCAGGTGACACTAAGCCAGTGGTGATCACATCTTCATCACTAGAACTCTGGTCACTGCTAACATTAGCGATACTTGTCACTGATATCCAGCGGCTCATCAAAAAAGTTTGAGATCAAAGGAATGTGTTACAGGAAAACGGCCTGCTTTGCCTCCTTAATCTTTTTGGCTTATCTTTTTGAAGCACCACTTTATGTTTGGGATCCATGTTATTGATGGCAAGTGTCTCTTAAGATGCTAATTTATAAACTTGTCTTGCAAATTCCTACTGTAAATACTTCATATGTTGTTTCTATGTTGAAAGAAACAGACACACAGTTGTGAGGGCATGTATTAAAATCAGCAAGGTTGTAACTATTAGCTACTATTATTAATGAATTATGTATAATATAATTATATATATATAATTATATAATTATATATATATAATTATATATATATATAATGGATATAAGAATTATTATTTATAATAATACAATACAATAAACAAAGAACAATGTGATTGTTAAAAGGCTGTGAGTTACTGTAACTGTAAATTAGACTAGCCTTTAAAAAGGCTTTGAACTGAAGGCTTTAAGGTGTAATCGTATTGCTACTAATGTAATAGTAAGTATACTAAGGTTATTAGGCTGTATAACATGCAATATAGTATAGTATAATATAATATACAAAAATAATATATTATAAAATAATATAATGCAATATAAAGGGCAATGAGCCTTTACAAAGGCTGTTGGTTGTTGATCTTGTGATAACGAAATCTATGACAGGCTGTATGAAGTACAGAGCAAGTTCTCAAGCTGAATAGTCTGAATGTGAGGAGTTTTGATACTGGCAGGGGGTTTTATATCTATATTGGATTTTCGCTTGGATTTTCAGAAGTTCTTGCAACACCTGATTGGCTCATTCATGTCCGTATCAGTGGTCTGACAGAAATGGACTAATCAAGTGAGATTGCTCTCACTCATGAGTGAAATGAAGATTCATCTGGGGGCGTGGCAAAAAAAAATAACGCAGCTGCACAGTTGGGAGTGAGTGAAAGCACATGCACAAAAATAGTTTCCTCTACAGATATCACCAAAACCTCCTCTGTAAAAAATATATTAAAAAACATGTACAAAATACAAATATCCTCCACAACAGTACAGGTCTCTGTAAGAGATTCAAACACATTTTTTTCTCACTTCATGCAAGTTGGACAGACAGTCTGAGTGTATGATAAATAATATTTATGACATTTCATACACCTCAGATAAGTTTTAGAGTAATTTCTTTTTGTGCAGACCTGCAACCTTCTACATTAAGTAGTTGCTGTAGGAGCATTTGTTAGATGGCAGTTTCATCCTATCCATGGCTAATACTACTATAACTGTAGTAGTTGACTTTTGGAGTCAGCCCCTGTGGGAATTTAGAGCAAAGAGCAAAGAGCTCTTCAACACTGAGTGAGAGAGTGGGGGAGGGCTACCCACTATCTACTACCAAAACTGCATGCTGTCTTTCTGAGTTGCTGTTTCATCATCTGTCCCCAAACAGACATTGTGCTGCTGGGTAAAATTTGCTTGTAGTTTTGTATGAAGTACTGTTGCATTCGTGCCAGAGTTAGAGAGACCATTGGTGTCTTTACTACGGGATTTTAAAGGTGGGACCATGAAACTGGTCAAATAGCTTGTTTTTTTTTCACAAAAGTGAAATCGCACACTTGGCCAAATTCACTCAATTTACTCAGTCTCTAAGATGGCATCCATTAGACAATTTTTTCATTTTAAAATAAAAACTTCAAAATAATACATATTTAGAATATTTCATATTTCCATTAGAAACAATAGGTTAGGGTATTTATAGCATGTTTGCAAAGATTTATTATCAAATATGGTAGCTCGCCTCGCAGTTTCACAGTGTTTGCTACTATGTATGTAAGTGTACTGTAGTTCAAGAGGTTCAAGGAGCCATGGTAAACGAAGAGACCAAGGCTCTGTTTGTGAGAGGGTTTCATGTGGGAACACAGAATTTGTGTCATGCCTTTTAGGGCGTATTCACACTAGCCATCATTAGTTAACAAGCTAGTTCTGGTATCGAGTGAAATAAAAATATTAATTATGAAATCTGAAATTATTAGAACTGGTCCAGTTTTACTCAACAGTGCAGACTGATGATGCAGTTTGAATGTCATGTCATATAATTCACTATGCTCTGAAACAATGTGTTTAAAGAAACACCAGTTATTAACAACTTTCTCAAATGCGTTGACATATTTATTATTTGGAGTCTTGTCATTGACGTCATGTTTGAGATCCTTGCTGGGGCACGGTTTTAATCACACTACATGTGTATCGTGCTCGAGTCCACCTCTTCGAAGTGTACTAGTGCATCATACCCAGGTACGAAAGACCGATCAAACTGGAATCAAGTGTACTTGGGTACAGTATGGGCTGCCTTGTGTGAGGTCAGCAGTCCTTGTAAGTCAAAGGACTGGGGGCCACTCATAGTCCATGAGACCCCCCCAGTAGGGGCCCTTATAGTCAGAGGGCCCTCTAATGGTATGTCTTGCTCTTCCCTAGGGCCCCCTGGTAGAGGCTCATAAACAGAGGTCCCTCTAAAAGTACGTCCCCTCCTCTCGAGAACCCCTGGTAGTCAGAAGTCAGAGGACCGCCACCCCTAATCCATTTTCATAAGGGGCCCTATAGAAGGGCTGGGGGCCCTGGTAGTCAGAGGACCTACTGAAAGCACCCCAACAAGGGTCCTTGGTAGCCAAATGTCAGAGGGCCCCCCTCCTTCCCTGTTTTCATCAGAGGCCCTGTAACCGGGTCAAGGCCCCCGTAGTCAGAGGATCCTACAGAATGGAGGCCCTCTGAAATAAAAATGTATTGTTTATAGGCATCACTGTTTTGAGCTAAGGGCCCCCCCAGTGCCCCTGAGCGCCAGCCCCGCTGGCCCGGTCCATAATCCATCCCTGGTTTAGAACCTCAAGAAGTCTATACTTTGTGGTCAAAGAGTTTATGATCCAAGCATGATTTACCCAATCTAGTATGGTAAACATTACTAATTTGTGCTTCATTTACAAATTTTCCTAGTCTCTCTGATCTCAAATCCTAAGATATTTTGTCTTAAATTGGTGAATAAAAGGATAGGCTGCACATAGGGGGGACCTGTATGGAGAATATAAGTTATTTCAACTTGATAAGTAATTATCAAGTAATAAGTCATAAGTAATTTTCAAGCAATGAGATAAGTCATTTTAATTCGGCAGTAATTTTCTATATGCAAATAAGGTTAACAGCATAGTGCACATTTACAGCTCAGGGAGCACATGTTAAAAAAGTATAGAAAAATCCATCCGAAAGTTTCATGTGAACGGCAATAAATTTCACAGTCAAAATTCAAGATGGAGACCTGGTGGCCAATTCGAATCAGCAAAAAAAAGGCCAAAAAAAAAAAAAAACTACATGTTGCACCACTTCACAGTAAGAGGAATTTGAATACATGATTTGGTGAAGATCCACCCAGTAGATTTCTCTGAATCACAATAAATATTCAAATCAACATGGCAACCTGGCAGCCATTTTGAATGAGCAAATAAGGCAAAAATTCCAAGCTGTAGTATAGTACAGTAGGCGTTAAAACCAAAGAAAAAGTCGTTAATCCGCCAATACGGGGACGTTAGGCTCTAAGTAGGACTGGGAAATCTCGTCGTGAGCTGTGCAGTAGGACCCGCGTATTTGACGCGCATGAAGACGAAAGAAGACCTCCCGCCGCCTATAACGCGCACGGGGTAGCTGGGCGATAGCCCGTTAGCCGGGTGCTTGTTTAATCATAACTGAGCCACGAGGGCGGTTGGGGCGGTCCTTTTGACAGTAGTCCGTACATGTAGATAATGGCACAGCTTGTTGGCGATTTATTTCCATATATGAATGTAATATGAAGTAATGTTAGCCTACATAAAATATTGATTTGCTTTGGCGAGGGTGATGTTGCCAGTAATCGTTTCCGCAAACCTTTTTATATTAGACGATACAGTTTGCTCAACCTGTGCTACTACTTAAAACTTTAGTGCAGTATAATACGCAATTGGATCATGAAATATCATGCTATATTTGGTGAGGATTTTGTTTCTGCAATATTTTATGTTCGGAGATAATGCATGCATTTATGTAGCCTACTATTAGGCCTATTTTAGACTCAAGTGCCGAAATATATTATTTTTCCTGTTGCAAACCTGTAATTTAGTATAGCCAATTAATTCCTACAGTAGGCTTCGTTGACCAGTTCCGCAAATGGACTTTGTTTGAAGCGTCTGATATCGATACAGAATTCGCTGGCGGAAAGTTACCTGTTCACGAATTTGTGGAAATTACTCACGCTTTTTGTGGATCAGTTAGTTTTCCTCAGTCATTAGGAATAAAGCCTTGCAAAGTCATTTTTCAGTGGCACGTCCTTTGACTGGTTCCGCAAATAATTTCCAGTTTCGCAAACAGTGCCCTTTGTCAGCCCGAAATTATGATATTCTTTATTTATTGACATTATTGCGTGCCCCTGTCAACAAAGAAACAGACACATATATTTCCCACCAATTTTAGCCAGCATTACTCTATAGGGGATATCACAATAATTGGTCAAATTTATGGCTAACTGTTCCGTGTGTCGACATTGTGTCAGCTGGAATCCACGTGTGCTGGCCTCAGTTCACAATAATTTGGGCATCCATCAATATTCAACTGCTATCAGCGACTACGGATGATTCTTTCTACTCTTTCCATTTCACGTAGGCCTAGTAAATGCCAAGTATACATTAAAACTATCAGGATGAGACCACAAGTTCAGATTAACACAGGACATGAGTCATGAACTGTTGAGCCACAGAAAACCAGTTATGGCGGGGGGGGGGGATGTTTTATATCTCACTGACTACAGTAAACTTTCATAAAGTTCTCTCAAAAAATAAACAAGAATAAACATGTCTCATAAATTACCAGTTTGAAAACCTACAAAATGGCGTTTGCGGAACTAGTCGAATGACAAGCTGTCAACTCTAATGGGTGTTGATATAAAAGTATCAAGAGTACGAAATTGGGATTTATATGGTCAAATATACAATCATTTCCGATCATAATGACTAATAATGTGACGAATCACACACTGCACAGTGCACCTTATCACAAGCGTTGATTTGGTACCTACTGCTGCAACGGCAAGCAACAGTTATCGGGCATTTATTTATCTATAAAGCAGAATATCTCGAAACGATAGTTAAGTGTTAAATCCACAATAATTTACCGTTCTAGCGGAGTCAAACTCAAGGCTGACAAGTCGTTTTCCCGCAAAAAAAAGCTTGATTTATGCAAATTGCGGAATTGGTCAAATTGCGGAACCGGTCAACCCACTGTATACCTAAGATTACTCGCACCCCGTCTCAATAAAATTCATTTAGGGAAAGAACTTGAATGTTTTTCAATTTATATGCGGTTTCGTTTTAAAATGATAATTAGCAATTTTTAGCCAATTTTTCAAAACGTTTTGCATCGTCTGTATTTGTTTTAATGACTTCTCATAACCATTCAGATAACCATTCAGATGTTCAAACATAGGCCTAATATTCGCAGAGCTTGCAACTAGAAAATAATTGTGTACAATATGAATTTTGTTAGACCATAACGACTCTTAAATGCACTAAAAAACAAGCAAAAAAGCAGACAGAGTCGGCTATATCCCCCGCCTACTATTCTATTCTGAGAAAGGTGCAAACCCTAAAAGGCACAACTAAGCATGTTGATTGTTCCACACAAAGTTTCGAAGTTTTGTTGAGCTGGGTTCAGTAGTTTTTGAGTTCTGCTCCGGAAACAATGTCTATGCTGATTTTAAGTTGTGTTTCCATGGAAACGGGCAATAATAAAATTCTGAGAAAGGTGCAAACCCTAAAAGGCACATTGATTGTTCCACACAAAGTTTCGTTGAGCTAGGTTCAGTAGTTTTTGAGTTCTGCTCAGGAAACTATTTCTATGCTGATTTTAAGTTGCGTTTCCATGGAAACGGGCAAAAATGAAATTCTGAGAAAGGTGCAAACCCTAAAAGGCACATCTAGGCATGGTGATTATTCCACACATTAAGTTTCGTTGAGCTAGGTTCAGTAGTTTTTGAGTTCTGCTCCGGAAACCAAGTGGGACGGACGCACGCACACACGGACGGACGGAGCCCATTTCAATATGCCCCCTCAACTTCGGTTGGCGGGGGATAATAATAATAAACTATTTGCGGAACCTTACACAGGATGTTTTAGTAGGCTAAGCTTATTCTAGCCTATATCCATCAATAAGGAATCGCAATTTAAAAAAAGATCTGCTCAATATCTTATCTCTAAGGGACAATGTCACTTAAAACTGAATGGCTCTTTCGTAAACTGAATTCACGGAAATAAAAGCGGATACGCCTGGCATTGATTCAATACAGCTCATTTCGTGTCATCTCCAGGCTATTTATCACTCATTGTCACCCTAATATTCCCTTTAAGCTCATTGTAGCCTAATAAAGAATTAATGACCTGGTCAGCGCGTGGCATAAATTTTCTATAAAATGCCCACCATACACAGACATTACATTCACAACTATGGAACCTATCAGGATACAACGCATTTCCCCAGAGTTTAGGACGAAGATTGGCTCCTTGGCGAGAGACAACCTCACACCTCTGCAGGTCCGAAAATGCATAATTTCGGAGAATAACGTGAACATAAGCTGGCAGGCTATTAAGCTGTATATTGCCAATTTGTTTATTTATATTTCTGCTGGCTTTTTAAAACCAATAAATCAATTGTGGCACACTTCGCTGAAGGTCTACCCACAAACTGTCAGAATCACAATTTCTGCAATAGATGTATTTAAAAGACATGTTTAAAATACCAAAAAAATTTCCTTCAAGAATACAATTTCTTACATTTCGCTGTTGAATTTATCATAAAATTTTTTTTCTTGTTCATGCTAGGCTTTTTAAACAGAGGATCAGCCACGCGCTTTCCAGAGGTCGCATAAGCTCTCACTTACACTTTCACTGCAAGAGAAAATAAAAAGATGTTAAAATACATAACGGCAAACATAAACATAATTCTAAAAGTCAAAATGCCCTCTATTCTATAACTTACACGCGGTACTACACTCAGTTCCGCGGAGCCACGTGTGGATATTCCTGGCGGTAAATTGTCCCGTGATTCGGCTTATTGGTTAGATCGTGGTTATAAATGGGTAAGAAGGGCGAAATGTTCGAGATAACTGGGCGTGAACTAACGCCGTCTCTTTGCTTTTAATGGCGACTGTACTGTAATCGACAGTAAGGGAACCTGTGCACAGAACTTGAAGATCGACAAGGCAGTTTTCTTGAAATAGTGAATAGTTGACAGATGGACAAAGGCGAACGCCAGTCCATGGATAAAAATTGATTTCATAAGCCCACCATTTGTACAATGGACGGCTAATAAAAATGGTCCGCAAACAATAAACAAAAAAAAAAAAAAAAATGAAAGCTGCAAGCAGCGTTGAAAGGGCCCTCGCACCCCTCGTGCACGTTGGGGTGGCGGCAAGATCTTGATGGGTGCAGGTGTCCATTCAGAGCCATTGGACACTGCTGGACCGCGTACAATGCGGTTTCCTGAGGGGAGTGCAAAAATTTTCTGGAGGGCGCTATGATACTATTTTGACTTGCCTGTGCGCAACATCTACAACATAGTAATTGTAATACCGAGCTCCATGAGTGTGTTGATTTTTGTAAATTTTCCAGCATGTTTCGACCTTCAAAAGAGCAATTCTTTAATAAATCTGATTGGGGGCGCTATAGAGCCATTATGCCACATTTAGTGCCAATTGATGGATGACATTGAAGAGAATAAGACAATTATAATTGGTGCAAGATTTTGCAAGTTTTGGAGCATTCTAAGGCCTTAAAACGTGTGTTCGTAAAATTTGGAAAAACACAGGAAATAGCGCATAGCTCTCTTCCTGTTTGGCCAAAAAATGTCAAAAAATTAACCCTTGCCCTAAATGCCTAATGCAATGATCACACCAAGTTTCATGAGCATTCAAGCACTTTTATCTTAACATGGCCATATCTAGAGGGCGCTGTGGAGCCACCTGGCACCTCCCGATCCAATATTAGCATATATTTATACTTGGGAGGACAACTTCATCAACCTTGGTAAGTTTCAGGCAAATCCCACAAAGTATGTGGGAGTAAAACTAACTTCCTGTTTCATGGCGGGACATCGAAATTCGCCGCGACGCCACGGATACATCGTTCGATGAAATTGAAAAAGCTTCGCAAATTTAACATCAGCAAAGTCTTCAGTTATTATTCACCAAATTTTAAGTTGATCGGATAAAATCTCTGGGAGGAGTTTGTTAAAGTACGACACCTGTGAATGGCATAAAATCCCAAAAATTTCAATTAAAAATGGTGGACTTCCTGTTGAGTCTAGGTCATGGCATCAGAGACTTTTTTTAGGTCTCGGCATCTCCCACAGATGTCTTCAGGGTGCGACTGTCATCATATGTAGGAAGTTTCGGGCGGATACGATTATGTATGGCTGAGTTATAACAACATATGTCTTAAGGCGAACATCAAAGTTTGCCACGCCCCCACGGCCATGCCCTAAGAATGTAGTACACGTCTTACGCAAGTTTTGCTCTCACTGGTCTTATGAAGACACAGACCGAATTTGAAGTCGATCGCATTAAATGTCTAGGAGGAGTTCGTTAAAATACGACACCTGCAAATAGCCCCAACATGACCATAAAATTCGAAATGCCTGACTTCCTGTTGGTTTTACGATATCGCTCCAAGAGGCTTTTTTGTACGTCTTGACCCCCTACAGGTGACTGGCGATTTTCATACTTGTAAGTGAAACGATACACGGGGGCTGCTTCATTGAAACACTATTGGCAGTGCCTAGGGGGCGCCATTCAGCCAATTTGCCACGCCCATGCCCCAACCCCCCTCAAAAATCAAGCACCGTACCTTACAACATATGTGCCATGTATCATGCGCCTACAAGCTATCCTTCATCTGTAATACCATAAAATGCAGTAGGGGGCGCTACAGAGCTGATCTGCCACGCCCGTAGCCAGCTGTGATATATATGAAATTGCATTGGGACACACACATATGTGCAAAGTTTCGTAGGTTTTCGCACATCCTAAAGGCCTCAAAACTGCAATCGTATATTGAAAATTTCTGCAGGAAATGGTCCACGGCTGACTTCCTGTTGGGCAAAAAAATTTTTTAAAAATCTCATGACATCGTACTTAGGGGACCTATGATGTCACCGAATTTCGTGCACCTCTGACGAAATATGCCCAAAAATGGCCCTACGTTTGGGGGCGCTATTGAGCCCCCTGACCACGCCTACGCCCAGTCACTCCAGAAAATGTTGAGTTTCGCCAGGCTTGAGGTCTGTGCCAAATTTGGTGCGGCTCGCAAAGCTGCGGAAGTATAATAATAATAATCTCTACAAAAACAATGTTGGCCCCTGGCGACTTCGTTGCTCGGGCCCTAAAAAAAACTAGAAAAGCACTCAGAGAGCGCAGACCTCCGCCAAGGGGCAGCAAAACCCAGAAGCACGGTGATTGGAACTCTGGCCCATTGGAAAGACTTGAAATCTTGAACTTTGGCGTATATCTCAGCAGTACTTTGTACTTTGGCCAAAATTTAATCACCTATTCCTTGACTTAATACCCACCTTCCCTGAAAATTTCATCGAAATCTGTCTATTACTTTTTGAGTTATGTTGTACACAAACAAACCAACAAACAAACGCCACCAAAAACATCACCTCCTCGGCGGAGGTAAAAAACAGTTGCAAAGAATAACAAAAACGTTTCCTTTATTTTCTTTTCATTCATGGAAATTTTAATTTTGGTTTTATATGCAAAAGGTTACAGTATATTTCACCAACATTCAGCTATTCAAAATTTGTATTTCTGAACAGTTATCTGATTCCATTGTGTCCAACAGAAGTCCAAGAATCAAGTATTTCAGTTTATAAGTATTACACAGACCACACAAAGACCAACATATAAATTAAAATAAATAAAATGATGCAATGAACACATTCTAATATTGATTACGTAAATGGAGACACAATCTTTTTCCCTCTCACATTATCATCCAAATATCCTGAAAAATCTGACATTTTTACTCTAAACAACCAAAGGCAGACTTAAAATAATATTTTTCGGCGTTACCAAAAGCAAACAACTGAGAAATGGAAGCACAACCAAAAGAGAGCCCAAAGGAACATGCATATAGTCTGAAAAAGTACACTGAGATATAAACATTTGTGAAATCAAAGCTTTCAAACAAAAAGGCATCTTTCTAAAAGTCAAAAATGTCATATCTGACATCATTATTATCACTTATGCCAGAGAGGACTGGAAAAACAGTTATTCCAATTAAAAAGTAGTTAGTGCAGAATCATAATGATAAGAAATTTAAAAGAAGGAAGATGAGAGTCATTGTGGTGTGTGTGTGTGTGTGTGTGTGTGTGTGTGTGCACGCATGCGTGGGGATAGGGGAGGGTGTGGGGGTTGTGGTTAAGAAATCCTGAGCAAACTTCCATGTCCAGCAACAGTTGTCCATGTCCTTTTGTCGCTTTCAGCAGTACATTACAGTACATTTAATCCTCTTGCATTGCAAGGGTAGGTTTCCAAAATGTACAGTGTACCCTTTGTAATATTACCTCCATATACAAAAGGAATTGGCATCATCACAGTGGTTGGGTTGGATACAGTAATTATTAAGACAAATTAATAGCAGCCCTTCCACGATTGAGCCAGTTCTATTGCATTAATGACATGTTCCGCGGAAGGCAATGGGCCTCGAGAACATGGCGGGGGAAAGGGGCCAACCCTGAGATGCCAGAGTTTCAGCAGGCAGTGAGTAGGAGATTGGCATGTGGACACTAAGTCCTCACTTGTGCGTTTTCTGTTCAAACAGCTGCAGGTCGAGCCGCACCCAGACTTCCCCCGTTGGAACTTCGTGCAACAGCAGCCGACGACTTGCAGCCCCTTTGTTCTCCAGCTCTTTCTTGATGGTGGCAACAGGAACCTCTGTGCGACCCAAGAAGTCTGTGAGGGAGACCAGCCACAATATTAGCATTTCATAGAGAAGATGGATGATAACCCGTAAAAATAAACATTATTGTTTGAAAATCTGGAGCATTTCTATGCAGGAAACTGCACATATTATTGTTCTTTTTTGAATGTCGGTCTTAATGGGCGTTGCGGTTTTGTCTTGGATTAAATGAGGCTTTGAAATGAACACCTCATCTTTTCAGTATTGACAGTGACAGCAGTTGAAATGTGCAAGACAAGGGTTGATATATGTGAAATATATCAAGTGTGATAAATTTAGGCTTTATTATTGGTCTTTGTACAGAATCACAAGACAGCTGCAATCAGAGATATAATGCTTGATCTACTGTATGTTTTGCTACCACTACTACTACTGGTACGATAAAAAATACTAGTATCACAAATGATAACAAAAACAAAATAACAATAATAATAATATAGTATAATAATAATAATAATAACAATAACAATAACAACAATAATTATCACTAAACAAAAATTATGCATTTTCTTTCAAAAGTAGTCAACAACTGCAACAGGCAGTCATGTTAGACAACATAGGCATGGAGAACTTGGAGCGATTTATCTGAAAGTTATATGTTATATGAAAGTGATCAAAATTATACTTCGCAATTGATGTTTCAAGCTAATATTTGGAAAATTGTTCATTCATTGTGAAAGATTTTAAAAAATCAATAAAATTCAGACATCTCAGATATTGCCATTTTTAAATGATGTGGCAATTTGGTTACCAAACCAAAAGGGCTTGGCTGAGACTAAATGGTTGGAGATTTTTACACCAATTTATTATTATTATTTATTTTTTTTTTTTTTTGAAGGCAGTCAGCTTGTACAGGAACCCCAAAGAAGTGTCCTTTAGTTGCTGAACCACGTATGGGAAAAACTTGTACAACCTCAGTGGTAGCAGCTGTTTCTACATTTGTTGCACGTCTCTACATTTCATGTGCATACATTGTTTAATATCAGAAACTGGACTTTGGTTCAACTAGACTCTTCACTGATTAATGTGCACATCCCTAGATCTTAAAAAAGCTATGAACCACATTTCTAACCAATATGGTGTTTGAGATACAATATAATTTCTAAATACAAAGGTGCCAGAACACAATTCCTGAAACACAGAGAACATGGAGCTACAGCGCCCTCCATAATTATTGGCATCCCTGGTTAAGATGTGTTCTTTAGCTTCTAATAAATTCAGTTTTTTTCCTACATAATATAGGACTACAATGAAAAAAGAAAGAGGAAAATCCAACCTTTAATTCAAGTGCATTTATTCAGTGGGAAAAAAATCCCACATTAAGAAATAATAATTTTACATCATATCACGTGAGCCACAATTATTAGCACCCCTGAAGTTAATACTTTGTACAACCCCCTTTAGCCAACAAAACGGCGCATAATCTTTTCCTATAATGTTTCACAAGATGGGAGAATACAGAAAGAGGGATCTTCGACCAATCCTCTTGGCACAATCTCTGAATCATCCAGCGACCTGGGTCCTCTCCTCTGCACTCTCCTCTTCGGCTCACTCCATAGGTTTTCAATGGGGTTGAGGTCTGGGGACAGAGATGGCCATGGGAGGAGCTTGATTCTGTGTCTGGTGAACCATTTCTGCGTAGATTTGGTCACATGTGTTGGGGTCACACAGAGGAAAGCCTTTCATATGTGAGGAGACAAAATGGAGCCCAGGACTTCCCATGACCACTTGCTGCCTGCAAGCCCCTCCCGCCAGCAGGCCAGGCACATAAAAGCAGTGGTCAACCATTTTATCTCTCTCTTCTCTTGGATCCTCTCTTGGAGCTCTGGACTCTCTCTCTCCCTTGGAGAGGCTCCTGGACCCCTGTGGACTGCTCAGGCTGGGGAACCCCTCCCCCACCTCTTAGGCCCAGCATAGACTGGCCATGCTGAAGAATCTGCCAGGCTACCAGGAGTACAGCAAGAGTTGAAGAAACAGCTTGCTTTTGAGGAGCGGCCAGCTTCCCTCCTCTCCCCACACCAAAGACACAAACAGCACCAGAACCGCTCTTCCAGCCGGATCAACATCACCCGTGATTGGATCCTCCAGCAACCTCCAAACCTCTTTCCTCAACTAAGGACTGGTAACAACTGGGCATTCAAACCTTCCTTTAAGACTAAAAGTGACTGTGTGTATTTGTTAAATGATAGTTGTTGTGATTGTTTTTAGGATTGTGTTTTAGTTGGACAGGCTGGTATTAATGTATAGCAGACAAGCTCTTGCATGCAAATAACCTCCTGTAGACTAACACGGCGCCTTTCCTGTGCAAAACACACACATCTCTTCATTTTAACGCAATACACACAAACACAAACAACATTGAGCATTTTAAGTCGTTTGACTGACTTTAAGACTCTAAACTTTCCATTGCTACAAGGATTTGGTCTTTGTTACAGTAGGGTTGCCTTCCCCCACTCCACATGGTCAGCAAGGCCCCCCTCCACTCACACCTTAGATCATCCCTTTGTTCTCTCTCACCCACACCCGCACGCACGCGCACACACACATACACACACACCTCCTTCAATGTGTATATAGTGTTTAGTGTAGTTTAGATTGTGTGTTTTATTTGTTTAATTTAAATAAATATTCTTTAAAGACATATGCTGTGGTTATTAATGTTGTACAAGAGTGAACGAAACTGCCAACCTCTTCTATAGAACTCCAAAGCCTTCAATCTAACTATTAATTGGGTAAGTTGGTTACAATTATTAATTTAATTATTAATCAATTTCCAAATTAATAGCTTAGCAGATATTGAGACTGAGGTTTTATTAATTGGTTATTGTTTTCCCTTCACTGAGGAAGGGTGGTGCCCCGAGGTATTTATATTAATATTTAATATTAATATTACAATATCATATTTTTGGATAGTCAAATTAATAATATTGATATCATTTGGCAAATTGCATTTTTCCCAACATTGGTGTTCTGTGCGAGGCCATTACCCCAACACATGTTTAGGGTCATTATCTTGCTGAAAGACCCAGTGACGACCCATCTTCAGCTTTCGGGCAGAGGCCAGCAGATTTTGATTTAAAATGTCCTGGTATTTCAAAGCGTTCATGATGCCATGCACCCTAACAAGGTTCCCAGGGCCTCTGGAAGAGAAACAGGCCCACGGCATCACTGATCCTCCCCCATACTTCACAGTGGGTATGCACAGTCTGCATACTCATCTTTTGTGTTCTGCCAGACCCATTTGGAGTGTTTGTGGCCAAAAAGCTCTATCTTGGTCTCATCTGACCAAAGCACACAGTCCCAGTTGAAGTCCCAGTACCGCTTAGCGAACTCCAGACGTTTGCATTTATGATTGTGAGTGAGAAAAGGTTTTTCCATGCATGCCTCCCAAACAGCTTTTTGGCATGTAGATAGCGCCTAATGGTTATTTTGGAGACTTTGTGACCCCAAGATGCTACCATTTGTTGCAATTCTTTAACAGTGAGCTTTAAAGAATTTCTATTTCTCTTACCATCCTCCTCACTGTGCATGGTGGCAAAATCACCTTGCGTCCTCGCCCTGGCTTGTTTACCACTGTTCCAGTTGTTTTAAACTTCTTAATGATTCCTCTGACAGTAGATATAGGCAGGTGCAGGCGAGTGGCTATTTTCTTGTAGCCATTGCCTGACTTGTGAAGGTCGACACACAGAGAAATGGCCTTAGTGTCACGTCATATTTATACCCCAGGGAAACAGGACGAATTAAATATTCCTCGATACTCTGATCAACTTTGTAAACTACTGTAGAAATGACAGAAATACTTCAATTACATTTAATTCCTAGGATTTGTTAGGGGCGCCAATAATTGTGGAACAGGTGATTTTATGAAAAATAATTATTTCTTAGTCAGGGATTTTTTTTCCCCTTAAATTTCACTTGAGTTGAAGGTTACATTTTTCTACAATTTTCAGTGTGAGAGTATGCTACTGCAATACTATCTGGATTTATTTTAGGGGTTTTAGCACATCTTAACCAGGGGTGCCAATAATTATGAAGGGCGTTGTAAAACAAACTGAACTCAAATGCCCACTTACAATGATGCAGGGCTTACAGACCACAATTTGAGATAATGCACTTGATAAGAATAAAATTCAAAATGATTTTAGGCTACTCTGCACAACACATGCAAATGGCCACATCACCACGTGCTATACTGTGGATCTTACAGAACTTGCAGTCCGCAATTAATTTTAAAGCCGGTCTAACACATATTAGAAGTGATACTTAACAGTTTACAATACCGACTTACACAAAGCCTTCTAAAATATTCAGACTGATTTATCTTATACTCTTATTAGAGAGGAATGTCTATTTTGGGGGTTGAGCCTGATTGTTCTTAAATTCTTTTGAGGATGTCATTAATGATGACCTAAAACAATTTGTTGCATAATTTGCATTTTCAGCAGTAGATAAGGCCCTTTCACTCAATGTTTCAGTAAAATGACAGATATTTTCATTCTATTATATTGATGCAGGTTTCTAACTTCAACACTTTCTAGAGGCCTCAGAATGTTCTTAAAATGTTTCAAATTTTTGGGCATGTTTCAGCCTCATCATTCTTATGAAAAAGTTCCTATAAAAAAGTGTCTCTTCTTTAGTTGACCACACAACACTGGAATGTAGAATTCTGCCCACACCAACTCCATTTAACTCTTGTAAATCCATCTCTAATCATCACAGCTTCAGTGCTCTTACTGCAGCAGGTTTTGGCAGTTTTAACTTATTGTGTCTGTGTAGACTATGTAGGTCAAGTAACCCAGAAAGCTTTTTGCTTATTGCACTGGCTTGCACATGAACAGTTGGACCCAGACTATTGACTTTTTAAGAATAAATCGAAACTAATAAAACATTGAAATTTGAAACTGGTCAGTAGGTTAACCAAAAGTGTCAGATACAAAAATTTTTTGGAAATCGACAATAAAAAAATTGGACCAAGGGTCCTTAATGGCAAGCAGTCTTACAGCGATGATACAAATTATGAAAATTTCATGTGAAGTTTGAAATTTGAATCAATGAAAATCAAGTTCAAGGTCACTAAATAAAATTTCACATTAATTTATAAAAACTCCTGTAATACATTCCTTAGCTCTGAAGCAGTTTTGGTGATACAAGTCATTATAATATGTTAGTATGTATTCAATATGTCAGTTGTGAACTTTAAAGGTCACAGTAGGTCAAGTTGTGGTCAGCAAATTGACTTCATATATGACTTTCTAAATGTCTCTAAACAAACCTTGGCTCAATCGGAGACCATTTTAGCGATGCAAGTCATTGAATTTTCACTGGGTCATATTTGACCTTTGAAGGTCAATAAAAAGGTCCTCAAATGAAAGTTCATATGTGACTTCCTATTTGTCTCTAATACAAAGCTAGACTTCATCTGTGACCGTTTTGGCAATACAAGTCATTGAAATTGTATCGTCAAGGTTGACCTTCGAATGTCATCAACAGTCAAGCTGACTGTCACCAAATGAAAGTTAATTTGTGACTTCCTATGTCCGAAACACAAACCAATGCTCCATCTGTGACCTTTTCAGTGACAGAAGTCATTGAATTTTCTTTAGGTCAAGATAGACCTTCGAAGGTCAATATGAAGGTCACCAAATGAAAGTCCATACATGACTTCCTATACGTCTCCAATACAAACCTACACTCAATCTGTAACGATTTTGCTGATCTAAGTCATTGACATTTCACTGTATAGTTTGGCCATTGAAGGTCACCTTATGAAACTTCATACATGATTTCCTATATGGCCACAATACAAACCTAAGCTCTATCTGTGAAAGTTTTTGTGATAGAAGTCACTGAAATTTCAATATGTGAAGTTAGACCTTCGAAGGTCACTGAAGGTCAAGTTCAAGGCCGCCAAATGAAAGTTCATGTATGACTTCCTTTACATCGCTAATACGAACTAAAACAATCGGTAACCATTTTACTGATATAAGCCATTGAAATTTCACGTTGAAGTTTGGCCATTCAAGGTCACTGAAGGTCAAGTTCAATGTCACAAAATGAAACTTGATACATGACTTCCTATATGCCCGCAATACAAACCTAAGCTCTATTTGTAGTAGTTTTTGTGATAGAAATTTCACAATGTAAAGTTTGACCTTTGAAGGTCACCAAAGGTCAAGTTCAAGGCCACCAAATGAAAGTTCATACATGACTTTTTATAAGTGATTAATGCACGTATGTTCCCAATCTTCAATATTTTCAAGCCTAGAAACATTGTAACAATAAATTGTAACATTTTGCTTGACCTCAAGTATGACCTTTCAAGGTTATCTGAGGTTAACTTTAACACAGCCAAAATAAAGGTCATACATTACTTCCTATACTGAGTACAAATGAAAACGCACCACTTGAAAAAAGTCAATATTTAAGTTCAAACGAACTTCAATATAATTTTTATACAATAACACTACAGTACCCGACATGCCAGGTGCAAGAAATGCGATAATTTCAAATTAACTGTAACGCTAGGCAATTTTTTGCAAAAACGCAACATCTTGCACGCACACCATGGGAAAAATGAATTTCACTCTGAATTTGTGCACACATTGCCTTTAAAAGCATGTGAATCCGAATAAAATTTCACTTCTTCACTGACACTTGTGAAACGTCGACACTATGCCGCGACTTACAGACCCTGAACGGGAACGTGCCATAGGCATGCTTCAAATTGGCGCCAGCACCAGGGAAATTGCCAGACGACTACACTGCGCACACACAACGATCGCAAGACTCCATCGAAGGTTTCTGCAAACGGGGAGCACTCGGGAACGTCCTCGACCGGGTCAACAACGTGTGACAACGGCATGTCAGGACCGTCAGATCGTATGGGATCATGTCCGAGACTGAACACTACCAGCGACAAGAACGGCTGCTCAAGTCCAAGGACGACGTGGATTCATTCACCCCAACATTGTACGGAACCGTCTGCGAGCTGCAGGCCTGCATGCACGACGTCCTTATTTCGGCCCCATATTGACGGATCGTCACTGAAACCAGCGTCTACAGTGGGCAAACAGGCACCAGAATTGGCGACTACGACAATGGCACGGTGTCATCTTTTCTGACGAGTCACGATTTCACTCAAAGAATGCAGATGGCCGTATATGTGTTTGGCGGAGACGTAGTGAACGTTATAACGCCGATTGTGTCAATTCATTGGGGTGGTGGCAGCGTTATGGTGTGGGGTGGAATAAGCCACCGTCACAGAACCCCTCTCCATATCTGCAGAGGAAGGGTGAACAGCGTCTACTACCAGGACCAGGTGCAGCAGAACCATGTTGTGCCGTACTTCAACCAACACCACGATGTCCACACGTTCCAACAGGACAACGCTAGGGCACCCACATGCAAGGGTGTCCATGCAGTACCTTGCACAGCAGAACATCCCTGTGCTTCAGTCACCAGCTCTGTCACCCGACCTCTCCCCTATCGAGCACTTATGGGATGAAATTGGACGACGTCTTTCTCGTCGACGCCAGATGGACAACATCCGAGAACTTGAGCTTGCCCTTGTTCAGGAGTGGAATGCTATCCCTCAGAACACTATCCAGAGACTGATCAACTCCATGCAACGACGATGCACCGCATGTGTCAATGCAAATGGCAGTCACACCCGTTATTGACTTTCCTGTTTGACCCCTACACCAGTTAAACCTCTCTCGCGCATTAACATTATCGTGAATGAAATTGAATGATGTTTACATGTCTACTTAAATTCATTATCTCAAATGCATCATACGTATATACTTCACATATCAATCCGTGGAGCTATTCCAGATTTTGTGAGTGGTGCGTTTTCATTTGTACTCAGTATATATGTCAGTAATACAAACTTAATCTCTATCTGCAACCATTGAGCTTCCACAGGTGATTTGGCTCATTCTCCATAAGACCCAATGTTAAAGTGGCCAACATTCAATGAAAAACCCAGGATGTGTCAACACCGGTAACATCTACATCCAAACACTTGCATCAACCGACCATTGTAAACCCTAAAATGGGGTGTGTTGATATGAAATGGATAGTGTAAGTATGGCTCTCGCTTAATTCTTCTAGTTGAAGTTTTTTCAGTAATATAGTAATCAACTTTGACCTTTAATATGTTTATCCTTAAAACTATTGCCTATTCTTAGACCTTCAAACTGAAGGAGCCTCAAGACCACGATGAGGTGACAGGTCCCCTTGAGGAATAACTTCCATGCTATCATCATGCATATTCGAAATATGATATATTTGATACAAATCTGACTAAATTTCATTCTTGAACAAGTGTTGTCACTAAGGTGATATCATCCCCCACCACAAATTATCAATTCAAAATTAATGAGGTATGATGTGATGGTGATAGGTTAAGATGATGCTTAATGTCAACAAAAACATGATCCAGTCAACATCCGTTGAAATTTTGCACTGTGGTTGTTGAAACGCAAATTTATTTTCAAGACTTACTGTGACCCTGACATGAATGTCACAGTGTATGAATATTAAAAATAGTAATACAGAAACTGCTTATTAATGAACATTCAACAGAATTCAGGTGAAGCTTGGCTTCAAATATGAAGAAATTCCAGTACACCCTTCTTGAGATATCTCGCTGACAAGGGTAAAATGTCACCTTGTGACCTTGAAGTGAAGGTCAAGGTCACCAAACATGACTGGCACCTCTCTCTTACTGTGATCAACCAAGATGTCAAATATGACGAGAATCCAGTCAACGGTTCTTAAGATATTCTAATTCGTACGTGTGGACGTACGGAGACTAATACTATATCCCCCGCACATTGGGGGAATAAAAATCAAGAGTTACACTCAAATCTTGGATTTATGCCATTGAGGGAGCCTCAACACCACATGTGTACTTGCTGATGTGACAAGGTCTCAAGCTAGATGGATTGAACGATAGCACAAATGAGTCCATTCTTCTAGACCAGTGCTTCCCAAACCCCTCCTGGAGGCCCACCTGCGCTGCATGTTTTAGATTTCTTCCTGCTCCAGCACAGGTGATTCTAATGATCAGGTTGTCATCAATCAGCTTTAGGGGGTGATTAACGAGCTGATCATTTGAATCATTTTAACCCATTTATGCCTAGCGTCCTCTCATGAGGACTGTTAAGAAAAAGTGTCCTGTTTGAATGACTATTAGAGTGGTATTTTGAAGTATAAGAACATAAAAAAGTAAAAAAAGAAAATTCAGGCATAAATGGGTTAAAGAAACCCTAAAAATCTAATCGGATACGGAATGACTCACAGACATTGAATGAAAATGGCTAGCTTCGCTGACTTTCCCATCATAACATCATGCATCACTAACAATCCATAATAAAATCAGGAATATGGACAACGGAAATCCACGACCAATTCAGCATTTACTTACCGATATCGCAAGGTAAGTACTCTAAAATCCTGAGAATGTCACTTCAACAATGGCTGTAAAAACAGTGCGCGGTGAACATGTGCCCCAAGATACTGGAGCCCTACTAACAGTATCTTCAAATGTGCCGTTCGTGTGCATGTGTTTACAATGAAGATTACATCCATGCATTGTCCCATGGAAAGAGTAAACCAATCCATCTTTGGTCTGCTGTATACTTGGCCAGCACTACAACATACAACATTTTGTGGTCGTTAAAGGACCAAAAATGTGATAATTACTTTAAGTATGTAACTGGGCAATCGCAGAGCATTGACTGCATGTACTGTACTTATCCACATTGCGTGTGCATAGTATACATGTAATGAGTATGCGGGATGATAAATGCCCAAAAAGTGAGAAATTTGGGAGGATGTTGGAGGTGGCCTTATTTTCCGGGAGGGTTGGCATCTCTGTGAATGTTTTCCTGTGGACTGACCATCGGAAGACATCTGGATTATGCTTGTGTGCATCTGCGTGGACTTACCATCAGGTGAGAACTGGTCTCTTTCATAAAGGGTGATGCACAGGACATCCTGGTACAGGTCTTTAATTGAGAACTGGCAGTTGAAGTTCCACTTCGGGTTGACTGTATCATTCAGAGTGCGAGAGGTGTAGCATTGTGCACCCATGGTCACCTCACAGTACGGGTTACTTTTCCCTGAAAGGCCAAGCGATGATGTTCCCATCACTCAAGGAAAAAGATACTAATGTTTGTGCTTTAGTCACATCGACATTTTTCTCTAGATAATATTCTGTTCAAAGAAATGTAAAAATGTTATTCACGTCATAGGTGTGTGCACATGAATTCTTTTTCTTTTTATGCGCATGTATACATGTGCCTGTTCATCTTTGTCCAAGAGACTAAAGGTGCAACACATCAAATCAATTCATTACATTTCATTTAATTTGTAGATGCATACACTGACCCTGGATGCTATCTATTTGGCTTTGCTTAGATTAGACAAATTCTTTAGATTTGAGAAGTTCCAGATGTTATACTAGACAAAGTCAAAAATTCAAGGGTATGTAAACTTATGATCAGGGCTGTTTGGGTGATTTCAGTGAGTTAAAAAGGAGCCAAACACCTATGCGATGATAAATGACTTCACATGATCACTATCCTTAAATAAAGAAAAGTGTTTTGCATGAGGAGTCATATTTTCTAAATAAATAGCAACAATTCAAAATTAAGCAACCGTATGCAGACTTTTTGAGCTCTACTGTATGCAGTATATATGGCGACTGCAAGTACAACACTGAAAATATGGTATTCAACATATGCTGACCTGACACAAATAAGTGTTTCAGCCAAATAGACCTCACTCCTAAAAATCAGGAAAGTCAACTTATTTTAGTTTACACAGACAGCCAATGGTCTGTAACTCCCAAGACATTCGTCCCTCACCTATTACACCCATATATGCCTATAACCATAACAAAATAAATATAATTCTGGTTATTCTTTGTGTTAGGGGCAAGCCAGTAGCTAGCAGGCTGCCTTAGCTAGCAGTACTGAGCTAAGTCACTTATCATGCGAATGGTAATCTTTCTCCAATGTTACCGCCACTGAAGTTTGGTTTGACTTGTGTACCCATCACTACATCTGTCTGACTAGTGATTTAGTTGCACTGATATATGCGCTAGCCAGGAAACTCTTCCGGACATGAGGAAATCCATGCACAGTTTCCCTTTTTCGGCACTCAACAGCACGGGCTGAGACATCCTGCAAAACCATGCCAATCCATGAGAAATACATTTTTAGTGAGTCCTAAGCGACAGAAGGGGGAGTGGAGATGTGAGGGGGACAGGAGGAGCTTATCGTCAGCCTGGCAAAAATGTTGTGAACAATAAACAGGCGAGGACAGCAGGCTGGCAGTAAACTATATGGTACAAATATAAAGAGACCTACAAATGATGTCTCTCACAATGCAAGGGGTCATTTTGCAGAAATAAATGCACATAATATTGCTTAGAGTAGCTTTAATATTCCCTTTCCAGTGCACCAGTCCTTATCATTCAAAATTGAGAAGCCCTGAAATAGAAAACCAATATGTGGACAAGCAGTATGATTAAGCTCTGCAGCCTCACCATTGGGTTTTGAGGATTTGAGCTCCATGGCTTCCAAAATGGTGACCAGGAGGCGACCGATGCCACTGGTCTTCATGGAGCGCGCTGGTCCGATGGGAGAAACAACAAGCAAGAATCAGCACTGCAGTACATGATGACAAGATGAATCAAAATAGCAGTGTCTCAGTGCATAACTCAGAAAGAGAACAGAAACAAAGACGTGTCCCAATGCAAGACTCACAAGACGCACACACCAAAAAAAAAAAAAAACAATCATAGTTTTCAACCTTAAAGTGAATAAAGAAGTAGTTAATCCAAGATCAAAATATTTGTTAGGCATTCTTGATCATCACCTTGATATGCCTTTTCCCGCTTCTTTTTCTCCGTGTCAATGAAGTGCTCTGAAGCGGTTTTGACCTTCTGGACCCATGCTGTCCTGAAGACATCAATTCATAAACAAAGCGTTGTCAGTGCACAAGACACGCGAAAACGCTGAATCTTTTAGAATAAACCAAACAGCCAAAGTGATATCAAAATTAAGGATCGACCGATACATCGGCCGGCCGATATATTAGGCCGATATTTGCATTTTTAACTTGAATCGGCATCGGCCGATTCGCGCATGGGTTCGCCGATATATTTTTCTGCGCATGATTTACTGACAGGCATCCAGGGGCAGCTATGTGTTGCCGGAAGACCCTGCAGCACATGCAGACGCATTACCCCTCCCCCACTGGAAGGGTGGTGAACGCAGTGGCTGCTTCAGAACAAGGTGTTTTAAATTTTCAATTGGCCTCTCACTGTTAAACTTTAGGCTATATATTAAATATTGACACCCACTTTGAAATAGGAAACATGAATGCTAAGTAATTGTCATATAGTACACATGCTTGCAAACATAGTTAAGTTTGTGGGTCAGAAAAACGGGAATGCTGCTGAATGCTTTGTCTTTAAAAGTGCTTACCATTGTATTTAGGGAGCCTGTTGACGTAGTTGTAGGCTAATATGTACTACAGATATAACGAACACCGGTTTTAGGGTTAAGTAATGTCACTGTTGTCAATTCTGTTACATGGTGTTTGTAGGAGTTTAATTCAGCGAACACCGGGGTGAGGTTAAATGCGTTTCGTGTCGTGTGTGTTTGTGCAGGGCTCGAAAACAAAATTAACAGTATGTGACCTTCGAATTAAAATAGTCGCACCTGTGCGACCGCTTTTCCCCCCCCCAATTAATCGCCTCTTTTCGGGTACATTAGGTAGTCAGAAAGCATGCCAGCCGCTGCTGCAGCTTAAATAGAGATGGGCGTATGTCTCGGAGGAGTGCAAGAATCCACTGGACATACCGCAGCCTTGCGCACCGGTACAAGAATGGAGCGCAGCCAGTGTGTTCCCTAGAGCTGGCAGTAATCATTTTGACCAATCAAAGGGGAGGTTGACGTCGTGAACCTCTGTACTGATTTTAGAATGGTAAATATTAGCAGTCGAATACTACAGTTTGCGGGAATGAGAGTTACTATTGTAGCTATACACAAGATTTGGACGGAAAATGGAACAAAGAGCAATGGAAGACTTCTTTTTTTTTTTGGTACCGTTAACGTTAAGAAAGTCGAGTCAGTATCGAAAGTTAGGCTACTGAAACTGGAAATCATGACGGTGATTCGGATGAAACGGTGGCGAAATCAGTTGATTATTTTTGCAAAGAGTTGCATCGAAATTTTGATTGGCGGAGGTTATTAGAAGGTGAAGTGCACAGTGTTCATTGTAAAGATAATGGCCCAAATCTCGCTGTTAACAGCGCGTTATCTACCGAGTCCAAACACTTAAAACGTGAAAGTCCTTCCAAACACGGAGAAAGCACGAAACACAGAAAATACTGTGACAAATGTGCGTAAATGAGTAGGTCCGGTGTTCTGTTAATTGTTGCATCTTATCAAAATATGCTGCCTCGCGGCTCGGCGTTTGCGCAGCTCTGAAATCTCCGGGTTGGTTTCTTCGCTCATATCTTCAGTATCCTGTCTGCAAAAATCATGAACATTTTTTTACAGCGCGTCTTCAGACCAGTAAACGTTTATATATTTGCAAGCACACGTAACTTTGCGTTAAGGATTGTTCCTGGCTTGTACTCAGTTATTTTCCGTTATTAACACGTTTTCCAATTTTGACAATGATCCTCTGGCAATCAAAGTTACGGTTTCTCTCTGCATGAGATCTATTGACGACTAAATAGTGGGATAAATTCAGATCAGAAAAATTATTTAGGGCACTCAAAAATTGTTCAAGCTTTATAAATGACAAACTGCTCTCAAACGTCTGCGCTACCTTTTCCACGAATCAAGTGATTTAACTGGTGCTTCATGATCGTTCTGTTTAAATAAAATATAAGACCATTTGAAACGTCTGAGTGTAATTCTGAATAACGATGATTTAAATGCACGAAATTACGCTTCCAGATTAATGACTGTCGCCGTACCGAAATGTACCGTACCGGCGGGTTCTCAGAGTGAATCTATTGCTCTGTCCCTCAAGGAAGTTGCATACCGCGATTGCAACTGTTAAAGCAAATTCAACCAATCCACGCAAATTTCTCGCGGACAAAAAAAAAATTGCCAAGACATTGCAACTTTCATTGCCACTTTTTGAAGAAGTTACCGCAAAAAAAAACAATAAAAAAAGCCAGGAAAATCCTGGAAGGATTGTTTGTCAATTATGCGAATGATTGCGATTATAAAGTCTGCTTATGTTACAATAAGCCAACAAATAGCAAAGTTACCGCTGTGGCCTGATTCATATTGCAATATTGAGGCGAAAAAAAGGACTTAATGACTTTACGTCAGATCTGCATTTAACCCGAACACAATTGAAGATTTGATTGGGATCAGTGTGGAGGGTCCTCTGGACATATTTGATGCCTCACACGCAGTGAGGAGATTTATAGAAGGGCAGATAGCAAGGAGACCCAATGTTAATCCTGGCCTCAAGATATGGCATAAAGCCAATGTAGTGGAAACCTTTGTTAATCAATGAACTCAAGGCTCTCATATTGTTTAATAATTGTCATTTGTTGGAGACAGTTGTATTGTTAATGTGGAGTGTTATATTGTAGTTTCTTTTAAACATTAACAAATATCTATATTGGTGCTTCTTTGATTTATGTGCGTGTGCTCCTAAATTTTTGTTTGTGCTCCTAAGTTTTTGAACTCAGGAGCGCAGTGCTACCAAAGCAAAAAAGTTAATTTCAAGCCCTGCTGTGTGCTCTCTCCCTCAGAGCGGAGTGGCGCAGCCATGTCTGCTATCAGAGAGGTCTTCAGCAGGCACTAGAAGAACTTAAATGATGAGAGAAATGTTTTATATGTAGAACTAATTTGTGTCAGTGTTTTGTGAAAATGTATTTAGAGCTATTTGCTGCCGTTATCAATCCAGCGGTAGTGGAGTTTTTCAGTCAACGTCTGCTCAGCTGATGTGTGTGTGTGCGTGGGGGGGGCGCGTCTCACTGGGGAGGAGCAGCCATCACATCGATGGCTGGTTGAAACTTTTCAATAAATGTTTGTCTAACTTGAGACCTGTGATATTTGTTATCATTGTGTAATTTTTTTAATGAAAATTGAGGGAGCAGAAGCAGTATCGGCCGCAAATATCGGCCCAAGAAAATCGGCCGTCCATAATCGGCCATCGGCTAAGGTTGATGGAAAAAAATCGGTATCGGCATCGGCCCTAAAAAATCCATATCGGTCGATCCCTAATCAAAATACCCCCATCATCAGGCTCATTCCTCAGTAAAAACAATCAGTTGACAGTGGTATCTTCACAAGTGTAGGGCTGTACAAAGTGGTATCCCAGGTGGTATCCCAGGTATGTAAAATGGAACATAAGAAAAAAAGGAAAAGGGACGAAATGGACGAAGTGCCCTTGGGTACAACAAAATCAAATTGCAAGTCTTCACTTTTTAATTTCACAAATTTATTCAGAAAAAAATAATCTGGAAGGAAAATTGAAGTGAAACCAATTTTCAGCCACATTCTGCCAGTTCATTTAAGCAGTGTATTAAGCACTGCTTTTACCTGCTGGTCCATCTGTCAACACTACAAGCTCCAATTACATTTATATCTGCAGAATAACAAATACATTTTAAGTAACTTCAGTTTGGAAAGAATCCATGATCAAGTGGAAGCACATATAAAATCAATATTAAAGGAGACATGACTATTGTAACAGACTCTGTAAAAATATTGTAAGATTCCAAAGAAGAGCAACGTAAGGCCCAGCATATTCCCATAAAGCTGTACTTGAAGAACCAGTGCAGAGCTTCGGAAAATATGGTAAGTTCCGGAGTGGCAGTGCAAGGAGCACTAACAACATGTATGTGACAAAGAGACACTTCGCTTGATGAAAAAACTCAGTGCATCTGTTTCAAAGAGAACCTTCCAGAGCAACTGTGGAGTTTTATTTGTGCCTCAAACCTGAGCTAGCAACTGGAGATTTTGAGCGCAGAAAAATATATTACGGAAGCAAACAAACTTGTTTCGAGGAAAAATTAAACGCGAGCAAAAAAAAAAAAAAAAAAAAAACCCTTTCGATTGAGTGAAAAAAAATATTCTGTGCTCAACATGTTTGCTATGATCAATGTCAGTTAGCTTCTGCTTTTCTCACTGGCATTAAGTAGCTGGCCTAGCCTTAGCAAGCTATAGGTCCACAGACTAACCAACGTAATTTCATAAAGGCTCTTAAAACGTGGTATAATACTAAAGCACAGACCACTTACATGCAGCTGTTGTATGACATTTTGGTTTTGATGTTCAGAAGACATTGTTTGATGCTGTAGTTAGCAGCCAGGATTGCTAAAGAGGGATATAAGTCAAAATAGTCACACAACAGCCGATGTCTCAAGATACAGAGAGATGCAATGTTAACCCAAACAACGCAACAGGGCAGCACTATAGTCCAGTTATAGTTGAATTTCTTCATTACCTTTCCTCCTTCATCTTCTTTGTTGGTTGGTCATAATGCTTCTAATTGGAAACGATGCAGCCAATGAGAATTTGCCCGCTGCTGAGTTTTCTGATTTGCTGATTTTGTGGCACATTTGTAACACTTTGCACAGCTTGAGCGAGCATGCAGGTTAAGTTGAGCGCACACAGAGTGCCGACACAGATATGCGGGTAATTTTGATAGTACCGTAATTACTGTAAGTTTTGCGCAATAAAAAAAAATTCCAACTGTTCCTGAAAGCCAAGGAGCTGTGGTTCAGCCCAAATACAGGTTACTATGGTAAACATAGCAGCATGATTCTCTGCTGGGATTTTTGCATTAGGCCTTAAAGGGTGGAGAGAGAGACAGGCTTTGAGCGAGCATGCTGCAGTCTGCCAGCACGCGAAGCATGAGCTTGTGAGAGGGTATAGAGTGGAACTGTGTGAAAAGAGTTATTATTGCACATTCATATTGATCATAGCAAACATGCAACGACATTTCTTGAGCACAGAATAGATTTTTGTTTGCTCAGTATGAAGGTTTGTTTTGCTCACGTTACATTTTTCCTCAAAAAAAGATTTGTGTGCTTCTACAAGATATTTTTCTGCTCAAAATCTACAATTGCTCGCTCAGGAATGAGGCAGAAATATAACTCCATAAGCAATTGTTAACCCGGGAGCTCGGGTAAAATATGCTTCTAAAGTTTGACTGACGGTTAATTAACGCATGTAAATTCTTGGACAAAAAAAATCGGTACGCACAGAATTATTCCAATTACACCTGACAATTGACCAAACACCCAACACAAACATTGACTAAACACAGTTGTAATAGCTAATTTACGCTCCTTTATTATGATTCAGCCCCTTGGCATTCCGAATCAATGGCAAATGTTCACGTTCAGCCCTGTTGCTAAACATCTCAGTAGAGAGCATCAAAATATTTCCCTCCTGGTTCCTTTCGGCAGCATGAAGCTTTCAAACCTACTGAGAAGTCGTTATGAAAGTAAGACACTGTGAAATAAGTATAGGCTAACACTTGCTCGAAAATGTCCTCACAGGTTAGGCTTTATTATTTGCACCTGCTTATGTCTATTGCCAATGGCATAGGCAATGAGGTCCATCAAGTGAAGCCCAAAAGTTACTAGAAGACACGAGGTGAGCTCATTGCTTCTACTCTCTTATTATCATTGAACATGAGTGTTTCACCTAATCTTCAATCTATCACCTATCAGTAGTTATCATTCAATTTAGCTCACATGTGGCAGATCCCAGTCTTTATGTGGTGTGCGTAATCTGACGGCCAGACAGTCAGAAATGCTTTACTTTGCGGTATAGATGAATGAATGAGTGAACAAATAAATGAATAAATAAATAAAAGCTTTACTAAATAATGAAATGGATAAAATAATTATTCTGGATTTCATTTTTAGTCCAAATGTCTAGCTTTGGCATTCAGAATTTCAGATCTTAAACCAGTGGTTCTCAAATTCGGTCCTGGCGCCCCCCTGTGTATGCTGGTTTTTGTTCCAACCACAACTGCAATCTTAGGATTTTAACAAGCTGTTGATTTGTTTTAATTAGGTGCATTTATGCAAATATCCAAATTGAGATATATTGTAAATATTGTCAGAGGGAAAGAATTTAACCAAACTTTTAAACAACATAAATAATCAAAAGATTCCTCATTGGTGAAACTCCTGGCACATGGTGGCAAAACCTGACAATTTACTTGGCAAACAATGGAGTCACACCTGTTGTGTTTTCTGTTGGTTTTATCCGGTTCAGGCAGGTTATTTGGGAACAACTCAAAACACCTGTATTCAGAAACCTAATTTGGAGCTTCTTGATTTCCTCAGAGTCTAATTTGATCTGTTTAAAAATGTTTTCGCATGAAAATCCCAGCAATATTGAAAATCAAGCACAATATGTTCAAGGGTTTTTATTCTTCATAGCAGAATGGATATGTCCATCCAAATGCAAATTAAGATGGTAAACATGGAATGCTGCTAATTAAGACGAAGTAACAGCTTTTTAAACTCCTAGAATTGCAGTTGTGGCTGGAGCGAAAACCAGCATACACAGGGGGGCACCAGGACCGAATTTGAGAACCACTGTCTTAAACTGACTTGTCACCCCGTTCTATTTTCTCACCTTATTACTGTCACTAATCTGGCCTGATTCAAGTTTTGAAGGCACAGCTGATCTGACACCTGACAACACTGTAGTGCTGAAACGGAGTTACACCACAAGTCTATCACAGTTCCTGGGGTACCTGGTGCAGGAATAATAATTTTTTCCTTAAAACTAAAACTGCGGCAATGTCCAGATCCTTCACTCACCATCTTGATGGTCCACCCTTCTTAATATAAGGCTTTGACTGCCTTCACCCCGGGGAAAAACTTTACCCTGAAAAATACCCCTGGAGTTGATGGTCTTCCAGAAGCCCTGATCTCCCTCATTTCACCCCCAACACACACAGTCAATTTGAATTTGAATAGATCAATTTTTCCATGTTTAAACAGACAAAAAATCTAACCCCATTTAAATATTCTGCCGTGACTGCCACAACTGAAAATCGCAGGGCGCCCATCTTCAAAAGCAACCTTCCTCAACCCACCCCTGACAAACACAACAAATGTGAAGTTGGATCATCCTTTCCTCACAAAATGGACAAAAACCAAATTCAAAATGGCTGCCATGACGGCTTAATTGAAAATCCCAGAGCAGCCTTTCTTCAAAAGGAATCTTCCTACACTTTCCCTCAACAGATGCAAAAAATTCAAATTTGACTTGCTCATCTCAGAATCAATTTCAAATCCTCTACCCACACACAGCAAATTGGGATTTGATTGGATCAACAATTCTTCTCAAAATCAACAGAAACCGGATAGCTTACTGGGTTAAGGCACTGCGTTGCAGTGCAGAAGTGACTATCACGTTGCGGGATCGAGCCCCGGTTGTACCAACCGGCAGTGGTCGGCAGCTTTTTCAGAGTACCGCATAATTGGCCATCGTGCTACAGGGTTTCAAATTGGGAAGGGACTGTCGGAAATGGAAAATAAATTAAACAGCTTTGTTCGTTGCTCAAGCGCCTCCTGTTGGCCAGATGGGCGCTCGTCAGGAAGACTCTAAGCCTGGTCCGGGTATCCTCCGCCCTCATTCTGAACTTGTGAAGATTCAACCAATGAGTCTTTAAGAAGCGGTGGCTGACAGGCACGAGCTTCGGAGGAGAGCCGTGAACTGTCTTCACTCTCCTGAATTGCCAACAAGGGGTCGCAAATGAGCAAGCCTTGTACATAGTTCACCAATTGGGCATTCCAGATTCGGGTAGGATTGGTGATGCCAAATTTATAGGAAAAAAAAAAAAAATCAACAGAAACCAATTTCTCAGTGCATCCAAATTCTAACAACGTAGCAATTGCAGCACTTCTCATGTGTAGGTCCCCCGCCTTTTAAGGGGCTGAAACAATTCACTAGTCAGCTGTTGCATGGCCAGCTGAGCATTTGTCCCTCGTCATTTCATTTATCAGTAGGTAGAGAGAAGGTGTTGCATCTGCAGAAGAAATCTGCTGCTGTTAAGTCTCCAGTAGGCCAGGTAATGAAAAATATTCGGGTGTATCTGCGGCAAAGTCAAGAATCAAGAGAATACACAGGGTTAATCGCCAAATTTAAACCTTTGCTGAGCCTAAAAAGCAGTAGGACTGTTCACCAAAAAACACCCAGAAACCCTGCACAGTTCATTTGGACCGGTGAGAAAAATATCAACATGTACCAGAATGATGGGAAGGGAAGATAAGGAACAGCTCAAAATCTGAAGAATAGCAACTCATCCATTACGAATAGTGGAGATGGTGTTTTCAGCACGGCTCTTTCCTTTTACAGTGTGACTTGCAGGTTGGAGCCCCAGTGAATCAGTTTCGAAAAATGATTTAGAAACTTGATTTTCAAAAAAATATATACTCATATGCACATTACAGTGACTTCTGGAGCCATTTTTGTTCGAGAATTAGACTCCCGCGTATAAAAACTACAAACCGGAAGTGACGTAGATCGAAGCAGAAGTGCTAAATTCGATCATAATTAACATTAAGAAATATGGATCCCAATGCCGGTTTTGAGTCTTTTAAATATGTATTCATAAAAATTCTTGATGGAATTCTAATCTATAAATTTTCCTTGATTGTAAAACATTTTTAATTGCTTGACCCTTGACAACGGGAGAGCTCTCTAAACACAGAGATGTGATTAGCTTGCATAATCACTTGCTCGGAACAAGCATTTGCTGACAACACAGCTAAGTTTACAGATGACACAGATAATAAATGTCAGAAAAAGTGAAAGCCAAACTGGGCAAGTTACGAGTGTTCGGCACTCTGCAATTATGTGGCTGAATATAACCACGTTCTGTGGGGGAAGCCAAGTCTAATCTTAGCTTCTGAAAAGAAAAAGGTAAGGTGGTGATAATGGGAAGTCTAAATGATTCACCGCTGTGAAGCGAAGCCTGGAAAAGTTGAAATTAAAAGTTGAAATTGCAGCTCATAAGAGAAAGCTAATTACAACTGGTAAATTCAAATTGTTACCACTCTCCTAGCCCAGACGTCTTTCACTGCGGAAAGACACGAGTAGGTCTCCAAATTGACAGCTCTGTGTATAGAGGATCTTACACGAATGGTCATTGCATATAAAAGTTATGTCACAAGTTCAGTCACTAAATTTGGCATTTGTAGTCAGCTATAGAGAGCGACAAACCCACAATTTACTCAAGGTATTTCATAAGAAGACCAAGAGAATAATATTCTGTTTATCGCAATGTAATTGTGTAATTTTATTGGGGGGAAAAAACACCATTTCCGACATTTTTTTTGTCCTTATGTCCAAAAAATCTTAAATTATGTTTTCAAATTGTCATTTTACACAAAACTACATCATAATCTCATGAGGACATTTAACCTGCAAGTTACACTTTAAGAATGTACCCCATTGTTGATTTGATCACACCTAATGTTTTGCCATCTCTCAATGGTTAATCCTGATTTTTTCAGCAGAATGATGGCTAGCTTCCACTGGCAGTGACAGTTCTGGACTGCATAAACATTCTTTCAGGAATTCACTGGACTAGGGTAACTCCCGATTACCTTTCATGGATGTTTTCTGTCTTGAGGGTGTAAACACGGTCAATGTGAGAGATATGGAAAACGGGCTCATCACTCGATGGATCGGCAGGCATCTTGACAAGGACCTCATTGAGGAATACAGGCTGTCAAAGAGATTCCAAACAGGAGAGAGGCAGACATTAGTAACTGTTGAGTGATGTTCATATCTGATTCAATAGCTTTTTCAACAGCATTTATTAAAAAAAAAAAACAAGGGCTACACCTCTGCACATAGGCGTTATTAGTGGGGTGGATGGGGGGGACATGTCCCCCTCAACATTCAAAAGGGCGGTGTTCGTCCCCCCCAAAAAATGAAACAAATCAAACATCTACTTAATATTAGTATGTAACTCTGTGGTCACACTTTATCGACGAGAGCGTTTTGGAGCTGCTGTGTATTTGATAAGTTGCGACCCGTAGCGTTCACTCATGTTCGCTGAGCAGCTCGCGTCTCTCCCCCGGAATGTCAAAACAAAAGGCACGGATAATTAAAGGTAATGCACCTACCCGTATAACTGTAGGGATTGTGTCCATAGGCCAATTTGCCAAAATGTTGAAATATCCCTTTAAGATCAAATCGGTGAGTGCTGACAAATAGCGGACTATCATGATCGTCCGGCCTGAAACATCCAGTAAACCATGTTCCTAAAACTTCCCGGGACGAAAATTGTATATACAGAAATTATATAATGAACGTTACCGAACATTTCCAGGTTACAGGATACTTTCGTTTGATTTGTCGCGGTTTAGTTCGCTTTCTTTTTGACAGCTATAGTGTTTTCAGCGAGGACGAAGTGCCCACTCCGACAACTGATAATGTGACCCGGTTCGGCCACCGGATGGTTTCGGGGAGACTCCTGATTGGACGGAGGCGGTGCTCAACTCGTTGGGAAATTCAAAACAAGAACAACCTAAACTAAGCCTGGCGGGATTGCACCTTTAACCAAGAAGGAGCCTTCAGTTGGTGATTGTGCATTTCGAAAAAATAAAGAGTGTGGCGTGAGAGAACTGAACAGCCGAAACTTTCATTTTAAGGTGATCTTGAAGTGAAGAGTTGCCAGGTAAATATACTGCGTTTGTTTTCATAAAGTCTGAAAACGTGTGAGCTTTGAAGACGTGGACGTTTAAGATAGTATGTGAGAGACTCCGCTAAAATGCTAGCCGTAGCTTTCACCAAGAAAGAGCCTTGTTAATTCGCCACCGTTGCTAATGCCTAATGAGGATGAACTTGCTGAACTGCGGAGGCGACTGCTCCACCTGCTGCACTGGTTTCTCCACTCAACGCTTCCGATTGGCTTCTCCTGTTTCACGGATTCGTAAGGTAGTGTCACTGCATCAGAACGAAATCAAGGATTTATGTGCACTAACGTTTGGTCCCCAATGCAAAGCCAAGTGCTTGGTTATTGTCTGAACATCACCAAGGTTTAACGTTAGTTTAGCGCCAACGCTTTCATTTCACTGATAGTGATTGTTTCTTAAAGTAATTTTACTTAAATTAATTTCATGGTTGACCATTGGACATGTCAAGTGCCGGCCCCAGCCTGAGAGAAAGTGTCGAGCGAATCGGACAAAGCTGAAGGAATTATGATAAGTTGATACTTCATCCACCAGAGGTCGCTCAGAGTGTAACCAAATTTAGGCAGGTGCATTCAGGGGCAAACCCTACGCACAAATGTGAAGTTTTGAGCAAATCGGCCAATTTCAACGTAAAATATGGCATTTTCTGTTTCCATAAGGGGGCATGATGAGGTAAATTGTTTAGCAGCACATCAAGGCGTTCAGGGTGGAGCTTTTACCATGTACAGGAATTTTGAATCCATTTGGATGAAGTATGAGGGAGAGAGAGCAGCTCGAATGTGTTTGGCGAGGCATCTGAAATGGGGACACCATGGCGGCCAGGCCCATGAAGCGACAGACATGCAGAGCAATACGTTTGATCAGCATGGTCTCCTGATGATCTGAAATAAATATTAGGTTGAATGGACAGAATCGCTAGGAGGAGTTCGTTAAAATGCAATATGTGGAAATCGGGCAAAAATGACACATTAAAATCAAAATGGCTGACTTCCTGTTTGGACTTGACCGAAGGTGCCAGAGACTTTTTTGTTTGAATTGGCAAAATACACATGTGTACCAATTTTCATTTTCTTATTCCAAAAAAACCCTTATGGGGAGGGGTTTTTCAAAATTTTAAGGGGGCGGTATAGAGGCATGTTGTTGCCCTCATGGCCAACGCCCCAATCAGATGTGAGAGCTCACCATCCTTGACCGGCAGATCAATTTGCATGATGATCCAAATTCTTTAAGAACATCAAAAACACAAATGTATTTTCATGGCGAGGGATCCATTGTCACGGCATCGCCACACGGACGCCATTACACAAAGCAATACAGCATTCGTAAGGTAGTTTGTGCAACTGCTTCTTCATGTTGTACAGGGAGAATAAAGTTGATCGGTTCAACTATGTGTCCTCAGTACAAGTGAAAGTAAAAACTGGTCACTTCCTGTTAGTGGCTACGCCCACTGACCTACAGACCTGCAGAGCACAACTTTTGATCAACATGGTCTTTTGATGTTTACCAATAAAGGTTTTTTTGATTGGATGAAATCTCGAGGAGGAGTGCGTTAAAATGCAATGTGTGGAAATCAGGCAAAAATGACACGTTTAAATCAAAGTGGCCGACTTCCTGTTTGGAGTAGACAAATGATGCCAGAGACTTTTTTTTGCGTCTTGGCCGATTACACATGTGTACCAATTTTCATTTTTCTTCTGCAAAAAAATCCCTATGGGGAGGGGTTTTTGAAAATTTCAAAGGGGCGCTATCGAGGCGTTTTGCTGCCCTCATCGGCAAAGCCCCAATCACATGTCAGAGCTTGCCACCCTTGACCTGTCTATTAATTTTTATGATGATACAAGTTTATTAAAGACATCAAAAACCCAAACGTATTTTCATGGCGAGGTATGGATAGTCGCCGCGTCATTACACGGACGCCATTATGCGTAGCTTTATATTATTCATTAGGTAGCTTCATCTATTTGTTCTGCATGTAAAAGAAGTGGAATGAGGTTGATTTGATTATGTATGTGTCCTCAGTACAAGTGAAAGTAATAACTGGTCACTTCCTGTTACCACAGGGGGGCGCTAGTAGCGAGGTAAAAATTTAATGCATTTAGACGTTCAAGGCGGAGCAATGATCATGTCCAGCAAGTTTGAAGCTACTACAGTCAAGTATGTGGGCGTGAGAGCATTGGGAATCCCCAACATATTTTCATGGCGAGGCATCCCAAGTCGCCGCTTCGCCACACGAACGCCATTACTCATAGCTATACAGCGTTTACAATGTAGCTTCATAAACTTGTTTTGCATGTTTAAGAAGTAGAATGAAGTTGATGGGTTCAACATTGTGTCATCAGTACAAGTGGAAGTAACGAGTGGTAACTTCCTGTTACCACCGGGGGGCGCTATTAGCAAAGTGGAAAGTTAATATATCAGGATGTTTGGGGCGGCGCCCTCATCATTTTCAGCAAGTTTGAAGCTTTTAAAATCAACTGTTTGGATGTGAGAGCATTGTGAAATTTTTTCCTCAAGTCACTTAAAATTTGTCACGCCCTAGCAGCCACGCCCTTTGACCTGCAGATCTGCAGAGCACAACTTTTGATCACCTTGGTCTCACAATGATCTCTACCAAATTTGAAGTTGATTCGGCGAAATCCCTAGGAGGGGTTCGCTTTAAAATTCAAAAATTCAAATCAAAATGGCCGACTTCCTGTTGGGTTTAGGGCGTGGCTCCAATGAAGTTTTTTGTATGTTTTGTTACAAAGTATATAAATACCAAATTTCGTCTGCCTACAATAAAGTAACCGAATTTCCCTATGGGAATTTTGAAACGTGTTTAGGGGGCGCTTTTTCAGCATTTGGGGTCAAACCTGTGCGAACGCACAAAAATATCAAATTTCGGATGAGGCCGGACGTATGTGGAAAGTTAGACGCGTTTTCACCATTGGGAAAGGGGTGAAATTGCCCTTTGAAAAGTCGTAAGAATAATAATAATAATAATTAAAGCTGCAAGCAGCGTTGAACGGGCCCTCGCCCACATGTGCACGTTGGGGTTGTGGTGAGATCATGACGGGTGCAGCTGTGCACTCACGACCACTGGACAGGTCAAGTGCCGGCCCCAACCTGAGAGAAAGTGTCGAGTGAATCGGACAATGCTGAAGGAGTTATGATAAGTTGATATTTCATCCACTAGTAGGCGCTCAGAGCGTAACCAAATTTGGGCAGGTGCATTCAGGGGCAGATACTAAGCACAAATGTGAAGTTTTGAGCAAATCTGCCAATTTCAACGTAAAATGTGGCATTCTCTGTTTCCATAAAGGGGCGCAATGAGCTAGATCAGGGGTTCCCAAACTTTTCCAAATCAGGGCCCACTTGAAAATCTAAAAAATGTCCGCGGCCCACCTTTGTCCAATAAACAGTACATTGACGAAATTATGCATTCTCAGAACACTTAACTGCAACAACAATTGCTGTTCTTGTTGTTGTTAAGAAAATAAAATAAATAAAAAACAACAACAATGACTGTTTTCAACATTATTATTATGTTTCAATATTATTATTATTATTATAAAGATTCAGGATTGAAATGAAAGCAGGGGGATAAAAGCCCAAACTTTTAATCTGTGGTGTACACACAAGACGGAATTAATTATCGAACACAGTACGTGCTCTTCCGATTATGACCCCCGGTCATGATGACCAGAAAGCTACGTTCCGATCATAAACTATATAAGGTTCCTGAAATATTGTGCGGTCAATAAGACTCAATAGGTTATTACTTCTAAATATTTTTTAAAAATCGTGCAATAAATATTTTACAGTAAAAATCATAAGAAATCATATTTGCAAACATGAATCATAACTTTAATGACCTCTCACGGCCCACCTGCAGTATCGCCACAGCCCACTAGGGGGCCGCGGCCCACACTTTGGGAATCGCTGAGCTAGATTGTTTAACAGCACATCGAGGCGTTCAGGGTGGGGCTTTCACTACGTACAGGAATTTTGAATCCATTTGGATGAAGTATGAGGGAGAGCGAGCAGCTCGAATGTGTTTGGCGAGGCATCTGGAATGGGGACACCATGGCGGCCAGGTCCATTTAGCAAGAGACATGCAGAGCACTACTTTTGATCAGCAGGGTCTCTTGATGGTCTGAAGAAAATATTAGGTTGATTGGACGGAATCGGTAGGAGGAGTTCGTTAAAATGAAATATGTGGAAATCGGGCCGAAATGACACATTAAAATCAAAGTGGCTGACTTCCTGTTTGGAATTGACCGATGGTGCCGGAGACTTTTTTGTTCGAATAGGCAACATACACATGTGTATCAATTTTCATGTACCTATTCCAAAAAAACCCCTATGGGGAGGGGTTTTTAAAAATTTCAAGGGGGCACTATCGAGGCATTTTGCTGCCCTCATGGGCACCGCCCCAATCAGATATTGGAGCTTGCCACTCTTGACCAGCATATCAATTTGCATGATGATACGAATTCATTAGGAACATGAAAAACACAAACGTATTTTCATGGCGAGGGATCCATTGTCACCGCATCGCCACACGGGCGCCATTAGTCTAAGCATCACAGCATTCGTAAGGTAGTTTAAGCAAGTTCTTCTACGTGTTGTACAGGGGGAATAAAGTTGATGGGTTCAACTATGTGTCATCAGTACAAGTGAAAGTAGAAACTGGTCACTTCCTGTTAGTAGCCACACCCACTGACCTACAGACCTGCAGAGCACAACTTTTGATCAGCATGGTCTTTCAATGTTTTTTAATAAATCTGGTTTTGAAAGGATGAAATCTCTAGGAGGAGTGCGTTAAAATACAATATGTGGAAATCAGGCAAAAATGGCACGCTAAAATCAAAATGACCGACTTCCGGTTTGGAGTGGACAAATGATGCCAGTGACTTTTTTTTGCGTCTTGGCGAAATACACATGTGTACCAATTTTCATCTTTCTACTCCAAAAAAACCCCTATGGGGAGGGGTTTTTGAAAATTTCAAGGGGGCGCTATCGAGGCATTTTGCTGCCCTGATGGGCAAAGCCCCAATCAGATGTGAGAGCTTGCCACCCTTGACCGGTCTATCAATTTTTATGATGGTACAGGTATATTAAAGACATCAAAAACCCAAACGTATTTTCATGGCGAGGGATCCATTGTCACCGCATCGCCACACACACGCCATTACTCGAAGCATCACAGCATTCTTAGGGTAGTTTAAGCAACTGCTTTTACATGTTGTACAGGGGGAATGAAGTTGATGGGTTCAACAAAATGTCTTCAGTGCAAGTGAAAGTAAAAACTGGTCACTTCCTGTCTGTAGCCACGCCCACTGACCTACAGACCTGCAGAGCACAACTTTTGATCAGCATGGTCTCTCAATGTTTAGTAATAAATCTGGTTTTGAAAGGATGAAATCTCTTGGAGGAGTGCGTTAAAATACAATTTATGGCAATCAGGCAAAAATGACACGTTAAAATCAAAATGGCCGACTTCCTGTTTGGAGTGGACAAATGATGCCAGAGACTTTTTTTTGCGTCTTGGTCAAATACACATGTGTACCAATTTTCATCTTTCTACTCCAAAAAAACCCCTATCAGGGTGGAGCAGTGATCATGTCCAGCAAGTTTAAAGCTACTACAGTCAAGTATGTGGGCGTGAGAGCATTGGGAATCCCAAACGTATTTTCATGGCGAGGCATCCAAAGTCGCCGCTTCGCCACACGGACGCCATTACTTGTAGCTATACAGCATTCATAATGTAGCTTCATCAACTTGTTCTGCATGTTTAAAAAGTAAAATGAAGTTGATGGGTTCAACAATGTGTCATCAGTACAAGTGGAAGTAATGAGTGTTCACTTCCTGTTACCACAGGGGGGCGCTATTAGCAAAGTGAGAAGTTAATAGATCATGGAGTTCCGGGCGGCGCCCTAATCATGTTCAGCAAGTTTGAAGCTTCTACAATCAAGTATTTGGGTGTGAGAGTATTGTGAAATTTTTTCCTCAAGTCACTATAATTTGTCACGCCCTAGAAGCCACACCCATTGACCTACAGATCTGCAGAGCACAACTTTAAATCAGCTTGGTCTCATAATGATGTGTACCAAATTTGAAGCTAATCCGGCGAAATCCCTAGGAGTTCGTTTTAAAATTCAAAAATTCAAATCAAAATGGCCGACTTCCTGTTGGGTTTAGGGCGTGGCTTTAATGAAAGTTTTTGTATGCCTTGTTACAAGGCACATGACAACTGAATTTCGTCTGCCTACGACAAAGTAGCCGAATTTCCCTATGGGAATTTTTAAACGTGTTTAGGGGGCGCTATTTTGACATTTGGGGTCGAACCTGTGCGACTGCCCAAAAATATCGAATTTCGGATCCGGCCGGACGAATCGGGAAAGTTAGACGCGTTTTCACAACTGGGAAAGGGGCGAAATTTGCCTTTGTAAAATCGGAAGAATAATAAAAAAAAATAAATAAAAAAAAAAAAATAATAATAATAAACAGCGCGATTTCAATAGGGCCCTCCGCAGACGACTTGCAGTCGGCTCGGGCCCTAATAATAATAATAATAATAAAAATAAACAGTATGATTTCAATCGGGTCCTCGGACGACTTTCAGTCGACTCGGGCCCTAATAAGTGAGTTTCTTCATTAGAATTTAAAAGGGTTCAAACTAAAGTAAAAAATTTTTTGCGATATCATTTTTCAAGGGTTTCTTATACACTGGTACATTTCCTTGTGTTTATTGGTGACTGTGAAGTTACAAATGAGGATTTGAGTAGAAAAAAGTGTGAAAATTCATAATCAATTTTAGTGTGTAAAAATATTCATGTTTGTATTTATTGACACAACAGTATAATCACTTTGAAAAATATTATGACCTGGAATACAAGTCATAGTTTCACAAAACAGTAAAAGAAAAGATTTTTGAATGCTGAAGAGACCAGAACTTAAAACTTTATTTTTGTTTTTACTTGGCTGACCTCCTGCTATAGAAAGGATGTAAAGGTTCCCAGTCATTGAGAAATGTTTTTTTAAATTATTATTATTATTATTTATTTATTTGCATGTAAATTTTTCTTTTGGCAAGTTAAAAATCTGATTTCGCTTTCCAGAATGAGTAATTTTAAAAAAAAGTTAGTGATGAGCCCTTGATTATCAGGTGTAGTATTACTAAGCTGGGTGGTATTCCTCAAAGCTTGCTAACTGAGTAAGCCTGGCTTTTGCACAAAGTAAAACCTAGAAACTATTCAAATCTGGAACATGGACTGAAATAAATGTAGCTTTTTGGGTTTTACTTGGTGTAAAAGCCAGGCTTACTCAGTTACCCAGCTTTGTGGAATACCCCCCTGGTTTCCACCGGATGTGAAACAAATTTTTCGCATGACCGTGTATTCGCGTCTTTTCATTGACTTTGAATGTAATCTGTGGTGCGAAAAATTTGTTTTGCGTCCGATGGAAAAAGCACTTAAAAGTGCTGCACCTGATTTTAGTAATCAAGGTTTTTACTGAACCCCGATTAGTTAATTAGATGATACAGGTGATGTAGCGCTGGGCTAAAATGAAAACCTACACACACAGCGGCCCTTTGTTGATAAGATTGGACTCTCCTCACCTAGACAGTGCTCCTTTTCTAGACAAAATGTTAAGTAACATTGTAACCAAAACCTTGATTAGAAATCTTTTGAAGATGCATGTTTTTGGAGCATTTCAGCCTTTATCTTAACAGACTGTGCAGCGTTGAACATAGTCTGCTTGTGAGTTAAAAAAAAAAAAAAAAAAAAGACCCTTAAAATCTTGTCCCCCCCAAAATTTGAGACACAGTAACGCCCTTGCCTCTGCATCCTAGCTGCAATGGCAAGCCGAGCGCTCCAGCACCATATAGCTGCCATGCAAAACAACGAAAAAACATACATAAAAAATTGGACCAAGGGTACTGCAGTTCAGCGGCCAAATATGAAGAATTGCTTTCAAGATCAAAGGTCATGGTACCAACCATCTTGTCAATACTTTCACCAGCAATGGGCAATATCATCAAACATTTCCACCAGACCATGGCACCATTTTCGATTGAAAGACATAAGAAATTGCAATTATTAACATGATAAAGAAGAGGACGACAACAGAAATAATGATAAATTCATGAAAAAAATTCAAAAAGCATAGTTTTCAAATTCGTTGAACAAATTTCGTAGAGTTTGTCTCAAAGATGCCTCGAAGCAAAATGTCAAGTCATTCAGGCCGACAGTTTAGAAGATGATTTTGGAAATAAAAGTGACCTTCGGTTTGACATTCAACGTCACTCAAGGTCAAAGATCATGATACTAAATGAAAGCTCTTCTATGACTTCCAGCCTGTTTTCAATACTATTTTACCACTCGATTGCCATCAAGCAGTTCTCGTTTTAAGTTCGCCTGATCAACAATCAATCAACAATATCGACTGAGCAACCAAGACCAATACATGACCTAAAATAATACATGATGAGAAAGTGAGCGCCTATTACCCACATTTATATAACTGATATGGCATTGTAAGGATGGCAATATAAATGCAAATAATCCATAACCTTTGCTGATTTTGCAGCATTTATTTTCACCATCCTTACATTTGTCACTGAGCTGCACATTGTGCCTAACAATGCCCTTTAGCCGTGACCAAATTCAGAATACAGACTGGATTCTTGTGGCTTATTGTTTATTGAGCCTCGCAAACTAATTTACGTAATCTGTGCTGTTTCACTGGCTACGCGAGTGCAGAAATGAGAAAAACACATTGATATTTTCCATCGTCATTTATGTGAGGAAGAAAATGCTTCAATTTTGTGGTGCAATGTATAAATAAAGGGCACTTGGGGCCTCAGAAGCTTCCGCCATTTGCTTAGGTGAAATTGGTGAAATATGCTTGGTATGAAAAAAATACGCATGGCAACATACAAGGTGAATATTATCAGCTTGTATTGTGTTATTTCAGAGTGGTGATTAAAACCCCTTTCTTGTGTCAAATAAAGAGAACTTGTGAACAAACAATTACACCATGTTCAGAGTTAGCAAAAATGACACAGTCGGTCCTTTAATACCGCGCCAAAATTTATTTTGTTATTTTGATATTCAGGAGGATGAAAATCTCACAGAATCTGTTTGCATCCTGAGTACCTGCAACGTTTCCAGTTCCAAAGTCACATCATTTTTAGGCCTGTATGAGATGCATGTCCGGTAAAAATTATAAGCCTCTGACCGAAATAGTTGATAACATTAAGCAACATGTTGAAGTTTTTGGCGACATTTTTAGCCCAATTACCTTGAAAAAAATAGGCCAAGGTCACCTTTAGGCATTTCCTTTGTAGGCCTTTATGAGATGCATGTCCAGTAAAATTAAGGAGCCTGTAACTGAAATAGTTGATGAGATAAAGCAAAATGTCAGTTTTTGGTGATATTCTTAGGCTAGTGACCGTGAAAAAATAGGCCAAGGTCACCTTTAGGCATGTCATTTGTAGGCGTTTGAGATTCATGTCCAGTAAAAGTTGGGAGCCTGTAACTGATATAGTTGATGAGATAAAGCACAATGTGTTGACGGATGCACGCGCGCACACATGCACACACACACATGCACGGACAGAGCCCGATACCATAGCTCCCGCGCCGCGAGCAGCGGGAGCAAACTATGCTATCAAAAATAAATTAGACTGTCGTCGGTTCGATCAATGAGTCTGAGCAACAGTTGCGAATTGGGAAAAGTAAATGGCGGTTTAGGTTACTAAGCATTGAAAGGTGAGGTTTTCGAAGGCCTATTACTCACGGACCTTTGATGGACCACTACTGCTGTTATACAAATGATTGCAAACAGAAATAAAGGCGCAAATACATTTCTTCTCTTTCTTTAAATAATGGCTCAAAAAAAAAAAAAAAACACCCTATCGAATTTGTATGATTCACAGCTCAAGCACATTGCGTATTCTGTGGAGTTACCAGACAGAAGAACCTGCCCGAATATCTTGCACACTTCACTCCACATTCCTCTGGTGCACAATCTGCATTGGTCTTCTTTAATGTTTATCGGATTTCCGCGGCCATATTGTTAGCGGTCTTGCCTCTTCTTTGACCCCCCAAAAAGAAACAAAAGAGTGTTTTGGCAGCAGCAGTGCTGGAATTAAAGTACAGATACTGTTTAGGGGGAAAACCTTTCAGGTGAAGTCTAAATCGTGTAGGACAGTGTTCTCCAATCCTCTCCTGGAGGCCCACTGGTCCTGCATGCTTTAGATTTCTCCCTGCTTCAGCACAGGTGATTCAAATGATCAGCCTGTTAATCATCCCCTAAAGCTGATTGATGACAGCCTGATCATTTGGTTGACTGGAATTAAGAAAGAGTACCATCGACTATATGTTCAATTCTTGGCAAAATAATTTCCCAAAGTACTGGTTTGAATTGTAGTTTTGCTCAGTTCTGAACAAAAAAAAAAAAAAAACTTATTTAAAGTAAAATTTTATATTGTTAACTAATTTTATTTCCTTTATGTTTTGTTTACATGGAATTTGCATCTTACATTTGTTAGTTTCATGATGAAAATAAATTTAAAGTTGAGATAACAACTTGGTTTCCTTGTTATGTGCAACAGTGTGCTTAACTGCTACCATTTCTCATGGCATGGTTCTTATTTATCCCACAATTCCAGGCATGGACAAATGGAGAATTCCTTTCTGAATAATGACAGATTTATTGCAAATTCTGAATTTTGTTATTCTTCTTCTTGTGTGAAAACGCGGCACCCACTTCTCATGGAATGACCCATTTGCAAATTACAGCCTCTTTCATTATTTACGTTTTCCAACTGTTCTAAACTTGAGAAATCCATGCCCTGGAATTGTATAGCACACAATATGATGAGTAATTCTATTAACCAGAGCTACAAGATTATTTGGGCCAGGATTTATAAGACATTCTGTCAAAAATGAACAATATGGTGAAGACATTCCTAAGACCAACAGAACGTTGCTAAAGTACTCCTTGGGGGATACTCACCGTCTTGTACATCTTGAACTGTGTGTTAGACTTGGGGCTGAAGAGTTTGTCCCCCCCTGAGGAAGAGAATTGCTTGACAGACTGGGTGAAAAGCAGGAAGTCGCTGAACAGGAAAGCATACAATTCCTTGTTACTCTTGGTCTTGTACAACTTTCCGCTGTGTAGCAGCTTACGGGGACCCAGGCAATTAGTCAGCGAGTTGAAAATGAGATGCTAAATGAGAAAAAGAAAGAAGACAATCTTAATGTGAGGTCCCTTTACTTAAATAACTGTCTGAATAAAATTTCCCTTGAAATTATGCTCAACTGATAAAGAACCATCTCTTAGATTATCATTTGAAGGGTACAAAAAACAACATTCCTGTGATAACATTTTTCAATGTGAAATAGCATGGAGTTGTAAATGCGGACACATATTGCATCAATAAATTCTATTGTTTAAAATCAAATAAAAAAAAAATGAAGCCTCTTAGTAGGCTTTCCCAACCACAGTGGAAATCCCTAATGCCGCTTTCCATGAGCTAATTCCACGTGACTTTGTATAATAGCATGATCAGTGAATTAGAACTAACACGTTATTGGGCTAATGATTATGGGTGCATTACATGGTGAATTTTTAAAGAAATGGAACCAAAATGTTATACCTTCACATAATACTGTGCATTTGAGGAAATGACCATGCAAAGCCCTCAGCTTCTGTTGCTAATGTGTTGTGGCAGTTTTGCTGGAGCCACTTACCTCGATCACGCCGTCACACTGCACATGTGCCTGAATCCACTCCAGACGGTCAGAGTTCTCCTTCTCCCGGACGCCCTCGTTTACCTGCAAGCAGAGCTCCTCTGCTCTTTCCAACGCCTCCTTCAGCTGCCCATTGTCTATGTGAGACTCCATGGTGCATTCCAGGATCTGCGGTGAGATGACAATTTTCTTCTTAACCACCTGAAATCTACGTAAAACCCTGGTGTGCATTAAGAAGTGGGAATTTGTTTATTAAAATTTTCTTAAAAGAATTTTAGAAGTTTTAAAAGATACATTTGCATTTTGAATGTCTATATCAATGCCCTTAGCATTGCATGTTACTCTTTGTGTTCTTGAGCCTCTTAAACAGATGAGGGCGAATTGTAATAAAGCAAAGAAAGTCCTGGCCTTAATCCAGCTGATGGTTTTCATATACTTTTCTCCTTTCTTAGCTTAGCTTTCTTTCTTGTGCATTAAGAATCTCTCAACTTACATAAGTATTTTTGTCTCCAAAATACATGTGGCACAGAAAGAGAACTTTTGTACCACTTTTGACCAAACTCCCAATCCAGTTGTTATGTCAAACACTTACTGAAAATCCAGCTTGTATGCTACTGTAAGTATTTAAAAAAGCAAAAAATAAATGAAAAAGTAATTTAGCATTTTCTTTACTGTTTTCGATGCTTGCAGCTCTAATATTTGATAAAACCAAATTTTCCCAGCCTTTGCATGGCTAACAGCCAAGATCCTTGTCTGGAAGCCCTGCATTGGAGTATTTCTATCCCAGCAAGGCTATGGCATGAGGTCCACAAGTGAGGCGACAGTAGGTTCAGCCTACTGCAAGCTGCAAGGGCTGCTGCTATGTGTCTGTTGGAGGACATAGTGAGCTGTGAGGTATCTCTATCTCTCCCTGTCAAAGTGCATGGTAGGCTATTATTTATCTTCACATAGTTAGCAAATCAGCCTATGACACCAGCAGTATACATTCAAATTTATCCAAGTTGTAACATAAACATAACGTTACTCCACTTCAACACATTTTTCTTGTGTTTTCTTGTGATCATAATGAAATATCCAACAAAACTTTTGTCCAGCAGACAATAACCTTTGAAGGATGCAAATTCAGTGGGGTGAAATGAAGTTCATTTGTATTTTTACGTTAATTTCTTGACCCCAAAATCATTCTTACGTTCTTGATGAGGAGAGGATAGCGGGTGATCCTTTGCATGGGTTTGAGCAGAAAACTTGACAGGGGCATGCCTTTGCATCGGTGATCTGTCGCAATTTTCTGTAAGAAAGTAAAAGAGAGAAAGAGAGAGGAGGGAGAGTCAGAGAGAGGGAGCGAGACAGGAGTGTAGTGCATTAACACAGCTGCCAACACAAGCAAACGGCAGTGAATATCCCTGCATTGAAGACGAGAAAGCATTTAACACGCACTACACAGCACTGAAGAATTTTTTTTCTTCATTAAAGGGTGTGAATTTACAAGTGTTCTCCTGTGTCTTTTGCCCGCTTTAATTTGGTGGTAAGTTGAGGGTTTCTGTATCACAGGTGACGAGCACACTTCCTTCCTCCCTCTGGGCTAAGCCCCAGATCCCCTACCATCCTAATTCCTAGATGTGTAATATGAATGCATCACAATTACAAGGAGGCATACAAGGAGGAAAAGATGTAATCGCAAGGAGAGCATACTCATTATCTTTTACTGGTGAGCTGGTGCACTATAATAAGTTGACCAAGGAATATTGCACAAAGTACAGGAGACTACTGGGGAACAGTTTGTTTTCAATGCCAACACTGCAAGGACCACCAAGATGTCCATCACCTTCCTCTTTTGGCCTGGTCAGATGGCCAGGACTAGATTTCAACCATGCAGAAAATATTTGTTATTTAAATAAATAATAACTAGCTGTGAACTTTTCCAAGTGAAAGGAAATCTAGGGGAAAATTCCCAAATGAATTTACTCATCAATTTGTTTCGGAGCATTTGTTTGATGCAATTTCTTGAGCAGCGATGTGTTGCTTAAACCATGAAAAAAAAAAAAAAAAAACGCCAGGAGCATAGGCTTTCCTCTAGCCTCTGCACCAACATCATCTTCCACAGAAGTCTAACGTGGCGTGGAGGAATTTCTCTTCTCTCACCTTGAGAAAGTCCTTAAATTCTGGCTCCTGATCAGTTTTGAGCTGCAGCAGAGCAGCACCATTGAGCTGGCAGCTACAAAAGCGAATGTAGGCCTGCATGTGGGAGAGCTCAGAGGCCAGGATATCTCCGATCATCTGCACTGGCATCCTCTCCCCGCTTGTCTTCTTCCTTACCCGCAGGGCTCTGCCAAACAAAACCATATACGCACGCGCACGCACACGCGCACACACACACACGCATACAAACACACAGAGACACACAGGCATGCACGTCACAATGTGCAAAAAGGCACACAAACACACACAGAGAAATAAACCTTTGGACTCACACTCAAAATGGCAATGAAACGACCAACTCCAACATTTCAACAGATGTAAGTCAAAGCACTATAGTTGCTCACTGACTATATAAATGCAACCAATCATTTTCCCAATCAAGTAATTTGGGCCTTATGAAATGCATTCTATTTTTTCCTTTTTTAATTCTTTTGAATTCTGCGCTTAACAATGAAAGCATATTTTTTCACCTAATCATGTGGATGAGCATTGTCAAATAAATATCTTCGCCAGTGTAAAATTAGCAAATATTACTGTGATAATTGTCGCTTCCAGAGCCTGGAACAGAAAATCTCTCCGGCGTGGCAGCAGCGACGGCCCTGGAACTAAACCATAGTGTCTCCTGACTATCGTCATTGGGGAGATACAATAAAGTCCTTCAGTTTCAAGTTGCACTGCAGTCAGACCAACAGGGCTGTAAAAAAAATAATTTGCCCCATTCCCGATCTCTTCCATTTTCGCATATTTGACACCCTTAAATGTTTCAGATCTTCAAACTCATTATAACATTAGACACATATAACCAGAGTAAGCACAAACGCTAAAACGCTAATAAACTTTACTGGCCCTGAATGAAGTAGTAATTGCTTACTAAACCAGCAAATTTAATTGATTATTCGGTTCAGTTTCAGTAAACATACCCAAGCTTATTAACTGCAAGCCTGTTGAATCTGATAATCACTAAAATAGAGTCCATCTAGAGACTCAAAAGAAATTCATGAGCAGATGAGAATAAGTTGTTGACCTCCGTCACCTGCGCTTCAATTAGTATTCTTTCCTCAGGGGTCCTAAACCCCTGGACACCTTTGTGTGGGGGTCCCAATCTAGAACTAAAGGGTGCTATCCTTTAACAAATAAGTATCGCCTCGGATTATCAGGGACAAAGCTGGTATTCTACTTGGTTCTGGACCACACTGAAACATCAGCAAGACGAGCATCCAGGGGATGTATACACTCCAACCACCACCACTTCTGGTCTAGTATCTAATTTTCCTTCCAGTTTTTTCCCCACCACTCTGTTGTAACTGTGGTGTTCCTACATGATAGAATTAGACAATAAAAAAACCAACTTTGTAAAACATACCCCTCATCCTTAAAAAACCTCCACCAAGGAGGTTGGCAATTTTAAGCTTTCTGTCTTATTTAGAAAAGAGCCTTCCAAAAACGCTCACTTGCAAATGTCGCGATTCGCGAGAGCTAAAAACAGGGGCGACACCCCAACTTAAAATGGCTCTCACACGAACATCGTTCAAGATATTGAGCTGAAATTTTGTATTCCTTTGTTTGACACCCTACGGTATTTTTCGGGAAAAAAAATGGCCAAATTGGACCCCCAGGAATTTTTCTGAAAATTGGTTCATTTGGCATAGAATGACCCATTAGATACCTTAAGGTTCAGGTCAGTCTTTACCTCGGTGATACGGGTTGACAATGCGTTGCTCTATGTTCCAACTTGTTGCAGCAATTAACAGCTGATTAAAAAAGCTCAGTGGAATCCTAATGCATCGACTATAAAATCCTTGACCCTCAGTCCTTTAAAGATGAGATGAAACAACAGAATAGACACGAACATAGGATGTGTGTGTATATTTAAAACATACTACCGAAATAAAACCTTTTTAAAATGAGCAGTTTTTTTAAAAAAAATCTACTTTTTAAATGCATTTATGAGTACTTTTCGCCATCTTTATTTTACGTCCCCGCCTCCGTCATTGGAGTGGTTTGTTGGAGGTTCGGTTGGTTTGAGTATTGAGTTTTCATGAGTTGTAGAGGGAGGAAAATGTCAGAGAACGAGGCAGAAAGGGTTATTTTTCTGTCATCTAGCCCAATGGCTAATGCATTTGAGCCAGTGATGAGGAGGAGGATTGAGAGACCCGTTTTTGCGGAGGATGAGGGAGCTGTAGCGGCTCCGGACGAAGATGGCAGCGAGGAGCGGGTCGGCAACACCTCATGGTGTACATGCGGTCACTGCTCTGCAATGCGGACAAGTGTGGAGTCTTTGTGCTGCCATGAAGCTAATTTGGATAGTGTGCTCGGGGAGCTATCCTGCATGACCCTATCCCGCACCTTCCAGAACGCTTATTAATGAGATAAATCCTTGTCCATTGAGGTATCAGTTTCACTTACGTAAAGGTGGACGGTCACCGCAAGTAACATGGAAAGCGATTATGACTCCTCGTGCTTCTGTTTACTCAGCGATTGGAAACAATGCATGCGTTTTTCATGATCGTTTAAATGAAATAAGACCATTTGAAACGTCTTTTTGCAATTCAATTGCTATCAATCCCTCAGAAAAGACCAGCCTGAGAATTCCCGAGTCATAATCGATTTTCGTGTCCTTGGTAGGGAAATTCACCGTAATGCACGTGAAACTGATTAACTTAATGAACAATGACTTTGATTCCGCAATTGACTTTCTTCAGTGCGCGTTGATAGAATAATTGCTTACTATGGGACAGGAACGTGAATGGCAGATACATCTCAGCAGATACTGTCGTTGTGTTGTCCTACTGTTGAGTGCTGCTTAATAAAAGATTAAAATTAATGAAGAGGATTTTTTTTTTTTTACGAGTGTTGGGTCGCGGTGCAGGGGCTCGATTGTATATGAGAGCATCACGTTGTCATATTCTAAATTCGTTCGAAGTTGTGTTTTTTAAAAGGTCACAGCCCTATTAAAGAGAGCTATCAAATTAAAATGCCTTATGGAAACGGTGAATTTCTACTTGATTTCAAGAATATTGACACAAAGTTTATATGGTTGGATTGATTGGATTTTCTCTTTATCGGTAAAAGGCTGATGCGATAAATGCTGATGGAAACGTTATTTGCCGAATAAATCTCCCACTGCACCGTGACAGTGTTTTGATGCCGTCGTTGCCTTCTGATAATGGTTTGCCATGTTGCTAACAGCTGGCACATAAGCACGTACAACTTGTGCAATTATATTTTGGCTAACCAGCTAAATTAATTGGCTAACGCACTACTTTTGTTCGCTTGAAGGTTCTGCAATTCAGTGCGAAAATGAATGGAAACAGCTTAAAATGTCAGAAATCTATTCGATACACCACTTTAGTCGCATAACAGCATGTGGCGTCATTACGCACAACTTTTTATTATCCCCGCCAACACGAAGTGGGAGGGGGATATAGGTTTGACCTTCGTCCGTCCGTCCGTCCGTCCGTTCGTCCAAGATAAAGGGGACAGCTTTACTCAGAAACTACCACAGATACAGTAACCAAATTTGGTGTGTAGCCTCAGACCATAAAGGCCTTGATGGAGTTCTAAAATAAGAAGCACACGATTGGCAGGGGATGTTCTTGACCATGTCGACTTGTTCACTTTAATGCCCTTAGATGGAAACACATTTCATCTGCTTTTTTCACATGAATATGTTGCGCAGACTTCAGATAGTTCGATTGACAAGTGGATGGAAACATAGCTAGCATCCCTCATTACCCCCAGGTTTGATCGTCTTGTAGCAGAGAAACAAAGTCAGGGCTCCTACCGTTTCAGCCAAATGGTGAGTTATGTTTCTTAATAAATTTTACATTTGTTTTTAATGCCGTTTGTATCATTTTATTTCGTTGTGTTTATCTGCCACACATTGAAGGCCGGTCCGTGAATTAATTGCCTTATTAGCAGTTGAAGGGATGATCATGATTTGAGATTGAACTGGGTTGTGGAACATTTAACCTGGATTGTTAAACATTTGCTGGTCGTATAATTATTTCTCTGTGTTCTGTTAAATAGTTACGCTGTTATACGGCGCACAGCCACTTCTGAACTAACGTTAGCGGACTGCTTGGGACGGTCTGTCTTCCGTGCATCATAGGAAGAAAAGTCAAACACTGAGGCAGTTGCATCTGGTTTCAACCTGTTGTTTCTACGAGTCACCAGAACTCCTGCCTCATCAAAAAACTTTTCCGCCACGTAGTCTTCAGCTACAAAGTGATCACTACAAACTAGCATTGCTGCTAACTGGTGGGTTCTTCCTTTTGAGTGCAGCTAGCCACGTCGGAGAACAGGTGGTCCTTTAAGTGGCAAATGATGGAAATGTACTGGTTTCTCCCAATCTTTGACTCTGTAAAATTAATTTGAACATCCAGGGGCAGTGCAAAACATGCCTTCCTTAACTCGCTTTTTCATTTGCTTCTCTTTCTCTGTCATTTTGAATGAACGGATGTAGTTCGTCAGTGCAATCGCTAGCTAAACGAGTTGAGCCAACCACTCCGATGATGTCACGTCCAGCAACACAATAGCAATGGCACCCTCCTTTGTTTTGACAGTTGAACTTAAACTGCAGGATTTAGAAATTTCTTTCTCCATTAGTGGCAAAACTAAAATAATCTTTTTAGGGTGAGAAACCTTCATTAAATTAAGATAACTAAATTTAGTGTTTCATGTCCTCTTTAATGAGAGAATCGCATTCTCTTACTGACTGCCGCTTTAAATTCACATACCTGACATTTGAGCGAGCTTGCTTTCACCTTTTGAGAAGTGAAGCATTGAATAAAATTAGATGAAGCAAAATTCTTTCTTCCTCCATTGTTTGTGGCATCAAGTCATTGAAACTTCCCTGATGAGTCTATTCCTCTTCAGAACCACAACAACCACTGTCCTTGGTGGGCTCCACTAGAACATTTGTCAATGTGTCACAATTTCAATCAGGCAACCCCTTGTCGCCAATCTACAAGCTTGCCTTTGGGCGCCGTAGGGAAAATCCCAATTTTAAGAAATCCAAATTTTGGCTAATTGCATGTTTTACAGTTGCTTAACTTTTTATGATCAAATTCTGTGATTCTATCCCTATTCTCCACATCGCACGAATCATAGAGCCCTAACCAATCTGCTTTTCTGCTTGTGTGCATTTCCGGACAAGCTGCTAAATAACGGTTAATAACCACAAGATCCATACAACGGTTCATTTTATGGACGACGTGACAATGAGGCTACTACAGGGAACAGCATCTTAGGTGCACTTCACAACTGATGGCTGTGTGAGTGTCTTGGTTAAAGTCCTTGGAATGCAAGTGGTGACGCTGGAGGCTCGGAGGTTGACATACTTGAGCAGCTTGGTGTTCGACGTAATCAGTTCTTTCCAGTTGACAAATATCATGTTGAGCTCTACCTCCGTCAGACGACCCGACTCAGCCATAGGTCTATGAAAGACCTTAAGAATACAAAGAACAAAAGCATCATAGCAGAAAGAGTGCATTAGCAAAATAAAAAAACAAATGAATAAATAAATTGTGCCAAAATGAAGAAAGTCAGACATCCATTAAAACCAGCATAATATAATTTAGTACATCACAACAGGAACAGTTGCAATATAATTACATCCCCTGAAACAAGACAAACAGCAACATAAACTACAATGACTTTCCATGTAAGATTGAAACATTACAATTAAAAATTTTCCCATTAAGACTTGTTTGCTCAATTCTGTAACCGAAAAGCATCTGAATTGCGACTACTTTAATCTACTGTTTGGCCTTATAGCATTTCACAAACTTCGGCAACTGGACTGGATTTTCCCTCACCTCCAATACCAGCTGCAGGTCTTCCATGTAACGCTCCTCAGTCTCGATTAGCTCGTGGATGTAGCCCTGCCTCTTCCGCTCAATCGGACTCATGGTGTCCAGGCTTAGGAGGTCAGCACACCCTAAAGGTGAGACAGACAGCATGAGTATCATGTGACAAAACCCACTGCCAAATACTTTCCACGGCTGCAGAGAGATGGAAAATGCTGCACAGAGCTGTTCTCAATATGTAGCCACAGCCTCTGTCAGACAGCATTCACTGTGAGCTACCCTTCAGACAACAGATTGTGTTAAGTAGTGCTATACAGACACCATGCACTAACTCATGAGAGAGAGCACTCAAAAAGGCTGAAAAAATCCTTACCTAGAGAAGAGGCCCCAGCTTCGCCCCGGGTCTGGAGCCCCTATTTTGGTGACAGGCTTCTTTCATCCCACCCCAAAGCTTCAAAAACTGGAGTTTTCTCTGAACTAATTTTCCCCTCTAAGAGACAATAAATATTCTGTGCTTCTTTCTATTTGCTTTTGCAATATTTAAATCAATAAGTACAGACAGTATAAGCAAATATGCGAATGAAGTCGGATAAAAAGATAATCATATCTCAGTCAGCACTACTTGCATTTTGAAAATATTAGATTCCCGTGTTTTTGTCTTTGTTTTATTCTGTATTTAGCAGACATTACCCATGGGATTAAAAACATATTCAATGAATTTAAAAATATAATAATTATGACCTTGTAAGAGATTTTTTTTTAATGTACACAGTTCTACTTAATACCATTATTATTTTTCATCCCTGTTCAAGCAACTGCATTACTTCCGCTTCAGCACAGAAAGTCTTCAGAGTGACTATACAGCTTCCAACTTTCAAAACAACCCCACATCAGAAAAAAAAAAAACTGGGAAGGTATGTTTAATTAAAGACTGAAAGCTCTGATTAGTAAATCATATTTGACCTGTATTACACTGAAAACTAGAAGGCACTCAGTTCAGCGCATACTTCCGCCCTGCCACTTGTCTGACGGATTGCGGTCAAAATCGATGGGGTCCATCCCTGATGTAATAGCAACCCAACCACAAAATTTTAGATATCAGTTCTTTACTTTTTGAGACAAACAGGCAGATAAATGCTGGCAAAAGCATAACCTTCTTGGCGGGGGTTACAATATACAAGCACATTATTTGATGCGTCACCATGTGTTTATTTTGAACAATCAATTAAATTCATTTCAATTTGGACTCCTACGACATGTATATTACAAAAAAATTGGGACAGTGACGCACTTGCCACTTGGTAATGTTGCCACTCCTTTTGACAACACTTTTTAGGGTCAAATGTTTTGAGTCCAAAGACACCAAATAATTAACTGTTACAGTCAAGGTAATTTTGTCCCACTATTCCTGTAAACATGCCTAAATCCCTCTGTGCAAATTTAGATGCCAGTGACCATAAATTCCGAAGTTTAATCGCTAAATAATTCTGTAATTGAATTCTCAAATATCTTGCTTCTGAGTCTCTGAGACACTAATACTCAGTTATAAAGCCTTAAATAGGCTCATGCACAGCAGGAAAATTGGCTTTATTTCTATTTTGTGCAAAGGGGTCAAGGTGTGTAACAGTATGGGTTTTTTGTTGTCACATTTAGCCATTCAAAATAAGCCGTGTGTTCTATATCGGAGACCAGCTGGAACTGCATGCAGGCCATTCCAGCACCAACACTGCTCTCTTGTGCAGCCATGCCTTTGTAATGGATGAAGAATGTGGCTTTGCACTGTCTTGTTGAAATATCCATGTGTGTCCGTGGAAAAGATGTCGCCTAGAAAGCAGCATGCGATCCAAAATCTCAAGTGATCACCCGTGCCTTCACGGAACCACAATGTTCTCTCGTCAATGGCATTGACTTGATACAACCGCACAGCATGAAAGAGCATGACTTTTGGGGTTGTTGCAGGTAAAAGGCTGGATTCTTTGTTGCACAGTAAAGTATCAAATGGCATTTATGGTTGTACAACGTAACTACGCACTGTACTACATGAAAAAGGTTTGCCAAGTACAACCCCAATTCCAAAATAGTTTGGACAAAGTATAAATTGTGAATAAAATCAAAATGCAATGACTTTCAGATCACGAGACAATATTATTTCCAACAGAACATAGATAGCATTTCAAATGTTGAAACTGAGAGATTTTACATTTTTATCCAAAAAATTAGCTTATTTCAAATTTTATGGTTGCAACATGTCTCAAAAAAGTTGGGACACAGGCAAAAAAAAAAAAAAAAAAAGGGCTGAAAATGCAATTTATATAATTATATAAGAGAAGCAGCTGAAAGAACATTTAGCAAGTAGTTAAGTTCATCAGGTGTGTCACACGATTGTCCATAGAAGGGATCTCAGAGAGGCTGAGTCTCTCAGAAGTAAAGATGGCCAGAGGCTCTCCAAGCTGTGAAGGCTTGCGTAAAAAACTAGTGGAATACTTAAAAAACAATTTTCTTCAACGTCAAATTGCAAAGGCTTTGAAGGTCTCATCAGCGACAGTGCATAACATCATCAAACGTCCCAGAGAAACTGGAAAAATGTCTGTGCATAAGGGACAAGGCCGCAGACCTTTACTGGATGCCCGTGATGTTCGGGCCCTCAGACACCACTGCATCACTCATCGGCATGATTCTGTCATTGACATGACTAAATGGGCCCAGGAATACTTGAAGAAACTACTGTCGGTAAACAAAGTCCCCAGGGCATCCACAGATGCCACCTATAACTCTATCATGCAAAAAGGAAGCCAATGTTGAGCATTATCCAGAAGCGCTGCCATGTTCTGTGGGCCAAGGCTCTTTTAAAATAGACTGTAGCAAAGTGGCAAAGTTTCCTGTGGTCAGCGAGTCCAAATTTGACATTCTTGTTGGAAATCATGGGCGTTGTGTCCTATGGGCTAAAGAAGAGAAAGACTGCCCCTCCTGTTATCAGCGTTCAGTTCAAAAGTCAGCATCTCTGATTGTATAGGGATGCATTAGTCCATATAGTGTGGGAAACTTGCATGTTTTAAAAAGCACCATGAATGCTGAAAGGTATATAAAGGTTTTAGAGCAACATATACTCCCCTCCAGACGACATCTATTCTAAGGAAGACCTTTTGTATTTCAGCAGGACAATGCAAAACCACATACTGCAGCTATTACAACAGCATGGCTTCGTAGTAGAAGAGTCTGTGTGCTGAACTGGCCTGCCAGCAGTCCTGATCTTTCACCGATTGAGAACATTTGGCACATAATTAAATGAAAAGTCCGTCAAAGGAGACCCAAAACTCTCCAGCAGCTGGAAGCCTGTTGTAAACAAAAGTGGGACCAAATTCCAATGGCTAAACTCAGGAAGCTTGTCTCTTCAATGCCCAGATGCCTCCACACTGTGTTAAAAAGAAGAGGGGATGCTACACCATGGTAAACAGGCCCCTGTCCCAGCTTTTTTTAAGACCTGTAGCAGCCATCAAATTTGAAATGAGCTCATTTTGTAGATAAAATTGTAAAGTTTCTCAGTTTCAACATCTGCTGTTATCTCTGTTCTATTGTAAATAAAACACTGGCAAGTGTGATTTGAAAATCACTGCTTTTTGATTTTATTTGCAATTTACACTTTGTCCCAACTATTTTGGAATTGGGGTTGTAATTCTGAGCCCACGTTGGGTATTCCAGCAAGACAATGACCAAAAGTATCCCTCATATCCCAACATAAAGTACCTCCAGGAAAGCCGGATGAAGGTTATGGAATGGCCATCACAGTCCCCAGACTTGATTATTTACAATCTGTGGAGAGACCTCAAACGTACCGTGCATGCAAGAAGGCCAAAGAATATTTCTGAGCTAGAGGTGTTCTGTCTGGAAGAAGGAGAAAAAATTCCAAAGACAAGAATTGTAAGACTCTCAGCTGGATACAGGAAGCGTTTGCAAGCTGTTATAGCTGCCCAAGGAGGAGTTACAAAGTACTAGCTGACAGGATTCCCAAACTTTTGCATAAGGCCTTTTTCCTTGTTTCATTATTTTGAAACTGTAAAAAGTTAAAAATAAAAATGATTTTTGCTTTAATATGTGATGAAATGTGTCATGTTTAACTTTGTAGCATTTTATGTTCATGTTTGCTTTCCATCACTTGGAGATTAATTGTAACAGACATTTAAACCGAGGGTGCCTACATTTTTGCACCCCACTGTATGCATGGCCTTGTTATTGAAAAGAGATAGGACAGATTTTTTTTTAATGATAAATATTTCCTGCTAAGATGACGTAGCCGGATACATCAGGTTTGATGGGAAGGTTTGATTCATGCTACTTCTATACCACTGATTTGGATGCAAGAACTCCATCTTCATAATAGTTCCAAGGCACTGCTTCCTCATGAATATTTAATATATAGTTATGTATTCCAGGTATGATTACAATAACCGCATCGCTTAGACTCCAGCATCTATGATTTCTACTCTCCTGTGCAAACAATAATTAAATGAGCGTCCTTCTGCCATTTTGCAAATATGACAGGTACTCCTGGCCCTCCCATTGTGAATTTAATGGTAAGCACTGATTGAAAGGAGGCTAGTTAATTTGAAATCAAACTTTATTTTCTCAATCTATGTACATTTAGTAATAATATATAAGGACTATACAGTATCCGAAATAGTTTGAAAATCAATATTAATTTGAAAAGTACAAATTTGAATGAAATCAAATAAAGCAAGCTCGCAAACCAGAAAATGACTTTTCCAAGCAAAAGAAACCTGTTTCAAGCAAATTGCATAGGATCCTTTCAAGTGATGGTCTCAAAAAATGATTACATCAAAAACACTCATGCCATCCAAAGTCATCAACGAATGATTTTGCACAAACATGTGAAGAAAATGAAGAACAGCGCTGTAACATTGCAGCAAAACTAACTATACTATCAATTGGCAAATAAGTATAAATATTATTACTGCAAAGTTGTTTATTTGCCCTGTGTCCAGCTTAATACAGTAATACATATGTTAAGATCTGCCCTTGATGACACCTTCCTTTTTCTATTACACATTGCTGCCTTAAGGGATTAGCAAAAGATATTTTGAAAAAAAATCAAACACGCAAGTTGAATGGACGCTGTCCTGTTTTATGATTAACGTTGCTTAAAACTGTAATTTGATTGAAATAAAGGCTATAAATGAGGCCTTAAAGAGGTAATTGCTGTCTGCCCTGCCACCCATTTTTCAGCCATCTTTGGAATGATAAAATATTGTGTCATACTCCATGACATCTTTGGTGGAGGAACTGAGATACTTCCAAGTTAGGAGTAGCCCTTTAAAATGTAGGTTTTACAGCACAATAACTTGTTGCTGAAAAAAAATTTACAGCAGCAACACAAATTGAAAAGTGGTTGAATAAGCAAAGTTGCTTGCCAGAGCTGAATTAAAGTTTAAAGATTGAATTTGGTAAAAGAGGAAAATGCAACCACAATTTGGAGATGCAACACTGTTGTAGCATGCACCTGGCTAGTTGTTCCTGAAACATTTACAATTAGTTTGAAAATGAGCAAACAAATATGATTCTAAACACAGCTGGCTCATTAAGTCAGACCGAACTGAATGACTGCATACTTAATAAAGAGTGATTAGGTGTATTTGGTGATTCTGTGCACAACATCATAAAAACGAAATATTTGCTTTGTCCCCACAGCGCATCCATTGCTTTAGACACTGCAATAATGCAGTTTTAGGTTACCCCACACAAAATCATTCAGATTAATAGGTTGGATTAATGAAAGACATCATCAAATACATCATGTAGAGAAGTTCAATTATTCTAATTCCATGAGGCAAAATTGATGTACTGCAGTAGGAAAAAACAAAAACCAAGCCATCAGCCCCTGCCCAGTAAGGTGAGGAATACAGAATCTCCATAGAAGAGCTGCTCACCCTAACTACCAGGCAATTTTATGAAAAGCAAAATTAAAACAGAAAAGAGAGATATTGTTTATTTTAGAGGCAGCTACATGAAGGAAGATTCTTATCACTTTCTATGTGAAATTAAGTGAGAAGAGATATCATGTCCATCTGCAGGCATTGAAGGAACCAACAATTAGCAAACATTCCGCAAATGTTTAGTAGTCTTTTACACTGAATGGTCAAAGTTAATGATCTGAATCGCCTGATTTACGTTATATCTCAAACACTACTCTAGATAATCATTAAGTTACCATTAGATACATGTAGGAAATTAAGATTAAACCATGACCTTTGACCTTGTGCCACGATGAAAAGTCAAACCCAAGAGTACATTTACAACCACATTTCCGAAGAAGTTGGGACGTTGAGTAATATGCAAATAAAAACAATGCAATGATTCACATATCATTCAAGCTCTATATTTATTTAAAAATAGTACAAAGACAACATATCATGTCGAAACTGATACATTTCATCGTTTCATAAAAGGAAAATGCTGATTTTGAATTTTATGCCGGCAAAATGTTCCAAAAAAGTTGGAACAGGGGCACGTTTAACACTGTTGCATCAGCTCCTATTTTAACAGCATTCTCGAAAGTGCAGGGGGACTGAGGAGGCGGTTACAGTTTTGACAGAAAAATGTTCTCCCATTCATGGTTGATGTTAGATCTCAGCTGTTTAATACTTTGTGGCCTCCTTTGTCATATTTTTAGTTTCTAATATGGCCCATATCTTAAAAGGATGACTAGTCAGGACTGCAGGCAGGCCAGTTTATCACCCAGACTCTTATTACGGAGCCATGTCGTTATAGTGCATTCAGGATATCGTCAATGGCATTGTCTTGCTGAAATAAGCAAAAACTTCCCTGAAAAAGACTTCTGGATGGCAGTATATTTTGCTCCAAAACCAGTATATCATTCAGCATTAATGTTGTCTTCACAGATTGTGAGTTTCCCCATGACATGTGCTCAAATGCACCCCAATACCATCACAGATGCTCGCCTCTTAATTGTGTGCTGATAAAAAGGTGGATGGTCAGTTTAGCCTGGAGGATGTGTTGTCCATGATTTCTTTAAAGAACTTAATGTTTTGATTTGTCAGACTACAGGGCAGTTTTCTACTTTGCTTCTGTCCATCTTAAAGGGGAATGGAAATTTTTTAAGGTATATTATTTGAGTTAGCAGCACCTTCCTGTTTTTAAAAACCTGGGTTGACCCTCACAACAACACATTGATACAGCGTAAATAAGTTTTTTTAAATCCCACTTTAAAGCCATGGATAGCGCCATTAGCAATTTTACCAGCCCCACAACTTCCGATTACGTCAGCGTATCTAACAGGTGCTGAGGGAAAGCCCCCTCAATAGCTCAGTTCGGCTTGTTAAACGTGGACAATACGACAAGTAATGCTATGGTGCTCCAAGAGGCAGGCGAGCAGGCATGGACTGTGTTGCTCCAGGCTGCCAAAATTACAATAAGGAGGGCGTGCACCATCATAGTTTGCCCCTATGAAATGGACCTTTGCGAAGGAAATGGCTGCAAAAGTTGAAGCGAGCTGACCCACCGGTGAACAGCTTCGCCTGTGCGTGCAATGACCATTTCTTGTATTTAGACAATGTTTTCACCAGGTCTTTCCTGGATACCTGGGAATACAAGGCAACAAAGTCATCAAAACTTGTGGGAAATGCCGTCCCAACAGTCTTTGATTTTACAAACCATAGCACTGGGAATACAGACTGTCCTTTGAAGGAGGTGTGTGAGTAAAATAACTTTTTACTGTTCATTTGGTAAGTGCGAACACAAGTGTACCGCATGGTTTATCTGTACTCAGCGAAAGAAAATTTAGAGCTTAGTTTCTCGTGCTGCTATATGTGATAATCCATGTTACAAATGACAGACCGCTTACAGGGCTGTACAGTGCAACACTTATATTGCACGCACGACATGTAAATTGATCCGTGCGATGAATGAACAAACTGTTGTAGCGCCGGTGCAAAGAGAGACAGAGGCGTTGTGTGTGTGCGAGAGAGCGAGACGTGAAACAATGCCACCTCGCAAATGTACTTGGTAGTAGTAGTCAGTCATATGATTAAGAGACACGATCCCACCTGCCTATCCAACACCATTTCCCACAATTCCTCCACTGGACACATTCGTATGAATACACCACTGACGCGCCGTCGGAGGTTAGTTAGGTGAAGCAGAATCCTCGCTGTAAAGCAAGCGTTTACTCCCCTTTGCTTGATTAGCAATCAGACGATTAACTAATTTAGTAAAACTTTTCGGCAGAATGACGGGCCAGTTTAAGTTTCCACTGGGTTATTATTCAGTACATCGAACCTGAAATGCTCACGAAACTTCAGATTTGCACATACTTGCTTACAGGAAGCCGAAGCAAACAATGCCATTCAGTTGTTTTGCAGAGTTCACGGCTTGATCAATATGCAATTTATTCCCCTTTAAATACGCATTTTTTTTAACCCCAATCAGAAAAATGGGGGGGTTCATTGTCAGTCTTCTTTCATTATCCGAGAGAACAAAAGGTAAAAACAATAAACAAAATTATGAAAAGAGCTGACATTTTTTCTTTTGATTAATTTCCATCCTTGCTGTCTTGAATCGAAGCGTATATGTCAATGAATCTTTTTGTCGTCATCACCTATCAGTATACAGGCTTCCTATCGGCTTGGATTTAATAGTTTTGATCGTCAATCATGTATAGTACGTGGGAACAGGTTGACAAAATCCAGCGATAAAAGGTTAGGCCACTGCCTCAGATGACCACACGTCTCAGGAATACACTAATAACAGCATGTATAAACAGTATTACAGTATGTTTATATAAACAGTATGCACAGAATGCATAAATTCTGTTGGCCAGACGGGCGCTCGTCAGGAAGATTTTAAGCCTGTTCATGTCTGGGTATCCTCCGCCCTCGTTCAGAACTTGAGAAGATTCAACCAATGAGTGTATAAGAAGCAGCAGGCTGACAGGCGCGTGCTTCGGGGGAGAGCCGTGAACTGTCTTCATTCTCCTGAATTGGCAGCAAGGGGTCGCATACAAGCAAGCCTTGTACATAGTTTACAAATCGGGCATTCCAGATTCAGGTGGGATTGGAGATGCCAAATTAATATATATGTTTAAAAAATGAGCTTGGGCCCAGAGAAGGCGGCAGTGTTTCTGCATCTTGTTTAGATTTGGTTTGATCTTTACATGGCAGGGTTTTAATTTCTATTTGTAGATGCAAGAACAAACTGTTTTTTCACATTGGTTTACAAAAGTGTTCCTGAGCCCATGCAGTGGTTTCCACAAGTGAATCCTGTCTGCTTTCAATGCAGTGCTGCCTGACTAATGACCACTGCCATACAGTATTGGTTTTTGGCCTTTTCCTTTACACACAAGGATTTCTTTGGATTCTTTGAATCTTTTAATGATATTATGCACATTAGAGATTGAAATCACCAAATTCTTCGCATTTTTACTTAGAAAAAATTGTTGAAATATTTCCCCATGCAGTCTTTCATGGTGTAATAAAGCCCTCACCATTTTTATTTCTGAAAGACTGATACCCACTCATGTAACTCACCTGTTGCCAATTAACCCTGAGGTGTTCCACCAGGTGAATTTTTAAAGCAACATTCAACTTTTCCAGTCTTTTGTTGCACCTGTCCCAACTTCTTTGAAAAGTGTTGCTGACATCAAATTGAAAATGAGCAGATAGTTTTCAAAAACCATATAAAAAATTTTAGTTTCAACATCTGATATGCTGTCTATGTACTAAATTTCTATTAAATATAGAGTATTGGTGATTTACAAATCATTGCCTTCTGTCTTTATTCCCGTTTTAAGCAGTGTCCCAACTTTTTGGGAAATGGAGTTGTACCCGCAAAGTGGATAAACTCATTGAACAGCAAAAAAAAAATGTGCAGGGCCTGCCTGCCACTGCATCCTCTCTTCTCCTGCACTATTTTGCTCCCATTCTATGCAAAGGTGATGACTGAAAATAATCTAATTAATAGGATTATTCATGGCTCTGAGCGCATTGAAAATGCCTTTTGAGTTGGACCACGAATCTGTATTTTCTCTGGGCTCCAGAAGTATTGGCATTGGTGGAGTTAGTGATTAGATATAAGCTGTATAGACTTTTATACATCTGTTACTGGATACAAGGAGATCCACGAAACATTAAATGCATCACAGAGCACCACCAGGGCCAATATTGAACATGCAAAAAGCACAGAACATTTGAAAACATGACAGATGGAGGAGGCAAACATATTTTTCCCCACAGGACTGGAAGGATGATGATAAGAGAAGCAAAACGAAAAAATCCCCCAGATTCATGGTGAAGAATGAGCAGGCCCTGGTGGCTTCTTGGGGTCACCAAGTATCAAAACTCACTTCCGAATACCATTTCCATAATCACAGCCTCTACAGAGGGTTTGCGCAAAAAAAGCCTTTTCTGATGACAAGTTCTCAAAGGGACAGAAAATTCAAACCCAATCCTAACCAAGTGAGTAGAAGTCCGAGCCCGGCTTCTCTGAGCTAATCACATACAATTGAGATATCAAATCCAACCAAACCCACCCAAAAGAAGGACTGGTACTGCCAAAGGCCATACAATTTAAGCGGCGGCTCCAATCAAATAGCGCAACAAGGCAAGAGACCGAAAGAAAGAGAGCAGGAGAGAAGCAGCAAGCAAGCAGCTGTGAGTGTGCTGACTGTTCTTGACTTTTAAACAGACTCATTAAAATAGAGAGGTGCGGCATAAACATCTTTCAGTTCAATTTGAAATAATGTTTGCCATGCAGTGCCAGAATTCAGTCGTCTCTTTCATGGGAATGAGATAAAATGTTTTCATTATTCTGTCTTTTTTGTTGCCGTATTATTATTTATTACACAGCATGCAAAAAATCTAATTATAATTGAAGACTTCATTAAGAATATGTGGATAACAATCAAAGCCTTCAAACTTGAATAACTAACCCCTCTGCACAGATGCAGACGCCAGCAGAGAGGGACACAGTTACACTATTCTATCGATAGGTGGCATACCCGGTTCAGTTACTGAATATTCACTAACAAGCCGAGCACGAACACAGTTTACAATATGGACCAGTTAAGTCCCATCCCTGTTTCCCAGAAGTTGTATGAATTAAACTTCTCAGCTAAGCCTGATGTGCAAACTGTTCAATATACTGTCCCATGGTATCAATCCAGCAGACTAAAAAATGATCTTGTGACAAAAAAAATCATTTTCCTTTGTAACAACCACTTCAGCTATAGTAAGCCAGTGGTATCTTAATTAAGTAGTTAAGAAAAATCAGTTTTCTGAAGCGAAAATTCAACATGATATTGATACTATATCATTCTTCTGTCAATTATAGTCATCACATACTAAAAATGCATAGTTTTCTACTGTGGATTTACTTGTAGATTCCTCCATAAACCAATTTAGCGCTCATTTATATTCTCCAAAGGACTCTCTCTGATAGCCAGTCACTCTAATGCAGTGCTTCTCAAACCTCTCCTGGAGGACCACCTGTCCTGCAGGTTTTAGATCTTTCCCTGTTTTAGCACAGGTGATTCAAATGATCAGCTCGTTACTGACCCTCTAAAGCTGATTGATATCATCCTGATTATTTGAATCACCTGTGCTGGGGCAGGGAAAGACCTAAAACAGGCAGGGCAGGTGGTCCTCCAGGAGAGGTTTGAGAAACACTGCTCTAATGCTTGCTCAGGCTCATCTGGGTAATGCACAGTTATAGTTCATCCCCAGGTGAAACTTCCCCGATAATCATCCATTGATTGACACGCTTCTTATCTAAGTCCAGAGACTACAAACTTTCCACAGTGAAAGACATTAACTGGACTATCAGAAAAGTATATGAACCTTTGCGTAACAGCAAACTTGCGTACTTGCGTAACAAGTTTTGTAGTATTCTCTGAACGTTGCACTGCGGAAAAAGACACGACTGCATAGAAAGGAAAATTTCTGAAACCGGACTCAGTGCTCAGTTGCATTTACAGGATTCAAGTGAGATAAGGACACGATCACTGGCAATTATTCTGAATGAAACAGGACTGGAGAGTTCCTTCTACTGGATAGATCCATATCTCTGGAAAAGGTACTCAATGATGAAGGGTTTTTCTTCATTTTCTCAGGTGTAGAATTATATATTTTTTACTTATGGCTAGCTGGCTAGTAGTCTTTTATTCTCGGTTTACCATAGCCATGATGATCGAAGCGATTTGTTACAACTGAAAATGTAACAACAGACTAACAATGCAATAACTGCCCGATAATGTAATAAAATTAACCGATAATGTAATAACTGCCCGATAATATAATAACGTCAACCGATAAAGTAATAACTGCCTGCCCGATAACGTAATAACATTTTGACAGATAATGTCATATAAAGTATCTGCCCAATAATGTAATATCACTCGACTGATATTGTAATAACTTAGTTCATTCAAATCATCCGGGCATTAGTGGGTGACAGTGTTACCAGATTATCGTGGAAAATTGCTTTGTGTGTGAGGGTGCGGCAGCGTTGCCAGACGCGTCAGGTCAAATTTATCCAGGGGCGAGACGGCAGAGTGTTGCCAGATGCGTCTTTCGAAAATTCATCTATCCATACTCATCTGGCATTAGAATACGACCAGCGATAAAAAAAATGGGGTGTGTGAGGGCAGCGACCGGGGTCGTTGGTGAGGGTACCACGCTATTACTCTATGTTTATGCATGTGACCTGATTTCTAGTGACTGCGACATCAACAGTTCACCCGTCATTACTTGGGCAATGGCTGATGAACTGTTGACGTCACAATTACTTAAGACTTTGGTCACATGGTACCCTCACACGCCCTATTAACCCCTTTTTGAAGATGTAGATGCCTGCCGAAATTGTGATGCTCTTTTTCTGCACAGTTACACTATTCTATCACTAGATGGCACTCCGGGTACAGTTATTGAATCTTCACTAGCAAGCTGAGCTTGAACACGGTTTAGAATATGGACGAGTTAATGTTCCATCTGTTTTCCAGGAGTTGCTTGAATTAAATTCCTCAGCTAAGCCTGATGTGCAAACTGCTTAATATACTTGCCCATAGTATCTATCCAGAAGTTAAAAAAAAAAAAAAAAAAAAAAATCTCTGGCGAAAGAACAAAAATCGTCCTCTGTAACAACTACTTCAGCTATGGTGAGCCAATGGTATCCCAATTAAGTAGTTTAAGGAAATCAGTCCTCTGAAGCAAAAATTTGCTTCAATTCAAATATCAATTCTAGTCAGCAGGTATTGAAAATGCGTAATTTCTTACCGTAGATTCGTCTATCAAAGAATTCAGCTGTCTGTTAGAGCCTCATACAAGATCTCACGGAAGGACAATCACTTCAATGGTTATTCAACGGTATCTGCGTAACAGCAAAGCAATAGTACACGCCCGCGTGAAACTCTCCTGGTAATTTCCTATTAATTGACACAATTTTCATCCATTCCAGACAGTATAAGCCTTCCTCTGTAATTGAAAGACATTGATTAGACCTTCAGAAACGTATTGAACCACTTACGTAAATAGAAGTTGGGTTGTATTCTCAACTTCTCTCAGCTGTGAATGACGTTATTGTGTGGAAAAAAAAAAAGACTTCCAGAAACAAGCCTGCAGTGTTGAGCTTATATTTAAGGGATGGAAATGTGATTCTTAGATAGAAAATGGAAGTTTTTCTTAATGGACCAGACTGGAGGAGCAATTGGTTGAGCAATTCAATAATGAAGAGCTTTTTTCTGAGTAAAACTGTACGCCTAACCAGATAGCTAACTAGCCAGCTATTACTTATTTTCGGTTTATTACCGTGATCACACAGCTTGTTTGTCACACTGAGTAACAAGACTAGTCGATATTGCCCAGTCTGTTTTAGAATTTATACTGCATTCAACGAAATGGAGTGTCTTGGGCTTTCGCTTGTTTAAAATGCGAACAACCATTACTGTGTTGCGAGTTAGACTTGCTCCTTACAGGGTGTGAAAAGCGTTGAAATAAGCTTGCGTTTCGCTTAGATGAACGGAATTGTAAACAGCAAGCTTCCCGTCTGAGTAAACGTTCTGACCGTAAAATAAGCAGTTCCTTAATTGAGTAGGTGTGCTTGCTGATGCGGCTTTGTGGAAAAATGGACGAAACTCTGAACTTTATCACATGAAGAAAAGGTATGTTTTTGGTTTGGAGAGGTTACTGGTGACCACTGATGTCCTGCTGCACCAATATTGATAAACTCATGCTAAATTCAACCTGAAACTCATTAATTCATATCGGATTTCATGAGTCAAAAGTTGATTTCTGTTAAAAATATGATTATTTTGTGATTTCACAGCGCGTCATTTTGAGTGCTGTGGGTGTTTGGGAAGCCACCTGGAGAGCTGTCTTATTTAGCTTCCTCTTTCAAAGCCATTTAAAATTTAATGCTCAGATGAAGAATACTTCTGGTCTTGGAGTTTTCAGCCATTCTTCGATCCTCAGTATTATTTTTTCATCATTTCAATGCAGAATTTTCATAAAGATTTTTTATGTTTGCAGCCCATTTTCTGGAGCAAAATCATGAAAATCAACTGAAATATGATGGAATAATATAAAATAACATGAATGGCGAGAACAGGCCTTTCAGCACAACTACGCTTGCCAGTTTCTTCATACTATTGTGAATATATCCCTTCAGATACTCAATGACTCAATGGTATCTAGCTTTAAGTCAAGCCTGCTCTTGAAAACCCCCAAGGTCTCTGCCTCTACGATATGGTCAGGCAAACTATTCCACATTGAAATTACTCTTTGGGTGAAGAAATATTTCCGAATATCAGTGCTAAATTTACCTTTGGTCAACTTCCATTTGTGACCCCCGAGTTCTACTCACAACACTTGGTCGAAGGAATCCTTCATAATTCACTTTGTTAATCCCTTTAACATATTTCGAGACCTCAATCAAATCACCCCTTAGTCTCCTTTCCCTAAGACTAAAGAGATTAGGGATCTTCAGCCTCTTCTCATGGCTTGCATCTTTTATACCTGGAATAAGCTTAGTGACTCTTCTCTGAACTTTCTCAAGAGCCTCTATATCTTTCTTAAAGTATGGTCCCCAGAATACACAATACTCCAGATGAGGTCTAAAGAACGTGTTGTACAAAAGACCTACGCTAACTAAAACCGTTGACTTGCGCTAGCCTAGCACCAGCAGACTCTGCAAATAGAAGGACTGAATGAGATGAGTTGAAACCTGTCTCCACATATCTCAAACACTCTGGCTCACTTGGAAATGAGGTCCTATGTCCAAAATTCTGAACTACTCCTTTAAATGCTCTTTTTATACCCTGTCAAGTCACTGACTTGTTGCCAATTAACCTAATTAGTAGCAAAATGCTTGTCCAGCTGTTTTTTAGTATCACTTAGCTTCACAGCCTTTTGTAGCCCCTCTCCCAAATTTTTTGAGATGTATTGCTGCCATCACATACAAAATGAGCAAAATATGCATATTTTTCAAGAAATCGTAAAAAAAATATCTCACTTTCAACATCTGATATATTATCTATGTTCTATTGTGAATAAAATGTGGGTTTAAGAGATTTGCAAATCATTGCATTCAGTTTTTATTTACAATTTACACAGCATCCCAGCTTTTTTGGAATTGGGGTTGAAACATTTGGGCCAAAATTTCATGGGCCCATAAGACGGACAAAAGTGATACAGTCAAAAATCCGTCAATAGAAAAAAAAAAATGTCTGGAGATAATAGTAGTATGCCATGACAAATTTCCAGGAAAATTCATCAGGCCAGAAAAAGAGATTTAAAAAAAAGAGATAGGCCAGAAAGCTAAAAAATTCAGTTCAAGGCAAGCACAGTTAACTCAGACCCATAGAGATGCTTTGGTATGTTAACTGGGCTCCTTTTCTGCAAACCTGTCGTTCTGGTGGATGCATGCGCCCCAAATTGGGTTGATGAAAAATTCATAGGAAAAATCATCTCTCAAACACCACGTCTAAATCACACCAATTGATTTTTGTTGATGAGCTAAATAGTGTAATTAATCCAATACTTGACTGCTCTAATCCTAAACTATGTGAACCCTTCAAATATGGCAAAGTCATTGTCAGTCTCGAGGAATCAAATAGGAAGTGTTGACCCATGGCACTCATTACTTCCACAGTCAATCCTTCTCTTTCTTTTCCCTCGAGCACCATTAATATCTACAGCTCGAGGCTTAGATGAAATGCTAGAAAGCTCTTATAACTCAAAAAGACCAATATCAAGAATCAATGTTTGTATAGCCTCTCTTGAAAACACATCCCTTGTAACGATTAAGGCAGACTGGGAGGCCAAGTAAGGAGAAGACATAGAAGAGGACACCTGGAACTGTGCTGTATAAAGAGTGATAGCAATTCCTGTGCAAAATTAAGCATCAAACAAGTAAACTTTTTACATCAGGCTCATTTCCCCAAAGCAAAAGTTGTTTTAACATCGTCATTTTGATTCTACTTGTGATAGGTGTTAGTATACCCCCGCAAACTTAACCATTTTTTGGTCATGCCCTGCACTGATAACCTATTGGGCTGTAATCTTTAAAACACTGTTGGAGGCACTTCATATTGATCTCCAACCTACTGCAATAGCAGATTTGTTTGGAATTACAGATTTAAAAAAAAAACATTCTAAATTGAGTAGAAGACATAAAAACATCATAGCCTTTACAACACTGCTTGCAAGCAAAAGAATGTCATAACATTGAAAATAAACAAGTCCACCCAAAGTGTTTCTGCGGCTGAGTGACCTGTTGCATGACATACAGTTAAAAAGGACAAGATACTCACTTAGGGGTTCCGATGACAAATTTCATTCCACCTGGGATCCAATTCTGACACATACACGTAGGTAAATTTCCAACTCTACCTGATACGACTGAGACAGTTTTCTTTGACTTAGGATATTTAGCCGCATGTATCACAGTTTATATTAATATATAACTTAAGTATCAGAAAGTTTTCTTCCTCTTTTGTTTTCTTTCTTCAACAAATACCTGTATCAACATCTGTCCCTCAACAATTATTTCATTATTTTTGTTTGAACCAGTATGGGTTTGTTTTGATTTGTATTTACAACAAGGTTTGGATTAGGAGTAGACAGGCAGCTCAGCTTTTCTTCAAATTCCTCTCCACAAGAGGAGTTAGCTTCTGTGCATATGCCTACAATGTTTAAATACTGTATACAGTATTTATTTACCTTGAGTATTTTATTGTTATGTACACACGTGTTACACACCTACTGGATATAAAGTCAATGAGCACAGTTGATAAGTCCCTGCGCTTCCTTGGTGAGTGTGCCCAATGTTCTGGGTGGGGGCGGTGTGTTTGTTGCATGTCATTAAAAAATAGAAATATATAGTGCAAGTACTTTCAGTGGATTTTAATCTGTCAATGTTTAAAATCAAACATTAAAAAAGGCTTATGTCTCCTTGTGCCACAATGTATTTAAGTAACAAGAAACTGCTGGGAAGGGCAACATCAAAGCTGTTGGAATATCCGACAAACTTCTCATGTGGTCTGCTAAAATGCTTGAGTGCAATATCATTCATGAAAATATTAATAACCATAACAATTTTAGTCAATGTATAAGTTATTAACCCTCTAGGATTAGTAATTTTTTGAACGCATGACAAAAAATGAGCTTGCTTGCTTGTTCACCAACCAACTGATGACAGTCACGCAAATGTTGCGCATTGCTAAGTAACCTGCTCAGAATCACTAGTGCCTGCTTATACTGTTGAATCCCTCAGTAGCACTATATGTTGATTTGCCAGTAAGGAAGTTAGGAAGTGAATGAGAGAGCCATTGTGAATACAACCCAAGTGTACCATAGATGCAGGATGTAAAAATTTCAGTGACTTCAGCCTTAAACATTCTGCCATCTTAAAGGTATACCGAGTAGGATTTTTTTGGCTGTGGTTTGTAAAAAGAGCAGTTGCCCCTACTCACTGACTTAACACCATGGCCTCTATCTAACACCCAGCGCATCACGGCTCAAAGTTTGACGCAAGTGTCTTTTCTAGTTTATGTACCAACAAAGTGCCCAGTTTGCATTACTAGCAAATGTAATTGCGCCAAACTGAGCAACCATGGGTGTGTTGGTCTTCAAATGAGGTGGGGTCAGGCGCATTGATGGCGCTTTGCCATCTTGAGGCATCTGAAATAATCTGCGCAACTGATAAACAAAAACCTGGTCAAAAGTCAATAGCCAATTTTCAACTGCTATTTTAAGGACGCATTATTAAGATAATATTATATACTTTTCTCGGGGAGTGCACAATGTGTGCACCCTCTGCTTGTTACAAACTACACAGGGACAAATAGCAGCACCCAGACAAGCACATAATTAAAAATAAAAGATCATGATGTGAAAGATTTTTTTCAAGATATTTAAGAAATTTTTGTCTGAATGGTAACTGCGATCTACGCCCCCACATTAGCGCATTCTGTGACGTAGGCTATTTAAATCTTAAGGGAACCTATTTCATCTGGTAATTTGTGATTCAAGATGTGAGGTTACGCACATACTAGGTATTGTAAAATTATTCTGGATAAAGCCACCACATCTTAATACTGGCAAACTGTCATTCACGCGGTCCTCCAGATGATCTTCCTGCAGAGGTGGCAGTTGGGAAACAATGGTTGCCACCAAAACATGAATTACATTGCATGTAATGTCTAAATCAGTGCGTGGATTTTTGTTCTATCACACAAAACACAAACTGTAATGGAACAAATGTTTGTAGTGCTGAAAATACACTTCTTATGTTTGGAAAGTCCTGCACGGGCCAACCCATTACCTGCAATTATCTGAAAACCCAATTTTGCATCTGACCTGATCCATTAATACAGTGCCTGCTGTCCCACTTCTATTATTATGATATACAAAATCCTGCATTTCAGTTGAACTGTCTTTATTAACATTTACAGTTTGGCTGACAAACGAAGTAGCGGCACTTTTAAGTAGCAGCAAAAGCAACAGATAACATTGTCATCACTATCTGTCCTCAATCCGAATTTCTTCCAAATATCCAACTCTACCTTCAATGGTCAAACAGAAGTAAGTTCTTCTCATTCCTGTGGGATATTATTGAAAGGGTTACAGAATCGTAATCAAAATAACATTAGTTTAATTTCAATCTTGCTGGCTGTTTTTCTGACTCGTTTTAATTTCTCTTGGTCGTTCCCCACCAGCACATAGCCTAATTATTGTAGATATTAATTTTTTATTTTTATTTTTTTACTGGTGACCCTGAATTAAAACTTTTTTGATTTGCTTGTTTTATTAACAAGTTTTTAACAAGTTTTAATGTTAGGTAAAGGCCCTGGGGATTCACCATTATGATTTTCAACATCTGCATATGATGAAAAAAAATTTCAGCAATTTTTTTAAAATGTGGCTTTATGTTCAAAAACACTGACCAATGATTACCAAATTTCTCTCAGTCATCTTGTCAGAGACACATCTACCAGTCAAAACAATTAAAACCAAAATCCTTAAATCCTACGAAGTAGGTTTACACTTGCCAATTCACGTTAAGCATTTCCGTTGACATAATAAGGTAAAAGCTTAACATGGCTGAAAGTTCAAAAACTGCATCCAATAATCCGCAACCTAATTTCTCTCAAACATTTCTTCTCATTTGCACTATCATCTGACAAAAATCCATTAACATCTTAAGCCAGATAGCCTTTTCTTTTGCCAACAATGGGTGGCAATGGAGAGCACAGTGCTTAACGTTATGTAGCCCGAACCATCCATCCAGCCATCCATTTATTACAATTGGAAACAAAATGGACTTTTTCTTGTTCCTGGGCAGAAAGTGACATTTCCTTATTGCTTATCTCTCAGGTAAATGGAAAAGTGTTATTATTCTCTCCAAACTTTGCTTTTGTGACCTGGGTGATGATATTTTCAAATGTCCATTTCCATTTCCAGAACATTTAAAGGTAGATTCAGTGCTAACTTGCAAACAGAGAATTTTCGAGAGCTTACAAGAATCTTTCCAGAACTTTCTAGAATGTTGTACAACTTCAAGAAGTTTCAAGAATGCGAGAGAGAGAAGTAATCTGTTATGTAACTACACGTGATTTTGAGGAAAATCCTACTCGGTATACCTTTAAGCTGGAAATCTGTTTTTGCCTTTCCACTTTGTCCACCTCCCAAAAGATTGTGTTCCAGAAAATTTTCTTCTGGTCTCTCCAAATATATTTTTATTTAAATTCCTCAACTATCACCTGTTTTTTTCACCATTCCGGAAAACGAGTTAGACAATCAGAATTAAAAGACATAGACTGTTTCTCTTGCAATCCCTGGCATTTTTAAACTCACATTTCCTGCATAAAATGAATGCAGAAGTAGCTGAAATTTTTTAAAGCCAAGTTCTTAGGCATATTTTCAGGGGCAATGGTAGAAAGGGAAAACGGCCCCAAAAAAAAAAAAAAATCTGAGTTCCACCACAACAATGACACAATGAAGGCAAGGTCAAGGGTTGTTGTGCCATAAGTAAAGAGTGGTTTGATAACAATGATTTAGAGAAGCCTCTGTGCTGTGCGCACAGATTTAAATGATATACCACCTCGTATATGGTCAGAGGGACGCGATTCATATGTCCCTTTCCAAGACAGCCTTCCACAAACTTCCCTCCCTTAGCCACGTCTAATCAGAAAGGCAACAGAGCTTCCTGCAAAACCTGGGAGTTTTAAATGCAGATAATAAGTAAGAATTGAAATTCAAAACAAAACTAAGCGAGGTCAGGAGAAACTCTGCTTGCGCAACCAGGCGAGCGGCCGCCTATCAAGCACACGTGCATTAACACAGAGCAGGGCCATGGCAGGTGTCTGCGGCAGCGTCCCACCCGCTTAGCAGGAGAGCGGACCTCTGAGTAGGAGAAGAGGAGGAGGCTATGCCACCATCCTACAGGAAAATGAAAAGAGATGGAGAGAGGGATTAAAGGAATAAAGGAAAGAAATGAAAGAAAACGAGAGGATGAGAAGGGAGGAGATGGAAGGAAGGAAAGAGATGGCATTAATAAGCGAGCCTGGGGGGAAACCACCTCGCCTAACTTGGGAGAAAACCGTAAGGTAAATTTGTCATCTAATAAAGGTTTCTAAAAAAAAAAAAAAAAAAAAAAAGAAAGAGGCTACAGCGAGTTTCACTTACACTGCTGGCTAGGGTCACATTCTGTGGTCATCTTGATGTAGTTAGTGGGGAATAGTCCTGTGACACCGTTGAGCTCTCCTTTCCACCAATCGGCATCATCCTTCTCCAGCACGTTGATCAGCTGACCCTTTGAGAAGCTCATCTCATCTTCATTGGCTGCCTTGTAGTCATACATGGCGATGACCTGGCAGACTGTTAGGGTGTAAGAAGGTAGAGAAAAAACATGCAGAACCTTAGGCATTTTCTTTGTTGGGTGAAGAGCTAAATGGAAGTTGGCTTGGTTGAGGTGAATGCAGCTTACGCGGAACAAGCGCAGGTGTAGATTTCCCACTGTTGGCACCTAAAAGTTTCACGTGGGAGGCTGGGAACCATCCATTCTGCCGTTTTTTACCCCTCGCCTGTAGAAAGGGAAAAATAGACTCCTTCACACGAGACAAATTCATGTGAAATGTATAAATATGTGCCTCTGCAATATATGAAACTGCAAGGAAGGCTAAGTAAGAAGTGTTTATATCAATAATCCTCCTGCAGGATACCAATTTGGTGTTGCAGGAAACCTGAGTTAATTCATAATCTGAAGGATTTTGGAGTTCTAAATTGGCTATTTTGACTCGGATTCCCATATTATGCAACACCAACACAGACATCGGATTTAATATATGAAGAATATCATATCGGCATTTTCATATCATGCGCTGTATCAACCTGAGACCCCAGTATCAGTTCGAGAGCTTTAGCTCGAGGGCAGATACTGGTTGAAGGTTGATACACAGTGTGATATGAAAATGCTCATAAGATATTCTATTTAACATATACTAATTTTGGCCATAATTAACAATGCTTTTTACCCAAAGTATTTATTTTAGGTTATTACTGTCATCATTACAGGCCAGTTGCACTAGCATTTAGGGCTGGATGGTATGATGGTATATACCTTGCGATGGCTTTACTTTTACCATGTAAAGCTTTGTCACTTTCATCTTCGAAGTTTAAACTGTTGGAGAAATGGCTACTTTTAGCAAGAAAATGCATTTTGTTAAAATGGATTCAAGAAAGTCCACCCACAGTTACTATGTGGTACAAAGAAATTTATAATGTGGTGTTGTTTGATAGTTTGAAAAGCAGTTCAACATTTTAAGAAGAAAATAATCAAATGTGATGGAAGTACAGAATGGTTATTTTAAGCCATTAATTGAATTTTCAGAAAAAATGGCATACTGTGATATATACCATTACTGTGATATAAAAGTACTTATACCGTGACATAAGATTTTGATCATACCACCCAGCCCTACTAGCATTTCATTTTAGTCAGCGGTGTATCCATGTCAATGGAATAGCTAATTAGCTAGCATGCAAATGCAATATCTCCATTAAGGTAATAAATTTGTGTTTCTACAAGATAACTTAAAGGGATAGTTCGGGATTTTTCGCATTAATCTGTATGGCATCACCGTCTTTAGTCTCGTGCACACACACTGACTTTCCCCCGACAGTGTCCTGTGAGCCGAGTTCTGTCCAGTTTTGGTCAAAGCGAAAGTAGTTCCGGCAGGTTTCCTGGGGTCTGCAAGGTAAAACGTTTTTCTTCTCAAAACAGTATGTGTTCGAACGAGTGTTTTATTTGCATAACAAAACCCTGGTAATCCAAAAAGTCACATCTTGTAATTGCTTGGGGCTACTTTCTCTCAATAGCGATTACTGCGCGCTGTCACTGCTAACAGCTGTGCGCACTAGCCAAATACTTTCATCAGTTGTTCGACAGTGTTTACTGACGACAGACCTACGACGCTAACGAGCTAGTTCGAGAGCTAGAGTGAGAAGTTCATCAGCTTCTCCAGAAAATACTTTCCGCAAATAATGACAATGACAAATATGTTTATGTACAATTATTCCACTAAGAAACATTCTCTGTTATAGAATACCTAGGCAGAAAGCGTAAGCTTCGACTTTTCATGTCCTTTTTTGACTGATTTCCAAATGACACGGTCACTGACCATCCTCGTCATTTGAAAACTTCCATACAGCTTACATATTCCAGCCAGAGTAGGATGTCTCCTTACGGTCCAGGACGGCAGACTCGAGAGAAACTACTACTTCTTAGCGAACTGACCCAGGGATAACCGGAGCACTCGGAGTAACTTTCCAAAGGATTTCATTATTATTTCGGGAAGACGCTGGTGCGTCAACACCTAAATAAATATGTATGCTGGGTGCTGTGGTCATCCCTTGCTCTAGTAGCTGAGAATGGTAGCCAAGTTTGTCTTGATTATGCTAGCCAACGCTGTGACTGGAGTCATGGACTTCTCATTCTAACCTAGAAACCATCCACACCCGTCCACGTAGTTTCTGACGATTGTAATTACAGTAACTGTTACAACAGTTACAGTAATATAAGTTGTACAGCTCTTTCAAGGGGTATATGGCGTGATGTACCCTGCCTCTGAATCTATGTTCCCCAAGATCCCCTTGAAAGAGCTGTCCAACGTTTTTATCTTACCGTTTTTATCTTACGGTGGCAACCTATATAAACAGAATTCATTATGCTTACTGCAGAATATTGTTGTGACAGATAACAAAGCCAAGCGAACGCTGTCGAAGCATTCAAAGTCCACATCTTCTCCTTTTTCTGTTAGGTATTCAGGCAACATAGACGAAGATAAGGTATTTGACTACTTTGTATTTTGGGGGATCACTTTTGCGCGTTTCTCAAGAATGTCGTCGTCTGTGTGACTAGCGAAACGTTTCGATGCCATTTTGACAGCTGTCAAAAGCAGACGAAACGCGGTAAACAATTCAGATTTACGTTCCGTTACATCGGCAAACAAGCGGTTGAATAGAATCTAAGGAATTCAAAATCATACTCTCACGGGGTATATGATCATATGTGGAAAAGAATTAAACGTCTGTCAGCCTATCAAAATAAAGGATTTTTACGTTAGGTAAGATAACAATACATATTATGTTTCATAAGCGTCACTTTCTCAGCTACTAGAGCGAGGGATGACCGCAGCACCCAGCATACATATTTATTTTGGTGTCGACGCACCAGCGTCTTCCCGAAATAATAATGAAATTCTTTGGAAAGCTACTCCGAGTGCTCCGGTTATCCCTGGGTCAGTTCGCTAAGAAGTAGTAGTTTCTCTCGAGTCTGCCGTCCTCGACCGTAAGGAGACATCCTACTCTGGCTGGAATATGTAAGCTGCAAGGAAGTTTCCAAATGACGAGGATGGTCAGTGACCGTGTCATTTGGAAATCAGTCAAAAAAGGACATGAAAAGTCGAAGCTTACGCTTTCTGCCTAGGTATTCTATTACAGAGAATGTTTCTCAGTGGAATAATTGTACATAAACATATTTGTCATTGTTATTATTTGTGGAAAGTATTTTCTGGAGAAGCTGATGAACTTCTCACTCTAGCTCTCGAACTAGCTCGTTAGCGTCGTAGAACTGTAGTCGGTAAACACTGTCGAACAATTGATGAAAGTATTTGGCTAGTGCGCACAGCTGTTAGCAGTGACAGCGCGCAGTAATCGCTATTGAGAGAAAGTAGCCCCAAGCAATTACAAGATGTGACTTTTTGGATTACCAGGGTTTTGTTATGCAAATAAATCACTCGTTCGAACACATACTGTTTTGAGAAGAAAAACGTTTTACTTTGCAGACCCCAGAAAACCTGCCGGAACTACTTTCGCTTTGACCAAAACTGGACAGAACTCGGCTCACAGGACACTGTCAGGGGAAAGTCAGTGTGTGTGCACGAGACTAAAGACCGTGATGCCATACAGATTCATGTGAAAAATCCCGAACTGTCCCTTTAAGCATGAAACATTTTACAACAGCCCTTCGCATGAATATTGCTGCAAAATGCCGCATTACGCATACAAATAATTCTGTGTCAACTTCCATTTGTTTAACATAGTCCAGTCTCTCTACCATGACAGCGTCTAATCAGCATCTGCAGCCATGTATTGCCATTGATGCTCGTGACTGTTGCTATGGCAATGGTTGCTGCCATTGATACGAGATTTTGCCTGGCGGGCAGATACGGATGATACAGGATTTTGCCCGGCAGACTGATACAGCCTTGTGCCTCGCGCTTGTATCACAAGCACAGACACCCTGTATTCATAAGGATGTACATGATAAATGAATTTATCAAACAAACAAGCTCAGAAAATACAGGGGCTGATGTAACAAGGCACAGCCATACAAACTATATGAAGGTAATGCCTGGTTGTGAGTGTGAGTGTGAACATACACTCAGGTGTGTGTGCGCACGTTGGATGCGAGTGCATGCTCATGGGTACGTTTCTTTGACCCTAGACAAAGAGATACGGCAGGCGGCGGGCACGTAAAGTCACGACTGTATTTTGCAATGGGTAGGGAAACCAATGCATGGCAAAATAATCCAGTTAAGCATCACAAAGTACCAAAAGGTGAAGATAACTTTGGCTCATAAGCAATCCCTATAACTAATCTGGTAATCAATCCACTACTATCTATAGAGAAGCTAGCATGCACATTGCTTGAGCAGTTAGCCAGCGGGAACAATTCGATTATACATGCAGTTGTATTAACTGTGAATGGCTAATTGGTTCAATTAATTAAAACCCCAATTTCAAAAAAGTTGGAATGCTGTGTAAAATGTAAATAAATACAGAATGCAGTGATTTGTTAATCTCATAAACTGACATTTTATTCACAATAGAACATAAACAACATATCAGATGTTGAAAGTGAGACATTTTTCTCTTTCATGAAAAATATTAGCTCATTTTAAATTTGATTGCAGCAACACATCTAAAAAAAAGCTGGGATAGGGCCACGTTTACCATTATTAAGTATCTCCCCTCCGCTTTTACCAACAGTCTGTAAACGTCTGGGAAGTGAAGTGATCTATTGCTGAAGTTTTGGGGGAGGAATGTTGTTCCACTCTTGTCAGATGTGGGATTCTAGCTGCTCAACAGTCCTGGGTCCTCTTTGCCAGATATTTCATTTTATGATGCACCAAATGTTTTCTATTAGTAAATGGTCTCTACTGCCGGTAGGCCAGTTCAACATTCAGACTCTTCTACTGCGAAGCCATGCTGGTGCGATGGATGCAGTATGTAGTTTGGCATTGTTTTACTGAAATATACAAGGCCTTCCCTGAAAGAGACGTTGTCTGGATGGAAGCATATGTTGTTGTGAAACCTTGATATGCTTTTCAGCACTGATAATGCCTTTCCAGATGTGTAAGCTCCCTATGCCATAGGCACTAATGCAGCTCAATACCATCAGAGATGTAGGCTTTTGACCTGAGTGCTTAGAACAAACTGGACGGCAGCATTTCTGGATCATGTTCACCTATGGCTTCTTCTTGGCATGCTTTAGCTTACATTTGTAGATTGCACGGTGAGCTGTGTTCACAGACAATCATTTCTGGAATTGTTCCTGAGCCCATGCAGTGTATTCCAGTGCAGAATCATGCCTGTTTTTAATGCAGTGCCCTTTGAGGGCCCAAGGATCATGAACATCCTTGTGAACATCCTTGTGAGATTTCTCCAGATTCTGTGAATCTTTTGATGATATTGTGCACTGTAAATTCAAAGTATTCACAATTTTTACATTGAGGAACATTTTTCTGAAATTGTTCCACAATTTTAAGATGCAGTTTTTGCAGATTGGTGAATCTCTGTCCATCTTTACTTCTGAGAGACTCTGCCTCGCTAAAATGCTCTTTTTATACTGACCTGTTGCTTATTAACCTAATCAGTTGTAAAATGCTCCTCCAGCTGTTTGTCATGAGTACCAAGTGCTTTTTCAGCCTTTTGTTGCCCTTCACCTAACTTTGAGATGTGTTGCTGCCATCAAATTCAAAATAAGTTATTCTCTTTCATGAAATGTCTCAATTTCATCATATGATATGTTTTCTGTGTTCTATAGTGAATCAAATGTGGGTTTATGAGATTTGAAAATCATTGCATTCTGTTTTTATTTACAAATCAAATAGCCTCCCAACCTTTTTAGATAGAACTGCAATTGTTCATTAACATCAGATGAACAAGAATGTAATACGATCTCAGTGATTACAAAGTTAAATTGTACTACTGTCTGGAAAATTAAGCCAGTCTTACTGAGATCCATAAAGCATTGGTTTACCAATCCACTGAACAACGCAGTCCAAGTGTGGTTGTCCTGCTGAGATATTCAGCACTAGCTGTGTTTCCATACAACTGTATAGCAAATCTTAAGTGCATTTTCGTAAATACAGCAAAAGAAATTATGCATTTGTGCGCGTTTCCATCCACTACAGCAGGGCTATTCAACATTATCCTACAAGGGCTGGTGAGGGTGCAGGCTTTCATTCCAACCCAGCACTTACACACCTGACATCACTAATCAACCCCAAGAGTCTTTGCTAATGAGCTTGATTAGTAGTATCAGGTGTGTAAGTGCTTGGTTGGAATGAAAGCCTGCGCCCACACCGGCCCTTGTAGGATAATGTTGAATAGCCCGGCACTACAGTTATGCACTTTTGTTTCACGAGATTAGCCATAGGTGCCAGTCGGTGGCGCAAATTCTTGAGTTAGTTGCCTTTGTCTCTGCAGAAGAAGACGAAGCACGCGATGACGTCAATAAGCCTGACGCATTTTGGGTGTTTCCATTCAGGTTTGTTGAAGTGCAAATTCAAAGTGCACATTAAAATGGATGGATGGAAACACAACTAGTGATGCGCAGTTCCTAGGTCCAGCGTCCACGTGGCATAATGATGCCGTTCCATTGTATCAGCCCTCAAATGTGATGTGCATTATAATGTAGAAATGTAATTTTTGACTGGATGGAGGTACGGACGGGCGGGGCATACGGACGGACGGTCATGAATACTATGCCCCACTCTGCACTAAACGCGCGGAGGGGGACAAAAATCTCATTTTATACGACTTATTTTTTCACTGAATAGAATATCAATTCTTCTGTCGATGCATTTTTGAGCCAGAGTAAAAAATGAACATTCATTATAATGCGAGTCCAGCCCTCTCGGACAAGTATTTGATCAGAGCAAATGAACGAATGGCCCCTGCTGCTGAACTCACTCACCTGCAGTTCACCCTGCCACCAGCCAGTGGGATTCTTGGCCAGAATGAGGATGACCTGTCCAGGAGTGAGGCTTAGCTGTTCGCTATCCGCGGCCGTGTAGGGAGCAGTCACCTGAGCGATCTCTGACAACCAAATACAGGCAACACACAAGCAACTTTATGTGTAGAGGTCTGGGCTGTCATGCTAGCAATGGGATCAGTTTGGCACGTAGACACAAAGAAGTGGACAGCGGGATGGCGCTATTTTCAACGGGAGAGTGTGAAGCTCAATTGAACGAGTCTTCAGTTGGGCACCACGCCTACTGCGCAGGCTGTAAGTCTCAAGTTCAAGTTCAAGTTCAAGAGACTTTTTTATACCCTAAGGGCAATTTGTTTCACAGCATGTAGTAAAAACATAAAAACAAACAACAAACAATTCCAGTTTCTTTGAAAAAAAAAAAAAAAAGATGTCTGCTACAAAATGTAGTTTCTCTGGAGAAAATATTATTGCTGACATGAAAGCTCAGCGAAAAAAAAAAAAAATAATGTTTTTAGTGAAAAGTTATTTGATGTCAAGTCAGGCAAAATGAATGGGGTGAATGGAGAAGCCATCACTAGTTGATCTTCTGCTATCTTCTAGAGCGTTCAATTCAGCTTCAACTTGCGAGTGTATTCCTACCCCCTTGGTTTGGCAACCATGGCTCTTACCTGGCTTTTTGTTGAGAGTTTCAGCTTTTCCGGCACTGTGGGAGGCCTGAAGTTGAAGATATAAATAGGAATCATTACAGTGTTACCAAGGCAATATTAGTCAAATGTTGCTGAAAAGAAAATCTCTCTAAAGTCTCGGCATTTACATCGGTCTCCTTTGGCTTTACATAGTTTGAGGGGAAGAGTCCACTCCTTTCCCCAATTTTGCCCTTCCACCACTCCCCCTGTCTCTCGGTCACCAGGATGCTGTCTCCCTCGTTGAAGGTTAGGTCTCCAGGCTCCGGGCTGTTGTACGTGTACAGGGCCACATACTCTGATAGGACAGAATAAGTGGTTAGTTGCATACTGCTTGAGAAAAAGCCATATTTTTGTCTTCTTTTGGCACTTTATCCCACAACCCCAATTCTGAAATAGTTGGGACGAAGTGAAAATTGTGAATAAAATCAAAATGTAATGACTTTCAAATTACACCAGCCAGTACTTTATTCACAATAGAACAGAGATTACATAGTAAATGTTGAAATGGAAATTTTACAATTTTATCCACAAAATGAGCTCATTTCAAATTTGATGGCAGCTACAGGTCTCAAAAAACTTGGGACAGGGGCCTGTTTACCATGGTGTAGCATCCCCTCTTCTTTTTAACACAGAGTGCAGGCATCCGGACATTGAAGAGACAAGTTTCTTTTTTTGGGAATTTTTTTTCCTTTATTTGACAGTTATACTGTGTACAGAGACAGGAAGGTTGGGGAGAAGAATGGGAGAAGACATGCAGCAAATGACCTGAGCTGGAATCGAACCCAGGTCGCTGCGGGAAGGACACAGCCTTTATGGTACGAACGCTTAAACTGATGAGCCACCGGGGCACCCCCCGAAGAGACAAATTTCTTGAGTTAACCCATTGCAATTTGATCCCAATGTTGTGTAATACAGGCTTCTAGCTGCTGGAGACTTTTGGGTCTCCTTTGACGGACTCTTTGTTTAATTATGCACCAAATTTTCTCAATCAGTGAAAGATCAGGACTGCAGGCAGGCTAGTTCAGCACACGGACCCTTCTACTATGAAGCCATGCTGTTCTTACAGCTGCAGTATGTGGTTTTGCATTGTCCTGCTGAAATACTCAAGGCCTTCCCAGGAATAGATGTCATCTGGAGGGGAGTATATGTTGCTCTAAAACCTTTAAATACCTTTCAGAATTCATGGTGCTTTTTAAAACATGCGAGTGTCCCACACCATACTGTTATGCGTGCGTATTTTATGTACAGCATTGTATATCATTTGTAGATGAAGGTTTGTTACGTGCTGTTTTTTTGTTTTGCTGCCTTGGTGGTCAGCTATTTGTTTTGTTCATTTGGCAACCTCTGGTGGTGTGTCTGTGAAACATAATCTGATGTAATATCTCACTTCTATGTGAAGGACTAGTGCTTTCCAGAAGCTTCTGGCACCTTCCTGTCTGGAGGGGGCGGGATTTCCCAGGAATCCTGCGGATATTTCCAGAATGTGGCTAGTCTATATAAATGCGGTGGTTTTAGACAGCACAGCAGAGAAAAAGCAGAGTTTTTGTTTTGGCAACAGTTAAATAGAGGCATCAGTGTTATTAGAGAATTTAATAGAGGATACATTTTTTGTTGAACTTTTTTTGTGAAGAATAAATTTGTTTTAGTTGTCATTGCCGGTTTTCTTTCTTTCTTTTCTTTCTTTGATTTTTTTCAAGTCATAACAATATACAATAATGCATCCCCATACCATCAGAGAAGGGGTGATCTTTCTCCTCTTTAGCCCGGAGGACACGACGCCCATGATTTCCAACAAGAATATTGAATTTGGACTCGTCTGACTACAGGACACTTGGCTACATTCCATTTCAAATGCCACAGAACATGGTGGCGCTACTGAATCATGCTCAACAATGGCTTCCTTTTTGCATGATAGAGTTTTAGGTGGCATCTGTGGATGGCACGGTGAACTGTTTACAGACAGTGGTTTCTTGAAGTATTCCTGGGCCCATTTAGTAATGTCAATGACAGAATCATGCCGGTGAGTGATGCAGTGGCGTCTGAGGCCCCGAAGATCACTGGCATCCAGTAAAGGTCTTCGGCCTTGTCCCTTACGCAGAGATTTTTCCAGTTTCTCTGAATGTTGTGATGATGTTATGCACTGTTGGTGATGAGACCTTCAAAGCCTTTGCAATTTGAAATTAAGGAACATTGTTTTTCAAGTATTCCACAATTTTTTTTTTACGCAAGGCTTCACAGGTTAGAGAGCCTCTGGCTATCTTTACTTCTGAGAGACTCAGCCTCTCTACGAAATCCCTTTTATAGCCAGTCATGTTACACGTCTGATGCCAGTTAACTTAATTACTTGCTAAATGTTCTTTCAGCTGATTCTCTTATATATTAATTGCTTTTTCAGCCCCATTTTTTGCCTGTGTCCCAACTTCTTTGAGACATGTTGCAGCCAGAAAATGAATGTTCTGTGGATAAAAATGTGAAATGCCTCAGTTTGAACAGTCATCTTTGTACTATAGTAAATAACGTATTGGCTCGTGTGATCTGATAGTCATTGCATTCAGATTTTATTCACAAATCATACTTCGTCCGAACTATTTCGGAATTGAGGTTGTTGAATTAATTTTGGATTTGTAACCGAACAATTCTCATCTTTTTCTTAATGGCATGTTGTACCTTTTGAATTCAGCATTGAAAAATGACAGCACTTTTACTTTATTAATATTCCCTAATTTTGGAGGACAATAATGTTTTGAATAAATATTTCCCAGCAGGTGTCCTGATTTAACTGGATGTACTCTGAATGCAGATGAGAATTCAGTGTCAGAGACACTCTTCAGTAAGCAGGCGTAGATGTGCAAATGACTACAGTCCATGGAAGACATGGAAAAAAAATATAAACACTACGAATATGAAAATCAGTGGAGAGACCACACTTTTTATGGTTTACTTTATAAGCACCCTGCAAAGCTGCTGAAATATGACAATAAGGACAAGGGTAAAATTTGTACTGAAAGCAGAAGTGCTGGTGGCTAATGAACCAAGTTTGTTTATTATTATTTCAGTTGATAATAAACCGTGAGCTTGTATATATTAGGGTTCACATTTTACAAAAAACATTTTACTAAACAAAAAATCATTTTGAAATACTAAAAGTCTCTCAGTTTTGTAAGTCTACGCCCAAATTAAAAATTTAAAGTATTTTTCTCATATTTTTAAGAACTTGGGGCTCTATCTTTCACACTGCCCTAACCGTTGCCAATACCTGCTACCCGAGAATTACGCATTCAGCAGCTTCCACTATCCCAAAACGGTATCTTGCGGCCACACCACAATTGCTATCTTGACCACACACGTTAAGGAAAGCATAGCGGGTCCTCAAACCACCCGTTACCCAATTGAGCTTTTACAAGAGCGCGCCCAGGCGGGTTCAATGCGCGTGCACTTGGACACGTGGACGTGGACATGCGGCTCACCTCCCGAATTAACTTGCCTATAAAAAGCCACCTTGCTTTAGCCTCAGTTGAACCCCGGAGAAAATGGCAGAGATAGTACTAAATCGCCTTGATCGCCAGTTAAATAATATAAGATGCCCAGAACACGCGTACCGCCAGCGCTCCAGCTACTTGGGCCTTTCGGGTAAGTTTATATTGTTTGTATTTTGTATCAATCATTTTTTCTGCTTTCATGATACAACAGTCCGAATGGTTCTTTTCTAATTGGTCCGGAGGACACGACGTCCACACATTCCAAAAACAATTTAAATTTGTGGACTCGTCAGACCACAGAACACTTTTCCACTTTGCATCAGTCCATCTTAGATGAGCTTGGGCCCAGCGAAGCCGGCGGTGTTTCTGGGTGCTGTTGATTAATGGCTTTCGCTTTGCATTGTAGAGTTTTAACTTGCACTTGCAGATGTAGCGACGAACTGACAGGGGTTTTCTGAAGTGTTCCTGAGCCCATGTGGTGATGTCATTTACACACTGATGTCGGTTTTTGATGCAGTACCGCCTGAGGGATCGAAGGTCATGGGCATTCAATGTTGGTTTTCGTCCTAGTCGCTTACGTGCAGTGATTTCTCCAGATTCTCTGAACCTTTTGACGATATTACGAACTGTAGATGATGAAATCCCTAAATTTCTTGCAATAGCTCGTTGAGGAATTTTGTTTTTAAACTGTTCGACAATCAGCGCAGCATTTGTTCACTAGGTGGTGACCCTCGCCCCATCCTTGTTTGTGAATGACTGAGCATTTCAGGGAAGCTGCTTTTATACCCAATCATGGCACCCACCTGTTCCCAATTAGCCCGTTCACCTGTGGGATGTTCCAAATAAGTGTTTGATGAGCATTCCTCACCTCTCTCAGTCTTTTTTGCCACTTGTGCCAGCTTTTTTGAAACATGTTGCAGGTATCAAATTCCAAATGAGCTAATATTTGCAAAAAATTACAAAGTTTACCTGTTCAAACATTAAGTAACTCGTCTTTGCAGTGTATTCAATTGAATTTAGGTTGAAAAGGATTTGCAAATCATTGTATTCTGTTTTTATTTACGATTTACACAACGTGCCAACTTCACTGGTTTTGGGTTTTGTAATATATAAGTATTATATATACTATTTTAAAATGATAATAATACAATTCAAGTTTTATTTCCTACAGAATGATAATGCGTGACAAAACTGTGTCTCTGCCGTCAGGCAGTGACGAAATTATGTCACCTGGCTGCAGATGATGTAGACACCGCTGCCAGCTGTCCGTATGCCTTGCCCGTTGCTGTTAGGGTTACTGTGGCACTATTTTTCTATACTAGTGGGTCATTCCAATACCCGGTCAGCTCAATTGGAGACATGAACCAATCAGCCGTAAGCTTGGCTATAACTGCAGTCACTGCCAGCATAGTCCGACATGCCAGTAGGTACATCACTGCCATCCCTGTGACATTCGAGAGACAATGCAGGGTAAAGCAGGATTTTTTGGCAAGATATGGTTTCCCTAGGGTTCTGTGTGCGGTTGACTGCACACACGTTCTGATTTAGGCTCCGGCTCTGAAAAGTGGCGCCGATGTGAATCGTAAGGGAACCCATTCCATCAACGTCCAGGTGATTTGCGATGCATGGGGTTACATCTTGAATGTATGCGCAAATCATCCTGGAGGTAGCCACAATGCTTTTATAATGGAACGGTCGGTCATTCCTGCAATATAGGCATTTATTTGGCTGACTACTGATTTATTTGGCTGTGGGTATTTTCTAAAATGGGATTTTGATCCTCCCCTGTCTGGATTTGACCTCATGCACGAGCAATTTAACTTCATCTTCGGAGAAACGTGGCAACCTTCCTCTCTCTATCACGGGTTTCGGTTTGAGGATTTGGGATAGCACAGCCGGCTCTTAAAAGCAATGGCACCTGGCACACTGATTAGTTTAACTGTATCAGTATCACATTTGAAATTCAAGGACTTTTCAAGGCTGTCTAAACCCTGTTTAGGCAGCCAAGGTTTTCAGGAATAGCCACATTAATGCTGATGACAAAAAAAAAAAAAAAAAAAAAAAAAAAAAAAAAAAAACAATAAACAGTTCTTATGTTACTTAAATTCAATACATAATTAACGTATATAATATATATATATTATATACAATATGCATACATAATAACTGAGGGTAAACAGAATTAGAAAAGGTCAATCTACAAGTTGCAAGTTTGCAAAATTTAAGAAATGCAAATAAGCATCAAGCTGGTTACATAACAAGTGTAGAAGCGAGCAGAGCTCACATACCCCCGCTTCCGAACGCACAGACACACAGACAGACGGACGGATGCGCGGAGCGCTATATACCCCCGACTACATCGTAGCGGGGGTATAATAAAAATAAAACAAAAAGGAAGCTAGTGCAAAAGCTATGCAGTCATAACTGTGATTTCTTCATGCGCCTTTGAGCTTGACCCTCCATCTCAAATCCTACCTTCTTGCTGGACAGTGGCAGCTCCATCAAGTCCATCAACATTGGAATACACTTGCCTGAAATTAATGGAGAATAAGTCAATACAGAAGAGTCACTGAGATATGAACACATTGCCAAAAACACACATTTTTAATGCACATACTTGGCATGGTGGTTAAGTGATGATCACAGTTTTCTCAAAAGAAAGTTTCTGGGATCAAGCTCAGGCTGCTCAAGATCCACTCTAGAAGGCGGTCAAACAAACTGCCAAAGTTTCCTCCAGCTTCTAAGTAAAAACTTGTCACCCAAGATCTACAGATGAAAAAAAGCCCCCTGGGAGCACATGCCTGCACCCCACAGAAAGGCTCCAGCTGAAATGTAAACCCAGGACAGCCTACTGTCCTGTGTGGTGACTACAAAATGCGCCACCATGCAACTCCAGCCCCTTTTAATTCAAACCACTTTCCGACACACAATACTGTGCTGAGTCAGAACCCTGGGTTGGCTAGTCCATTGCTCAAGGACATCAGCTTTATAATCACTGTGCAGAATGAATCGGGTATACAACGAACCTGATCCAAATAAATATCCAGAGGATGCCTCACGATATGTTAATATTTGTTTTGACTTATCAGCATTCATCGAAGTCTTTGACATTTTTTAAAAAAATACTGTCATTTTAAAATATCCCTAAAGTAAATATAATCTGACTGATGCAAAAACTAAACTAATCTAGCCTACGACTTTCATTCCCAAAAAAAAAAATTACACCTCATAATATTTGGCCACGTGGTGGCATTTAATATTATCTTTCATCGCAATGAAATTTCTGGGATGGATAACGCAAACCGTTAGTGAGTAACTGAGCACTTGATAATACAAACACCCTGGCTTACTGCAAAAAACATGCAAACGAAAAAAATCTGTTCTTAGAAAGGATCATGTGGTCTAATCCAACAAGACAGTAGGCTATGAACAGTCCTATATCAGGCCATCAGAGACAATACTGCCTAATCAGTATAATGGATAATCAACAGATAAAAACGAAGCAATAATATGATGTAGTCATTGTTTTCACGCAACACAATGCAATTTTCCTTTACACATGTTTGAGCCAATACTCAGCACTGATAAATTTGAGAATCAAATTGTTTTAGAAATTACAGCAGTTGCAGTATTCCTTATGGGTAACTTTTGTTCCTTGCTGCAGCTGGTGAAAATTAGCATTTTTGTTTCTCCTGTTAGCTGAGTGACATCAAAAATCAATAATCATAATCAATTGCGATTTTAGAGCTTGGCAGACTGGTTGCATGACAAATATGAGGATTTTCCATGGCTTTTGTCTACGCATGCAAGCAATGCAGGATGATCCAGCCACCCCCCTTTTTCATTACAATGGCAGTGGCGCGGCCCTTCCTCTCTGAGCTTTGGCATCACGTGAACATTCACAAAATAAAACTTCTCCCTCATTTGCATTTCAACAAAATTATTCAAATAGTTAGTTAACCAGCCAGCAGGAGGCACTGGTTAGTGTAAGACTGTCATGAGCAGAATTAGCCAAAGATTTAACCATGTAGGACTTAGCCATCTTGCCTATCAAAATTAAAAGGTTGTCCTTACTCTGTGCTGGGGTTGGATCCGGTCATCAGTTTAACGTAGGTTTTGGGGAACCAGCCCTGAACACCATTGAGTTCACCCAGCCACCAATTCTCCTGCTGCTCCAGGACTGTGATGATGTCATCCTTTGAGAAATTCAGGTGACTGTCCGTCTTGGCCGTCCAGGAGCACAAAGCTTGGGCCCAGACATTCCCTAAACCCTAGGAGCAAAAGAAAGGGCCATCTTTTTTTGAATATTTTTGCATTTTGGTTCTCAACAGCAGTTTAAGTCCAAGGTTGTACAACTGAGGTTTCCATTACATGGAAAATGCCAATTTTGATGTGTAAAATCTGTTGTCTGGGGGAAAAAAATTTGCTGGTCAAAGGCCCGGTAAATATATTCAAATATAGTATCTAGCTTGCTTGGAACATCAATGTAACCAACTGCAGCCAACAACAAGGTCGAAGAGAAATGTCTATTATTCAGACTATGCAGACCTGAAGGAAAAGATTTGATGTTTTTGTTTTGATTGAGTGCAAACAGTTCTCTTCAAAATATCAGTACAGCTGCTCTGCTGAACTAAATCCTGAGGCTAAAAGATGTCCAAGCAAGGGAAAGGCATCGATGCCTAACCAGATTGCTTCCCCATCAAAATCAAACAGATTAGTGACAAATTAATGAAAAAATAGGACCAAGGGTCCAGTAGCTTACCGGCCAGCAGTCTTACAGTGATACACGTTATGAAAATTTCACGTGAAGTTTGACATTTGAATGAATGAAAATCAATGTCAAGGTCAGAAAATAGAAGTTCATATACATTTATAAGACCTTCTGTAATACAATCCCAAGTTCTGAAGCAGTTTTGGTGATGCAAGTCATTAGAATATGTCAATATGCTTTCAATATGTCAACTGTGGACTTTAAAGGTCCCAGAATGTCGAGTTGTGGTCAATAAATGGACTTCATATATGACTTTCTACATTGCAAATGTCTCTATCCAAACCTTGGCCCAATCTGTCACCATTTTGGTGATACAAACATTGCAATTTCAATGTGGAGTTTGACTCTCAAAGGTCACTCACTGTCAAGTTGAATGTCACCAAATGAAAGTTCATATGTGACTTCCATGATGTCTAGTATGTTTCTAATACGAACCTAGACTCCAACTTCATCTGTAAACGTTTTGGCAATACAAGTCATTGTGATTGTATTACGTAAAGTTTGACCTTCAAATGTCACCAACAGTCAAGTTGAATGTCACCAAATGAAAGTTCATTTGTGACTTCCTATGTCAGTAACACAAACCTAGGCTCCATCAGTAACCTTTTCAGTGACAGAAGTCATTGAATTTTCTCTTGGTCAAGTTTGACCTTCGAAGGTCAATATGAAGGTCACCAAAAGAAAGTTCATACATGACTTCCTGTACGTCACCCATTCAAACATACACTCAATCTGTAACAATTTTGTTGATCTAAGTCATTGAGAATGATCCTTTATTGACAAAGCTGTCTTTGGTGAAATGCTGAGCACAAACGACTAACGTATCCTTTGGCTGTGGCTGTTTGCTGCCAGCAAACAAAAAAAGCTACCCACTGATTTCTGGTGGCATCGTCTTTTGGAAGAGAAATATTTGTTTTTTTTCGCATCCTAAAGTAAACGGACAAGTAGCTTTGGGAGAGATACTGACAAAATTGCACCTCAAATGATCTGCAGTTCTTCTTTTGTATTTCCAGAAGTGTAGACGCTACTAAGGCAAAGTATGATCTGCCGTTGTAAGTGCCTGCTAGAATAGTTTCCGGTGGGGGCAGGTCCAGTGCAGTGGTTGGCTCTGGCTAGGTCTGTATTAATTAAACAGCGCAACCTGACGTCCGGTTTTACCAAGATCTCCTGAAGATCTCGAGAGGAGCTGTTCAGAGAGGAAACCGCGCTCACAAAATCACGTTCTTGGATTATGGCAAAACCTCTGTATCTTATGTTTAGAAACTTTTCAGAGGTTGAGCATGGACAAGCAACATTATAACATTACTAATATGTATTAAAAGCAGGATAAGCATGTTAGGTCCCCTTTAAAGTACAGCGCCCCCACTTCCGTCGATTCAATCAAAATGGTACTCGCACTGTACATAAAGTGTATCAAAGTGAGTTGATTGAGGAAAAAAGTAATCAGACAGTTTTTGAGAAATAATTTTTTGAAATTTCAAGTCATATCTTTTAACATCGTAAATATATTCCCTGACCTCAAGTTTGACCTTTCAAAGTCATCTGTGGTCAAATTTAATATTGCCAAAATATAGGTCTTATATGACTTCCTATATGATGACGATACTAAATTAATTCTTATCCGCAACCATTTGTCCTCCACAGGCCATCTTGCATATTCAAAAAGTACAGCGCCCCCACTAGACCCACTTCCGTCGATTCAGTCAAACTGGCGCTCGTACTGTACATTGACGGTATCAAGGTAAGCTGATTGCCTGATTTAGAAAAAAATGTATTGCGCAGTTTTCGAGAAATTATTTTTTTAAATTCCTCAGTCCCATCTTTAACATTGGGGCCAAAATTTCAAGGGCCCATAAAATGGACAAAATTTATTAGAACAAAAATCTGAGAAAACTGTCTGGAGATATGGTCTCATAGTATGTTATTGCAAATTTACACAAAAATTCATCAGGCCCAAAAAAGATATAAAATGTTCTGGACGACTGATGCCACACCACGACAATAGCTTATCGGCCCATAGGGCCAGTAAGCTAAAAATGAACTTAAACCGTCTTAGTGAGGTGTTGGGCCTTCACAAGCCGCCAGACAGGCTCCAACATGTTGTAGCATTGAGTCTTAAAGTGCATAACTTCACTGAAGCGATGGACAACCTTTCTTCTGAGTAATTTACACTTATTTGGTGTATTAATGGTAAAGACGAAAAGTTCTGACCAATACATCTATAATTCTAAAATCTACCATATGATTTGTTTGTTTACGATTTGGTGACTGAGAAGGCGGTGAATCATTGCCTCAGGATCATTTATGGTCTCAAAATCTATCAGTGACCCCTAGTGCCCTTCGAGTCATGTCCTAGTGTCATCCTGGAAAAGATTGCTTTATTTTAAGGTAAATAATTATCACACAGCATTAGGCACGTACTACTTTTTTCCAGAACTTGTCCGATATGACGACACCAAGAACAGAGGCAATTACTTCCAAAGTCAATATGCTATTCTGCTGTAATTTCTAGACGTTTAAGGACATTCAGTTTGCTGACTTTTACTTTCTTGCAGGTTGCTGTGGTTGTGCACCTGAAAAGGGTTTATAGTTCAAGTGTGCTTTTTTTGTGTTATGAAAGAGAACGAACCCACACTAGTATTGGATAAGTGCTGATCACAGTGAAAATACAAATGGGTCATTCCATACTAAACTGTACAAAATGTGTCACAATGGTGATGAAAATTCAAATACACCTTTACCATAGATTTTCATTGCAGTGGTGAAACCCCATCCATGGGCATCACAAAGAAGCGAGCAAGATGATAAACAGAGTGATCACTTCATTTCAGTGACCCCATAATGTACTAAGGTGGCAGGGGTTGTGGGTGTAACGAGGACACAAAACAGATCTTGAATTCCTGAAAATCAGATTCATTTCAAAGTCAATTATTTTGTATGATAAATGGCCTCAGTGTATCAGGAACATTTATGGACAATTACGGTCAGTCACGGCTCTAATTTCCTGGCGCAGCGCAGGTGGCGTAGCGTGGCGCATCCCACGCAGTGGTAATTTCGTTCGCCGCAGCCCGCGCAGTGGTAATTTCGTGAGGCGCAACACCGTGCGCAGACGAACGTGCGCCGAGATGGGTGTGGCGGCGTAGTAGGGGGAGGTGTCACTTATTCATCAAGACGCAGTGACAATTTCGTCGAAAAAGTCATCGCTGCAGTTGCGCAGAAAGCTCGCCAGCTCCAACCTGGTTCACTTTCCGTGCAGTGGTAATTGGGCTGACCGGCACACAGTGCGCACACGTTACCGAAACCTCACAGGTAGGTTTCCAGAATGTCAGGCACATTTCAATACAGTAAATAATTACAGCAACCACTGTTTAATGTAACTATCTGAATCAGCACGTAAATTGTAGTATCTATATCGACTGTCCTCATGTCAGATCAAAGGTGGTTGGCACGCGTGATGGAAACTCGACATGACTTAATCAACGCAACTGAATCAATGATGCAAATTAACGACTTCACATCTTTCTCAGCCAACCACAAACTGCTTCGGCATCAGGCAATGCGTATATGATGCTTGCGATCTATGCTCGGTAAAGCCGCTTGCACACTGGACGTGAAACAAAGTTTTCGCACGACTGATTACAGTCAAAGTCTGTTTTCTTCCTTTGAAGAGGGACAACAGTTTTTATTCGGTCTTTCTTTTGAAAATTAGTCAGATGGATCGAACAGATTCACGCTTTATTTCCACAACAGAGATAAAATAGTGCTTGCAATCAGAGAGCAAATCAATTCCATGACCATTGACTGCCTGAATAAATTATCGCATGCACGATCAAGACTGTCCGACGCAAAATGCAAAATACTCCATGTCCGGCACCCAGCAAAAAATAAAAGTATTGATATGAGAACAGATTTATAACGGAATAAAGAATAAAAATACATATACATCACCAACCAACAGAACATCCAAAAAAGATGACCCGCAAATAAATTAATCGCAGTGTTCGTTGGATGTTCTGTTTTTAAAATGTTTCTTTTTATTCTTTATTTCGTAATCAATATGTTCTAATCGTCCTCTTTTTTTTTTTTTGGCTGTCAGATGGAGGCAGTGTACATTGTCTCGCTTTACTGAGCAGAGCTTAAACAGAAACATTGAAATTCTCAGTACTCATCTTGAAGAACTGATCAAAACATTCTCATTTAATATCTAAAAGAGTCAGTAGATTTGAACAAATTAAAAACAATAATAGACTGTTGGACACGGAGATATATTAAAACCCTGTCAAACTTTCGGATACAAGACACTGCTTTCAACGCAATCAGTCAAGCGAAAAATCTGTTTCGCGTCCAGTGTGCAAGCGGCTCAATACTAGGCTACTATTATTGTCACTTAGGTTTTATCGTTTTTAGTGGGGGAAAGGAATACAGCCTGATTGCTATGATCTCGTACTGAGTTAAGATCACATATTGAAAATAAATGTGTAACGTATCTTGCATCGTTGTCCCTGCATGTTAATCCCAAAATTTTAAGCGGCAACAGGTTGTAATAATAGGAACACGCTATACATCGTTTCTCTTGCCAATGAGCAATATTTGACTCGGCTGTGTTATACCCAAACACGCCTTCTTTGCCAACTTGCGCTGGAAGGAGGGACCGAGGCGGGACAGAGGAGTACTTGCGCCAGGCTATGCCGGGCACGAAATTGCAACATACGCCTGGACACACCCCGTTGGCGCGGCGTACCCCCCATTCGCCGCGCCTGCGCCTGGTCTACGAAATTAGAGCCCTCAATGTTTTTCATGTCTATTGTCCTCAATGTCTGTATTCCGTTCACCTGGCTTCAGTGCAAAGCATTGTTAAAATTTTGTAACTGGTTACCTGTTGCTCTAAATCACCAAAGGAATATATTATTTTATTCACAAGGAGGCATTTCAAAGAATAAGAATGAAATAATAAATCAGGTGGCAAAGTAGGGTCATTTTCTCATAGACCTCAGTAGCATTGAACTTCTTTCTGCAACCACCGATGTCGCAATCTGCTGGCCATTACATATAATGCTATTTTTTTGAGATTTCCGCATCAGCCTCACTTTTTAGATCCAGGTGCTGCATCCATATTTTTATACAGTCAATGAACAGGACACGATCTACGCATATTTCTTGATGTTACGGTCGTAACACGATATTTTCTTTTTTCATTCATTATTTTTTAAAGCATGGTATATACGATTGTCTGACGTCTTATGAAATTTTGATGCAGGGAGTGAGTACCTTAGTTTGCCGCGGTCATCTTTACGCCATTTGCATTGTGCAAATTAACCCACAGGTCTGGTCGTAACGCGAGGACGCGACTGGATACGCCCATGACTGTCATTTCAAATTGCATTTCTGATGAGACGACTCCCGGTAATTTAGTGCAGACAATTGAAACCGTTGTTATGGGTATTTCTCTGCAAATTTCATTTTACTTTGTTTCGAAGTATCAACAGACATGTCATGAGCATTTCATGAAGTTGGCTGCCAAATTTTGCAACAAAATATGGCTTTCACAATGCCTTGGCTGACATCAGGACACGCTTTTTCTGCTGTGTTGTTGGACCAATGACTCTACTTAGACATAACATAACATGAATGGCAAGAACAGGCCTTTCAGCCCAACTAAGCTAGCCAGTTTCTTTATACTATTGTGAATATATCCCTTCAGATACTAAATGACTCAATGGTATCTCGCTTTAGGTCAAGCCTGCTGTTGAAAACCCCCTAGGTCTCTGCCTCAACAATATGGTCAGGCAAGCTATTCCACATTGAAATGACTCTTTGGGTGAAGAAATATTTCCGAATATCAGAGCTAAATTTACCTTTGGTCAACTTCCATTTGTGACCCCGAGTTCTACTCACAACACTTGGTCGAAGGAATCCTATATAATTCACTTTGTTAATCCCTTTAACATATTTAAAGACCTGTTTTTTTCTTTTGTAAATCCTCAATCTGGGAGTGAATAAATATGAATAATGCAAATCATGTAATTCTCTTGGAAAAAATGTTATTGACCATTCTGATACAACACAGTGAATTGTACAGTTTCGTATGGAGTGACCCATATACAAGTGTGAAGAAAGGCAGTGGCACACTCAATGCCACAAAATGGATATAATTAATTAATTAAATTGCCAACGGTTTTGACTCAAGTCTTCAGGGTATTGTATCATCCCTCATAAAGACATGTTGATACCATCAGTAATTATAAAAGAACCATCCTAACAAGTGATGCCCAAATGTGCCTTGGTCATCAGAATTCCCTTTACCAATGGAACAGCAGTGGGGAGATAAATGTGCATCTATGCTTGCCTACCTGCTCATGCCCTGTGGAGGTTGGGGCATGGGTAGAAGTGAAGGCAGACCTCTGCCCTGCTGGGCTCGGGGGACTTCGTCCTGCATGTGGGGAAATCCCCTCAGTCTGCAGTGTGCTGGATGAAGGAAGACACAGAAATTAAATTATTCTCATCAGGATTAGTAGTAGTATAGCACTCCACATACAGCATCAAGGGCACTTGAGCAATAGAAACCAAAACAAAAATTTTATACAATAAAACATTTTCAGAAAAAAAAAGCAAAAAAACAAAAAAAAATGGAAGTAGGCACTCCAGGGCAAAAAAAAAATGGTAAAAAAAATGGTAAAACTTTTCGATTTCAATGGTCGTAACAAAAATTCACTGGTCAGAAAATTGGCAAGAATGAACAAGTAACTGCACATGGGATACCTTTTGCCTTTGATTTCTTTCATTGGATAAGCCTCAAAGGTAAACTTTTTAGGACAGCTTCCAGCTACAGGAGTAAAAACTGTTCCACTCAATGTTGAGGGCTTCAATATGCTGATGAGTAGCCGAAGACACAAAGTATTCTCCATAGAGTTCAAATGTGGACTTAGACGAGGTAGTCCAGAATCTGGCATAAACCGTCAAAATGAGGAAAATTGTTATTATTATTCTTTTTAATTAATTCTTTAAGTTGCACCTTTTGAGACTCTGATGGGTGCTACTCTGGCAAGGTCGAGCATTTTTTAATTAAAAAAATGTATTTTTTAAATTGTATAATATTGACTATCACAATACATACAATTCTTTTGGGGGGGGGTTTTCTCCTTGACTTGACAGTGCCGTCAAGTTCGACAGGAAAGGTGGGGAGAAGAGTGGGGAAGACATGCAGAAAATTGCCCAGACTGGATTCGAACCAAGGCTGCTGCAGGGCCTCTGCCTTAATGTGGTATGCGCACTTAACTGATGAGCCACTTAAATGAAGTTTCAAGGTGAAAGTAAGTAGGACTGGTTAGGTAGCAAAAAACAGGAAGTATAAAAAAACAAAATAAATGAAAAGTGGGAAGAACATGAGTGTGCAAGTTTCCAGCTTTCCCACTGATAAAAAAAAATCACAGTGAACATCAAGTCAAAAAGCACAAGAAGTTATACAATAACTTAGACAGTCGGTCCCCGCAGTTGACGCATTTCCCTGGACACCTTAAAGCAATCACTCCCAAAATTGACAGGCTTTATGACCTTACCACACACAAGGCCCGTGCCAAATATGACATGAATCCATAAATAACTGTGACATAAAGAGCGCTTGCAATAAATCCCCAAGGAAGCAGCGTAACGATTGCTGACCCACAGTATCCCCAACTCGTCTTCCGGGGATTCAATTAATTCCAGGGCCAAGGGGGACATTCAGAACATTCATATGTCATCTGTAAAAATCATGACCAATGAAACAGAATCTAAGGAACCACAAGCTCTTACCTAGAGGACCCTGCACTTGGCACTGTTTGAGACTCCTGGGCATTGACAGCAGTTGGTGAAGTTTCTTGTCTCAAGTGTTGCTCAACATAACTAGCAGGGAACCAGCCCATTTTTCCCTCACGACTTCCATACAGCCATCCTGGCTCCCCCTCAGTCATTTCATCCACCTGGATAGCATAAAAATCAAAATCACACTCAACAAAGTCCTTTACAAACAATACAGCCATTACCATTTTAAATACCTTTCAGAAAAATGTTGTTTATTTACAACCTCAATAATGAAAAAAAAAAAACGACATCATAAATAAAATGCAAATTAAATCAAAATAACGTGATTTCAAAATTCCATTAACCTTCAACTAAATTGATACCGCTACAACACATTTTTGTATACATAACTTGGGAATTGAATTGTTCTAAAATTTCAACACAGAAGGTTGGCCTGAGGCAATGTAGTGCCAATAGTGACATGAGAAGTTGCAATAATAAGGTGATGAGTTAAACAGGCGAGCCATTAGAGTTTTAGTGTAAAATGAGCTGGAAAAAAAAAGCCTAGTTCCAAAAGAGAAACGATGGGTCAAGGCTCACCAATTTATGAGCGCTATCTCTGACGTGAGATGTGTTGCAAGCTCAATAGAACATGCAAATGAGCAAATGAGCAGTATCCCTCAGGGAGAGAGAGGCGAAGCCCATCCTATGCTCCATGTGGTTGGTGAAGCAGTCCACTGTAAAATGCCTCGCGCATAATCTACAGCTGTCACAGACACCACGTTCCTCAAAGTGAATAAATTCTAGCCAGCGGGTCTGTAGCCACGGTATTTTGGGGAAACGAAAAGTTTGAGGTGGTGAACACCCAAAGACGCAGCGACGTACCATACTAGCTAGCTAACGAATGAATCTGAGCTCTGTGCCGCTTAAAGTTTAAGATTGATTGATGAGTGGATGTCGTGATATTATTGGTTGAAATTGGTTGGTAATAAGCACCAGGCAAATTTTGTTTTACATAACGAGAACATAATTGGATTTTGAAATAAGAACACAAAACTGATTTTTTGTAATTTTTTTGCCATTTATGGTTAAATAGATACACAATATGACTGGGGATGTGATCTAAAAGGGTAAACAAAGGCATTTTTCATTTCAGCTCGACTTTAAAAACCATGTATTCCTCTAAACAGTTGTCCAAGGATGTCAAAATCAAGATAATTCACTTCAACCAAGAAGGAGAGGGCTACAAAAAATTCCCTCAACTTTTCAAACTACACATTTCGACTGTCAGAAACATCGTAAGAAAATGGAAAATAAATGGAATAATTGAAGTCAAGGCAAGATCTGGAAGATCAAGAGAAACTTCAGATAGAATAGCCCGAGATCTGGTGAGAAATGCTCAGAAGAACCCACACATCACTGCAAAAGAGCTGCAAAAAAAAGCAGCAGGCACAGGTCTAGTAGTTCACAGGACAACAATACATCGTAATTTAAACAATGAAGACCTACGTGGCAGAGTTCCTAGAAGGAAGCCCTTCCTACGACCTCAGCACAAAATTAAGCATCAGAAGTGTTAGTGTTTTTTATTTTATTGCTGGTTAAATGTAAGATATATAGCTATATGAAACAAGTCTTGTCATTGTTCTACAGTCTACGGTCCAAATTCTGAAATATTAACCACCATATTTTCCAACAAAAAACTCTTAACACAAAAATCCAAAACGCTGCCTTCAGTAACTGTAAACTTTTCCATAGTAAACTATGCCTGTGCAAAACAGTTTCATATTTACCTAGTTGCTCCGGATAACACATGCAGTCTTGGAAAGACTGTAGCATGCCAAGTGTATCAATCTCTAAAGTAATCTACCTTGTACAATTGAATAAATAAATTATTAGTTTCTGCAAATTTCTTTGTTTTCCTTCCCTCTTCCCCCCTTAGTACCCGTTTAGTGGCTATCCTACAGCTTGTCTGCCGTTGCATACGGCATGACCGGCATTTGACTCGTCGACATGAACAATCAGTTCACTGAAGCACTCCTACACGGAGCCCTTCTGCCCTTCCTTTTCCTTTGTTTTTAATTTTCCTTCTTAAATTTTTTCTCTCATCTTTCTGACCGCCATTGCTGAAATAAACTGAGCAATTTGTACACAGGCGCATTGAGAGTCTAGTCGGCTAATTTTTGACATATTTTTAATATGTTTATATTTCAGACAATGGAATGAATATTCTTACTTTAATTGCATATCATTTTGCCCACCTGTAACCCATCTGCTATTAATCAGAATCTGAATGACCAACCTATCCAATCTGCTAATTAACCGTGAGTCCGCGGATGTAACTTGCAAGTAGCACATCTCTAGTCCACGCAGATTTTTTTTTTTTTTTTTTATACAGCCAACACCTATCTGTCAGACTATCTCAGGGGTGGGGAACCTTCTCTAGAACGAGCTGCTGTGGGTGCAGCTTTCATACCAACCAAGCCGCTACTCACCTGATTCTACTAATCAAGGCCCTCAAACATTCCAGAGGTTGATTAGAAGAATCAGGTGAGTAGCAGCTTGGTTGGTATGAAAGCCTGCAGCCACAGTGGCTCATTCTGGAGAAGGTTCCCTACCCCTGGACTATACTGTCCTTACTTCAGTGAAAGAGCACCCACTCCACCAACTCATAGCTTGATGCTATGGAACCAGTGACTTCAGTGTTGAGCACTGTGTTGCTGCAGACCAGGCTTTTGGTGGGTAAGGCAGCAAAAAAATTTTGGAAAAGATGAATAGCGCAGAGATCATTGTGTAAACACAAACAGTGTTGTCAAAATAAGAGACAATGTAACACAGTGGTAAACATGCTCGTCCTAACTTTTCTGAAATATTTTGCAGACAACAAATTCAAAATGAGCACACAATTTCCGAAAAAAAAAAAGGCACATTTCTCCATTTGAAACCTTGATGTGTTGTCTCTGTGCCATTTTCACAAAAACAGAGATGAATTGCAAATCATTGCATTATGTTTTTATCACCAGCGTCCTAATGTTTTTGGAAACAGAACTGTACTGCAGAAAACCAAACACATCCCTAAAAGCACACTTTGTTATAATGCCTAGTACCTCTATCAGGTCATTGGCCTCAAAGGTGAGCTCATCGCCATTTCTTGCAACAAACGGGTAAAGAGCTCTGTAGGTGGTCAGTGCTGCAGACTTCCGGTGTGCCGATGTTATGGGTCGCAGACCAGCTGAAAAACAAATTCACAGCTGTATTAATGTATGCATCACCTGCATCACTGAAATTACAATACATCTACTGGCATGTGGTTCAATCAGATCACCAACATTGCTTGCATCAGTGTGTATAAATACAGTATATCAGACACATGCATCTCTGAAATTGCACCAATTGTTCTTGAATCAATGCAAGTTCACCACAATGCGAGAGTCATCACAAACTGAAAATCACAAAATCATCTGCCTTGACGACAACCAATCAGGACCTGATACTATATCACACCATCATTTTGGTACAATTACTTTATCAAATTGTGCATGATGGGACCACCTGTCTACACCTGCTTTTCCTACTCATAAAGTGTAAATTAAAGTTCAAACACAACCGTTTACATCCAGAGATTATATATTGATGATAACATCAAAGCGTCAAGGGACTGGAAACCATAATTTGATGTACACCTTTGACCAAATTTATTTAAAAGTAAATTAATGTTTTGCGGCAAGAAACACTTTGGTCCAGAAGAATTTTTACAATGACACAATTCCTATTATGTTGCCTCTATACGCCACCATAACTGATTTGAAACAAATAATCAAGATGTGATTGAAGTGTAGACTTTCAGCTTTAACTCAAGGGGTTTCAAAACAATCTTTTTTGAAGATCCTGATGAAGATCGCTCTGATTGAACCATCCATGTCTTGAAATAAACTTTTGGGGAGCAATGCCCTTCAGTGCGCAGACATTGTTTCATCACTTTGTTTCAAAACAACCATTTGAAATTTCAGCCATTTTTGTATGTAACTCTCCATTCCCAGAGGCTCAAAGTAATTGTACAATTGGTTGTCAATTAATTTCATCATCAGGTCTGGTCTGTTCCCTCATTATTTCTGAAAAAATTAACAAGATTAAAGATATGGAGTTCCTATGGTCTGAAGAGGAGCTGCTGCAGGCAAAAAAAGGGTCATAATTAAGATGAAAAAACTAAATAAACCACTTAGAAAGATAGCAGAAACTTTAAGATGGGTCAAATCAACAATCCAGCACTTTCTTAAAAAGTGGGAATGCACTGGCGATCTCAGCAACACCACAAGGTCCAGAAGACAACTAAATTGGATGATCACAGAACTCTTTCCTAGGTGGGGAAAACTCCTTCACAGCATCGAGCAAGGTTAGGAACACTCTCAAGGAGGTAGGCGAATCATCGTCAAAGTCTACACTCGGACACCTTCATGAATGTAAATACAAAAGGTTTACCACAAGGTGCAAACCACTGGTAAGACAGAAGAAGACAAAGACTGAACTTCACCAGAAAAATCTAAAAAACCTGACCAGCTCTGAAGCAATATTCCTTGGACAGATGAAACAAAGGTCAACTCGTACCAGAAGGATCGGAAGAGAAGAGAATGGAGAAGGAAAGCAACGGCTCATGATTCAACGCAAAACACATCAGCTGTCAGACATGGTGAGGACAGTGTTATAGCATGGGCATACAGTATCTCACAAAAGTGACTACACTCTTCACATTTCGACTATTAATTTAGTGTATCTTTTTAAGGGCCAACGTTGCAGAAATGAATACTCTAGAATATATTCAGTTGTCATTGCACAATATGCGTAGCAGTGTAGATTTACAGCACTGTCCAAATAACTAAACAAACAGTCACTATTTCCAAAATGGGTGGCAACAAAAGTGAGTACACCTTACTGTCAACATGCCAAATTGTGTCCATAGTGTGAATATTTAGAGTGACTGCCATTGTTGTCCAGCACTGCTTTGATTCTCCAAGGCATGGAATTCACCAGAGCTGCACAGGTTGTTGCTGGGATCCTCCACCCCTCCATGACAACATCACAGAGCTGGTGGATGTTGGACACCTGCTGCTCCTCCACCTTCCTCTTGAGGATGCCCCACCGGTGCTCAATGGGATTCAGGTCTGGAGACATACTTGGCCATACCATCACCTTCAGCTTCTTCAGAAGGCAGTTGTCATCTTGGAAGTGTGTTTCGGGTCGTTATCATGTTGGAAAACAGCCGTGCGACCCAGTTTCTGAAGGGAGGGCGTCATGTTCTGCTTCAGAATCTCACAGTACATGTTGGATCCATTATTCCTTTAGTTAAGTGCAGCTCCCCAGGACCAGAGACACTCATGCAGCCCCAGACCATGATGCTGTCAGCACCATGTTTGACTGTAGGCAGTATACACTTGTTTTGATACTTCTCACCAGGGCGCCGTCACACATGCTGGACACCATCCGAGCCGAAAAAGTTTATCTTGGTCTCATCAGACCACAGAACATGGTTCTAGTAGTTCATGTACTTGGACTGGTTGTCTTCAACAAACTGTTTTCGGGCTTTCTTGTGGGCTAGCTTCAGAAGAGGCTTCCATCTTGGCTGACGGCTATGCAGACCAACTTTGCGCAGAGCATGGCGTATGGTCTGAGCATTGACAGGCTGTTATCCCACTGCTACAACCTTGTTAGCAATGCTGCCAGCACTCCAGCGTCTGTTATCTGAAGCCAACTTGTGCACCGGGCACAGAGCACGAGGACTCAACCTCTTCGGTCGACCCTGACGAGGCCTTTTCCGAGTAGAACTCGTCTTGGAAAACCGCTGGATAACCTTGGCCACCGTGCTATAGCTCAGTTTCATGGTTTCACAGATCTTCTTGTAGCTTGGACCATCTTTGTGGAGAGCAACAATTCTCTTTTTCAGATCCTCAGAGAGTTATTTCCCATTAGGTGCCATGTTGACCCTACAGTGACCAGAATGAGAGCATTGCACCTAAAGCACTTCAATTCAACCCTTCAAAATGTTACACAACCTCATATGGCCCAGTCGAACAGACAAAAGCATGAACATGATGAACAAGTCACGTTTCATTGCTTGGTTGAACATTATCAATTGGGGTGTGTACTCACTTTTGTTGCAATCTATTTTGGAAATAGTGACTGTTTGTTCAGGTATTTGGACAGTGCAGTAAATCTACACTGCTACACATATTGTACCGTGACTACTCTAGAATATATAGAAGTTTCAAATCTGTAGCATTGTCCCTTGAAAAGATATGATAAATTAATTGTCAAAATGTGAGGGGTGTACTTACGCTTGTGAGATACTGTATATGGCTGCCAAAGGGGGTCACTGGTGTTTATTAAAAATGTGACTGCTGATATAGGTAGCAAGGCAAATTCAAAAGTGTACTGAGCTATACACGAATCAGCCAAATGCTGCAAAACCTATATAGTACAGAGCTTCACCGTACAAATGGATGAAGAACCAAAACATACTGTGAAAAAAGCACAAGGGCAAAGACATGGAATATTCTTGAATGGCGAAGTCAGTAACCTGACCTTAACCCAACTGCAGGCAGAAAAACCCACAAATGAGCCGCAACTGAAGATGGCAGAAGTAAATGCCAGGCAAAGCATTCCTAGGGGATGAAACTCAGAATTTGGTGAAGTCCAGGTTCTAGGGGTGCAGAAATTCAACGTTTTCTCAAACCGGATAACTCATCCCATTGCGTGAAAGAGTACTCCAATAACCTCTGAATAGATTTTTTATTTTTTCCATGTCTTCAAAAGTTGTGCATTGTAATCAATGCCAAAAATATTAGGCTGTTGTTCACAGAGTTATTTATAAGGCTATTCTGAAATTAGGACCGTTCTAAATAGTTTGAAGCCTCATTCATATAGCTGACAATCAAGTTGTAAATCATAATTGGAATGCTTCAGCTTCTTGCAGGTATTCATTCTATTGAAACCCAGCGTTTCCGTTTAAACTTGGGAAGTCTGCACCGTTCCACAAAAAGCTAAGGCAATAATAAAATTTTAAGAATTACACTTTTTGCAGTTAGATGACAGTGGTGGCTGCGAAGGATTGTGTCAAACTCTCATGATCCAAACATTTCCAACAATGCAGCCTCAAGTCCAAATTACAAAATTTAACCCAATAGCACTTAGTCTCATTATATATACAGTAGATTACCTCTGTTCCCTGGAAAATCCAGGTAATTTCCATATTTTTGACATTGGATTTTGGAGTCCACTTTTGGCCCAAATAAATTGAAAATAAAGTATTATAAGTTATATTTATTTTAAAGCTTATTACCTCTAGTTTCTCATTCAAAATTCACAATTTTTCACTCACAATCTCGCTCTTCTCTATCGAGCCGGGGAAGTGTTATGACAAAAGAAAAAAATTAATTTGTGGCCACTAGATATAACTAGTTCCCATGAATTAGTTATGTCGTTGCCACAAGATATAACTCATTCCCACTAATTTGTTATTTCGTTGCCACAAGTTAGTAACTCGTTCCCACGAATGAGTCATCTCGTGGCCACAAAATATAAGTTGTTCCCATTCTTTAGCTATTCCGTGGCCTCTAGATACAAGTCGTTCCCAAGACTCGCCATAAATAATCTCCAGGCACGGACCAGCACTGCCCGGTGAGGGGATTTACGGTAATCAAGCAAGCAAACATTATAAGTCAGATGCAAACGTGATTTACTTTTCTGGGGAATACTTCCAGTTGGGGCTACATTACCATTCTTCCACATGCAGCATTCTCCCTGGAGCTAGTAAACTCGAATCTGGGGCGCATTTCTCAAAAGTGTACATAGTTCGTCCATTCACAGTCAATGGACCCAGAGATGTAAGTTACTATTTGTGATTTCGGGAAACGCACCCCAGGTCGACTCATGGCTCCAGGCAAAAGTTGGAGCGGCTACGTTTTTGCAACGGTGAACAAAGTGATCAGTAACATTACTCTATTTATTGCAATGTATTACATGAAAACCGTGGATAATGTCCTGATCCTCATTCATTCGTTGTTTCCAATAAATTAGACTGGCCCGTGGCATTGTCAACGTGCTTCTTCTGAAAATTGCTTCGGTAAGGCAGGCCATGGAATGGGGTGGGTGGCGCAGACGCAGGTCTGAGAATAGAGATTATCGGGGACAAATGCCGTCTGCGTCGGAGAGACGGAGGGAGTGTGGATTTATATTTTGTGGCCACAAGGTGGCTAATTTGTGGGAATGAGTTACTACCTTGTGGCAACGACATATCTAATTCGTGGCAACAAGTTACTAACACGTGGGAACAAAATAACTGATTTGTGGGGAGGAGTTATATCTTGCGGCCACTAATTTTTTTTCTTTTGTCATTGCACTTTCCGGGCTCCATACTTCTCCGCGTGCACAGCGAGAAATCCGAAATAGCGACCCCTATGTTTTATCTTGAATTTAGGTCACTGGGGAATCCTTCTTGCCGATTTGAGCCATTTCAAGCTGATGATGTAGTCCAATGTGTAACCCTAGGCAATCATGGGACACGGGTGGTTGGAGGCGGTCGAGGAAACAAGCTTCGGGCGGTATCAGTCGGTCCAAGTGCTATTGGGTCAATCGCAAAAAGATACATGTAATAAATTACAAAATCTAAATGGTTTGATCTAACAAAATATTCCACTTTAATCCATACTTTAAGGCGACAACATTTCAAATGCAAATTTTTTTGTTGCTATCAATAACTGCTCTCCAGCTTGCCTCATGCAAGCCGATGTATTAATGGGGCAGTCTAGCTGCAATCTAACAGAATTATTAATGTCATTTACACTCACAAAAAAGATGAAATGTATCTACTTTTGCCTAGCTCTCAATGCTCCATCACAATATCACTCTCATACCAACAGCCGCTGTGGAAACATGTAAAATAAATCCCTGGTGTGGAAGCATTCTAAGAATGTTGATGAGGATCCCAAAGGTCGTGATGAGGCTATAATCATTTTATGCCTTTTGCTGGATAAGCCCGCTGCCTTTTTGCATTCACATTGACGGAACTAACCAGCTACATTCATTCAAAGTTGATTTAACTCATAAAGTAACTCAATGCGATGAGTCACTTTATTCAAATTGAGGATTTTTCCAGAGGATTTTCAAAATTTTTTTTGAGGTGATGACCTCTCCTAAGCTACTAAAACGGCACATAAAAGTTAAGGCTGATAAGTGACGCTGTTCTGCGCCAATAATTCATAGTGTTCAACACACGATGTTTTCATTTTCAAAGTGGAAAAATGCTAAAAGGGGCAGTGGAATTCAGGGGAAATTTTGGAGTAGTTAATTACATGTCATCCTTACAATATTGCGTGTATTGTAAGTATGTAGCCTATTGGTGGTCTCCTCGTCATTTCCAAACGAAAATTTTCTTTATCACTATGCATTTATGCATTGCTCATGGTAATTCAGTAAATACATTCAGTCCGTATGAATGCACAGTTAAATTGAGCTACGGCTATAGCTCGATGAGGCCATTTAATCGGAGAACTGTCGTTGTCTCAGTGTAAATGCACGTTAGGGAATCAGTTTACTGACCAGAGCATGTCCATCTCCACTAAGATAGGCGACGATATCCTCCCTTTCAGCTTGTTCGTGTTCGACCCTCTTCTTTTTGATCTACTATGTCACAGACCAAACTAACAACAAACTAATTGGCTGCGGCTAACTGATAGCATGTCTAGAGGTGAGAAAATGGGAAACCTTATGGCTGTGTTAATTTCATATGTGCTGTACGCCATGCTTATCGTACAGTTGAGATGTACGCTATCCCTGGTCCTCATAATAATATTTGAAGGCAGAGGGCAACACTGTATGCTCCAGGAGTGTGCTCCTACAGCGCAACATCCGCTATGCTCCACTTTTTGCCCTCCCCACTACCCCAGGGTGCATTTCCCAAAAGCATAGTTGCAAACTCAGTTAGCAACTTACATTTTTCGACTACTCAGAGTCGGAGGTTCTAACTATGCAAGTTGGCAACTGTGCTTTCGGTAAATGCTCCCCGGGCTTCCCGTGCATGTTGGATGCAGGTCAAAAGTAAAGACTGGAGGGAGAGAGTCGTTTTGAGTTTTCCGATGGGGAGTGGAAAGAAAAGACTGCTGGGTCTAAGCCCTGCATGATGAATTGTGGAGCATGCCCAGAGCGCATAGTCCAGTTTGGTTCGATTGAAGCGTATACACAGAGGGAAAATGCAACTAGTAACTGCATTATGTGGGTGTGTTAGTCCGACTATGAGAAATTTAATTTAGTACGATTCCAGTCAGACTAACATGTTTACAATTATTTTATTTAAAACTCTTGGTTTTAGTCGGACAAATGCAATGAATCGATTTTCTCTAACGTCATGTAAACGCATTCATTGATTGCTAATCAGGCAATCTTGAACAGGGAGAAGTTGGGATCCATCAAGCATAAAAGACCAGAGGCTTCTATGTGACTGCACTCGACTGAGAATCCTGTGATGCCAGCATTACCAGGGGTGCGGGTTGAAGAGGTTCAAACCAATGAAGCAACAAGCATACTTTTTAAACTGACATATATGCCTACATAACACAGGAACTTATAAAGACAAAATGAAGGAAAAATATAGGACTACAAAACAATAATCATCAATTTTTTGAAACCAGTTATGATTTATACAGCGAGTACTCACTAATTCTGTACTTGTTTGTCCTAAACTTCAGTCATTGACTACAAAGGATTTTTTGTTAGTTTGTCCAATTATCTTTTAACTGCTGAAAATGGAGACCTGTATAAAAATGGCTATAATTCCGAAACATTCCATGTTTTGAGGAAACCCCTTGAATTAAAGCTTAAAATCAACACTTCAATCGCATCTTGATTGATTTGTTTCAAATCTTTAGCGTTTGAGTCCAGAGGTAAAATGATGAAAATTGCTTGACTGTCCAAATACCTCTGGACCTAACTGTAGTTCTGATTTACACAGAGTATGTAGATTGACTGCAGATCAAGAATTAGGGTCTTGCTTATAATTTTAGGATCTTTGAAAATTACCTTTTCGTTCACCCAAGCGATTTAAAGCAGCAGAGAGCTTTCCGTGAATTTCAGCTTTGGCACCGTTTTGCTGCTGCGGCTGCAGCTGAAGTTTCTGCTGTCTTGCAGCTTCCTCCGCCAACTGCTTTTTCTTGCTCGCCTCTTCCTTTTTCTTCTTCTCTTCCTCCTGTCTCATCCTTTCTTCTTCCTGTTTTCTTCTCTCCTCCTCGTGTTCTCGTCGCTTCTTCTCTTCCTGTTTCCTCTTCTGCTCCTCCTGACGCCGCCGTTTCTCCTCTTCCTGCCTCTTCCTTTCATCCTCCCTTTTCTTCCCCTCCTCCTGTCTCCTCTCCTCCTCCTCTTCCTGTCTTTTCCGCTCCTCAGCGTCCCGGATAGCTGCCTCTTGAGCACGCTGCTTCCTCCTCTCCTCCTCCTCTCTCTCCCGCCTCTTCTCCTCCTCCCTCCTCTCCTCCTGTAACCTTTTCCTTTCCTCCTCCAGCTTTCTCCTCTCCTCTTCCAACCTCTTCCTCTCTTCCTCCGTCCTTCTCCTCTCCTCCCTCTGCCTCTCCTCTTCCAATCTCCTCTCCTCCTGCTTCCTCCGCAACTCTGCCTTTCTTTCTTCCTCCTTTCTCCTCTCCTCTTCCTGCCTCCTCTTCTCCTCCTCCTTCCTCCGACGCTCTTCCTCCTCAGCCAGTCTGCGGTCTCTCTCTGCCTGCTCTAGTGCAGCCTGGAGGCGTGCCTGGGCCTCCCGTGCCTCCTCCTCTTTCTGCTTGGCCTCCCGTTCCTCCTGCAGCCTCCTCTGCCGCTCCTCCTCATCCTTCTTCAATTTCTCCCTCCATTGGCGCTCCTTCTCCAGCTTGGCTTTCCTGTGCAGGCAAGATAGAAGCTTCCAATGAAGACTCATCAGAGTCGTTACACTGTCAAACACCATAGATACAAGCATTAAAACCACAAAGACAATATATTCATATTCAATGAGCCATTCCTACTGTTCAGTGTGTGAACATTATACAACACAGAGGGTATATTTGTTTTCCCTCAGCCATTACTACAACCCCATTTCCAAAAAAGTTGGAACGCTGTGTAAAATGTAAACAAAAACATGCAATGCAATGATTTTCAAACCATTTGAACTTATTTGAAAATGGTACAAAGACAATGCATCGGATGTTGAAACAGAGATATTTTATTGTTTTTTGGGAAATATGTGCTAATTTTGAATTTGAAGCCAGCAACACGTTTCAAAAAATTTGGCACATGAGCATGTTTACCACTGCGTTGCATCACGTGTTCTTCAATCAACACTAATCAACAATCTGAAAGGAGACGAACTGCTGTAGTTTTGAAAGCTAAATGTTTTGCCATTCTTGCTTTATGTAGGATTTCAGCTCTTCAATACTTTGCAGCCTCCTTTGTCATATTTTTCCTTTCATAATGCGCCAAATATTGTCAGTGGGTGACACGTCTGGCCTGCTGGCAGACCACTTTAGCACCCAGACTCTTCTACTACAGAGCCATGTTGTTGAAATATGTGTAGAGTATGGTGTTTGGCATGGAGTTGCTGAAATGTGCAACCCCTTCCTTCAAAAAAGGCATCTGGATGGCAGCAAATGTTGTCCCAAAACCTGTATATATCATTCAGCATTTATGATATTTTCACGGATGAGCAAGTTACCTGTGCCATGTGTACTAATGCACCACCATACTATCATGGATGCAGGCTTTTGAATTGTTTGCTGAGCAATGGAGGTGGATGGCCCCTCTCCTCTTAAGCCCAGAGGACACGGCATCCAATATTTCCAAAAAGAATTTCACATTTTGATTAGTCAAACCATAGAGCAGTTTTCCACTTTGCTACAGTACATTTTAAATGAGCTTGGGCACAGAGAAGGCGGCCTTGTTTCTGGATCTTCTATATATGGTTTAATTGCTACATGCCAGAGTTTTAACTTGCATTTGTGGATGCAGGGACAAACTGTGTTTACTGAAAATGGTTTACAGAAGTCTTTCTGAGTCCACGCAATGTTTCCCACCACAGTCTCCTGTGTTTCTAATGGAGTGCTGTCTGATGACCTGAAAATCACTGTAATTCAAAATAGGATTTTGGCCATGTCCCATGCATTCAGATATCTTACCAAATTCTCTGAATCTTTTAATGATACTACGTAACATAGAGGACAAAATCTTTTCAATTTTAAATTGAAGATGTTATTCTTAAATTGTTGAGCAATATCCTCATGCAGTCTTTCACAGGGTATTTAAGCCCTCACCGCATTTACCAATGAAACGCTTCTTACATCCAATCATGTTACTGACCTGTTTCTAAGTAATCAACTCAGCTGCGAGATGTTCATCCAGTTGTCTTTTTTTAGTATCATGCAACTTTTCAAGTCTTTTATTGTCCCATCCCAACTTTTTTTTGAAACATGTTGCTGTCATCAAAATTCAAAATGAGCAGAAATAAAAAATAAATAAATAAATAAAATTGATCAATTTCAAAATGTGAAATGTTATCTGTCCCATTTTCAATCAAACAAAGGGTTTTGATTGATGTGCAAATCATTGCATTCTATTTTATTTGCATTTAACACGGTGTCCCAACCTTTTTGAAAATGGGGTTGTATTGTTCAGTGTGTGGATATTATGCCTAACAGACAGACTTTATATTCATTTTCCCTCAGCCATGCCATTTTCCCTGGGCCATAGCTATTGTTTAGAGAGTGGACTTTATACCATACAAAGAAGGTATATTCATTTTCTCTCAGCCATTACAGTAGCTCACTGTGTGGACATTATACCATAAACAGAGGGTATAGTGGGCTCCAAAATTACTGACACCCTTGACTGGCAATACAAAACAATCCAAAAAAAAAAAAAAAAAAAAAAAAAAAAACACAAACAATATAATTATAGAGAAAGGCAAAATACCAACATGTGTGAAATACTTTACTTTATTAATGTTTCAATGGAAACAACCAAATCATGTCAATCATTTCATACAAAATAAATTTCAACAAAATCTTAATAATTGCACCCTTCATTTAGTACTTAGAGCAACCACCTCTGGCCAGGACAACAGCATGGTTTCTTTTCCTGTATTTTTTGACAAGGTTGAGGCACACATTTGAAGGGATTTTGGACCATTTGTCTGAGCAGATCATTTCAAGATCCTTCACATTCTTGGGTTTGCGTTTATCAACTGCACTCATCAACTCAACCAACAGGTTTTCAGTTGGACTCAAGACTAGCGACTGAGATGGTCATCGCAGAACATTGATTCTGTTGTCACAAAACATATTTCCTTATGGATCTCGAGGTATGCGTTGGGTCATTGTCTTGTTTGAAAGTCCACCTACAGAAAGTCCCAGCCTTCTGGCGTGGGCAACCAGACTGAGCCAAATCGGGCAGTGCTCCTGGAAGCGCCTTGGTTTTGGCCATTTTTGTCAGCCAATTTCAGCACTTTTTACTACTTCAACATGGTTTTTGAGGAATCAATCTACAAAAACTAGTGTATTCATTGATAGTGCACAATAATAACTTTTGGATTCTATATTTAACATATATGCAATCATTGATTTTTTGTTTCATAAGTTTTATTAAATAGTTTGCCGATCACTGAGTTATACATTATTACAATTAAAGAGGGAAAGAAGTAAAGAAGTATAAGAATTAAAATAAAGGGAGAAATTAGGAACCCCAGACACCAGTAGCGGTCCTTCGGCAGTAACAAAGGCCTTCAGAAACCTCACCTTTCAATGCTTAATAACCTAAAACTCTCGCTGTTTACTACTCCCGATTTTCAACAGTTGCTCAGACTAATTGGTTGAACCAATAACAGTCTAGATTATTTTCGATAGGATTGTTATACACTGCACCACAAAATTATGAGGCGTTTTCTTCCGCACATAAATGACAACGGATAATATCAATATATCTTTATAATTCCTGCGCTCATGTAGCTCGTGCAAAAGCACAGACTTGCGTAAATTAGATTATGAGGCTCATAAGGCAATAACCTGCAACAATTTATTCTGAATGTAATCACAGCTAAAGGGCATTATTAGGCACAATGCATAGCTGAGTGACAACTGTAAGGAATGCAAAAAATGCTGCGAAGTCATCAAAAGTTTTAGATTTTTTGCATTTATAGTCCCATCCTTACAATTCCACATCAATTATATAAATGTGGGTAATAGGCAGTCACTTTTTCATTATCATTTCTTATTTTAGGTCATGTATTGGTCTTGGTTGTTCAGTCAATACACGGTTTGATTGATCAGTCGAACGTAAACAAGAACAGCTTGAGGGCAATCGAGCGGTAAAAGCAGAGGTTACTGAAGGGCCTCTGAACATCTGCCGGCACGCTGCTGCCTGACACAGACTGATACCCACTTAAAACGATTTCCGAATTTTATTTCATTTATTTTTTTCATCAAAACAAGACAATACACCGAACATATATCATTTTACAAAATTAAACCAGCCGAAGAATGACCTGGCCCTCATGGTAAATGTTTTCCGCTTCTCAGGATGGCATACACGCTCTAAAATGGCACCGACCCTTTTAAGATTGGTCACTTTAAATGCAATCTTACCCACACATGATATTTCACTGTGGATATGAGGTGCCTCTCTTTGTATGCATCTGTTTTTTTTTAGTTTTTTTTTTTTTTAATAAATTTGGCATCTCCAATCCCACCCGAATCTGGAATGCCCAATTAGTGAACTATTTACAAAGCTTGCTCGTATGCGACCCCTTGCTGCCAACTCAGGATAGTGAGGACAGCTCACTGCTCTCCTCCGAAGCACGTGCCTGTCAACCACTGATTCTTATACACTCATTGGTTGAATCCTCGTAAGTTCCGAACGAGGGCGGAGGATACCCTGACATGAACCAACCCGGAGTCTTCCTGACGAGCGCCCGTCTGGCCAACAGGAGGCGCCGGAGCAACGAACAAAGCTGTTATTAAATACCCAAATCCGGCAGTACCTTCCCAATTTCAAACCCTGTAGCGCAATCGCCAACTCTGAAAAACTCTGAAAAAACTGCCGACCCCTGCCGGTGGGTACGCTGGGGCTCGAACCCGCGACGTGATAGACACCTCTGCACTGCAGCGCAGTGCCTCAACCGAGTGAGCCATCCGGCAGCTCCATGCATCTCTGTTTTGATGCCAAACGTGCCGTTGCTGTATCTGACCGAAACGTGCAATTTTGGTCTCATCTGACCAAAGCTGTTCCGGTTATAATTTAAATGATGATTGGCAAACTCCACAAGCTTGATTCTGTGTCTTCTGGTCAGAAAAGGCTTTCTTCTGGAAACCCTTCCAAAGAGTCTGTGGTTGTGGAGGTGGTGCTCGTGCCCAATGGTGATTTTTGAAATCTGGTGACCCCAAGATGCCTTCAAGGCCCGCGATTCCTTGAGTGATTCTTGGGGATTTTGTTGCCTCTCTCACCATTCTCCTCAGTATCCTGGGGGGCAGGATGCAGTTGCATCCTCTATCCTTGAGGTTTTCAGCAGTTTCATATCTGTGGAATTTTTTAATAATTGCCCTGACAGTGCTCAGTGGCATATTCAATCGTTTGTCAATCTTCTTGTATCCAATACCAGATTTATTCTTTTATTTTCCCTATTATTTCCATTTTGATGTTTAACTGCCTCATACTTTTTCACCTGATGCCAAACATGCCTCATGCTTTTGAGAATATTTTTGATGTCTCCTCACCTGTTTGTGAAGCACTTTCTGTTGCATTGCTTGGACAAAAAATGATCAATATGCGTGATGAGTAAGGGGAGCCAACTCACCTGGCTGCTTCTTCTTCCTCCTTCCTCTTTCTCTCCAGCTCCTCTTCCCTCCGTATGTGGATCTCCTTCAGCTTCTCCTGCTTGACCTTGTAGAGCTTATCTAGAGTAGCCTGCTGCCTGCTCTGGCTCTCCCTGAGCTCCTGAAAATAAACAATTTTAAAAGACTGTGAGCGCATCTGTGGTCAGTGCTTTGGGGGAAAGAAAAAAAAAAAGTCTACTAATCCTCATACCACCAAATACCTGTAAATAACCTGTTAAGGTGCCCTCTAAAAAGCATTCTAAAACTTAAGGCATTGTTTGAGAATAACCTCCTAATACCTGAGGGTTTTCTGAAGCACACGACAGAACTGTCAATGTTCTCCAAGAGCTTTATTTCTCAGCCTCTGTAGCAAATAGAAACATGCAATAAATATAACTTGCAAAGCATTTAAGTCCCCCTCATCTTTCCATTAGATTAAGCAGAATGGAATCTTTGCGAAGGTTCATATGAATACTTGAGAAATCTGTTGTTACCGTTAGCATGGTCTCAGCCCTGTAACAGCGATTTCATAAAAGTTGTTCAATTTTCCTTCGAATTTTATTTCTCACTCTCCTATAGAGTGAAAGCGAGTGCAACCACTTATCTGTTATTTCAACATTGGACAAAACACCAGGTTTTGTGATGCAATTTGTTTGCCACAGCTGTTAACACTGCTCAGAATGTTTACAAAGAGAGTGACATGAGCAGTACTTAGCATCTTCAAAAAAGATGTGTCCAGCACATATTACAATGTTGACTTCAAAAAAAAATAAAAAATCAGGGCCAACACACCTTGTGTTTCCATGCCGATAAAGCGCATTCCGTATGACCAGCCCAGTACAACGGTTATTTGATACAGCGAGCTCACTAGCAGCCGAGCTAGCTGGCATTCCTATTACTCAAGCAATGCAACCAACTGCGGTTTGAATATGTTGCAAGGTAGCCTAGCTAGCCAATCTTGCTGCCAGTAGCAATCATTCTATTCAGAACACTGCTCTGCTCGCGCAAAATTTTTGCTCAACGTGAATACTTTGAGGCATAGCGAAATGCAAATTTCATACATTTGCACTGTGCATGTGCGCCATTTGCATCGCATGGCACCACGTCTCCCAGGGGATTAATGTTGCTCAGTGCAAACTAGTGTCTTTTTGCCTGTATATGCATCTTTGACTTTAGATGTAATCGGTGTGCGCAAATAATTCTTTTTGCGTTTGGTGGAAACACAGCACAAAGGTCGAAGGTCAAATGTAGAATACGATCAGACAATGCACAGGTCCATCCAATGTATTTTACATACACTGTCAGGCCAAGAAAACTAAGAAAATTGGAAAATTACTGCATTGATCATTCTTTCACCTTACAACTATTTATTTAATCCTAACTTAATGATTAGTTTCACATTTCTTTAAAAATCCATGCTGGAAGACATATTCTATAGAAGAGAAAGAGATGTTACTCTGTTTCAGAACGGTCAAATTATTGGCCGGCATCAAACAAAGAAAGCAACTGAGGAGATTGCGGAAACAACTAAAATTGGGTTAAGAACTGGCCAGTACATTATAAAAACATGAGAGGACAGTAGTGAGCCATTACTTCAAGGAAGAAATGTCTTCAAAAAATATCTTAATTGATCGCAAGCGTAGATCACTTCAATATTTAGTGAAATCAAATTGGAAAAAAATCTAGAGTCGAATGCACGGCTGTGTTTGATGGTGAAAGTAAGAGCATTTTCACACACACAATGCGAAGAGAACTCAAGAGATTGGGACTGAACAGCTAAGTGAAAAGAGCGGTTCAGGGAGCACGAGAAATCATTTTCACATGTGGACTGGCCATCATGCAGCGGTTTGACTTTCCCATCATCAATACAAGATCTTGGCGCATAATTAATGCAACTCTAGACAGAAATAACTGTTGTGACATTGCATAAGCTTATTGAAACAATGCATTTTAAATGCATGCCATGATCAAAGCTATAGGCGGTCCAAAGAAATATTAGTGTGTGACTTTTTTATTGGCCGGGCAGTGTGTATTGAGATGAAGAACTTCATCAGATGAGATGCACAGAATGCCATCAAGAATGCCATCTGCTTGCAATAGCAAGCGAATCTTGAGCCGAGCTGCCGAGGATCTGAGGTAGGCAAGCCAATAACGCAGGCATGAAAAGCACTAGTTTTCAAGGTTGATAAAATTATCACAAGTTTTAAGCCGAAATAATGCTCGAGAGGAACAAAATATCCAAACTAGAACAGCCTCTAGTTCCACTGACCACGCAGACTTGATGAGGTTCTGCTATACCTTAAGACAAAAAGCTACTAAAAACAGTGTAACTCACCTGGACACCTGTAACCTTCAACAAGCTATCAAATGTTGGTTTTTACATTTTTTTTGTCTAAACTGACAATGGGAAAGGGCCAAAGTGACAAACTTACATAGCCCTCTCCTTGCATTCATATTATATGCATAATTAAGTTATAAATATATAGTACACAGTGCTGGGGACCACACTGGTCACATATTGCCTCTATATACTCATACATAAACACGGGGAGTAAGTATATGGTAAAGGCAGGTACATAGATCATATATAGCAGGTTTTTTCTAAAGCGAGAAACAGGGCGTGGCCCCTTGTTTTGGCCGCGTGATCCTTACCAAAATGCCGATTTAGCATTTCAACCTTATTTCCAAACAAACGGCCTTCCCAGGAATTCCCCGATGAGGCGATCCATTTTTCCATAAATATATCAACATGAAGCCAAAAAATAGCATGCCCATTCGTAATAAACAGTGCAAGTCCGACAAAAGTACTACAAACGTGGCTTTTTGCTTACATCGGACAAAATTTCCAATCCCATCACAATGCATTTCCATTCAAAAGCACTTGTGTATACCGGTTTGGTTGGTTTGGTTTGGACCATGCACATACGCAGTCGCAACAGAGAAACAAAATGAAATTTGGCTTTCCTACACAGTTATAAACTGACTGAATTTAACCTTTAAACATTGTCTCCTTGTCATATTAACTGTAATGGAGTCCTGCACGCATTTAACCACGGTTTACACTGAGCACGCACTGAACTCTGTGGTAAGTTTATTGTAAAATTACAGTTAAAATAACTGGCAAAAAGGTGCCAGTTAATTTACCTGACAAAAAGGCTTCAGGTTATTTTTTTATTATTAACAGTGTATTCTCGGAAACTGAAACTGGCGCGGTTTCATTTACATACTTTAGTTTTGAGACTTCTACATTGATCCCAGTTGGGCCAACTCGATATATCATCCATTGTGTCAAGGCAAAGATGGACTGAATATAGACAACAAGTGGTATGAACACTTCAGAATTAAGTTGTTCCGATCTTAATACAGACTTAGACTACTAGGACTGCATCGCCCAAGAAAAACAGCTACTGTTTTGTTCATATGATGTTGATATGTTATTTAGCCCTGTTGGACAACAAATAAAATAATGTTGCAAGTTACAATAAACATGATGTGAGTTCATAATAGAAGTATGTTTTTATAAAAATGGCCATCAGTTACAAATGTTGTGTGTATGTCTTCTAAACGTACTCCTTCTCCCTTTAAGAATACACAGAAAAAAGTAAAGTTATCCCCTTCAGAAAGCTTCTGATTGCCCCACTTTTACCTCAAATTTTCAAAAGCTTCGCACAAACCCCCCGCCTGGTCGCTCCGCTCCTTCGTCAACAGTGTCGCCCCCATACTAAATTTTTCTAGAAAAACCCCTGATATAGTATAGTATAGTACTATACATAAATAGTATAAAATTGAAAATGTGTTATTCCGCATGAGCAATGTCCAGAAGATTTAAAGAATTGATTTACATGTGCAAATATAGCAGCATTTTGTTCATGACCAAATTTCTTTATAAGTTTTGTTGCTTGCTAAAAGCTACCCATATGCAAAATTTCAACCAGTGCAAAAATAGCCAATCAACAGCTCTATATATCATTTTCAATATCGCCACAATGGCCATACTGAATTCGGAATATTGAGTCGTATATAAAGTTTGGTGTCCTCATTAAGAAATATGTCTGCAAAGTTTTGGCTTCATTGGTGCCATAGTTTCAGATGAAATGTTTCCAACACCTGAAATGTGGGGGTGGCTTAAGTCCAGAGGTCAAGTCAAGGTTAAATTTGAAATTTTCACAAAACTCGTAAGGTATGTTTCAGGGGTCCCTGAAAGTGACCAATATGCCACATTTCAGCTCAATTGCTGCCAAAATGACTGAGATATGGCTCTATAAAGCCATATTTGAAATTGGATAGGAAAGTCTCATATGAAGTTTGGCGTCCTCATTGGAGGGAATATGTGTGCCAAGTAGCAGCTTCATAGGTGCAGTGGTTTCAGAGAAGAAGATGTTTACAGATGACAAACAACCACAAACAACAGACAACCAGGCCATGGCATAAGCACGCTGGAGCTAAAAATTCAAAATATGCACATTATATCATAATAATACTTTTGTACATGTAATAATGATAATATACTCAGCGGAAAAAAAAATTTGCTGGGTGCACAGATTCTGACATGACAAATATGCATCGATGAACACAGTATGAAAAAGAAGATTAACAGAAGCCAAAAGAATGACAGGAGTGAAGAATTAGGGAAAAAATAGGGACTAAAGACAAAAACATCATAATTCAAACATTATTTGTAATGTTCCAATCACAATAATCCATGCAAACCATGGGTTGGATTTCCTGTAAAATTACTGATAAATAAAAAAGCAATTAAGCAAAGCAATGGACATCGTAAAGGATGCGGCAGGTAGGTTGGCACTACTGTTGACTGAAAAAAGGACAGCTGAGAAGGTGCACGATGACATGAGTGTCAAGTAAGTAAAACATAACCTTTATTAGGAGGAAGAGATTGCTAAGACAGCTCAGCAAGGAGAGAAGACCCTGCAGCACGCAGTCATCCATATCCTCAAACTGGAGAGGGAGCAATGTAGGAAGGAGAGAGGGATGAAGAGGAAAAAAGACAATGCATGCCACCAGCAGAAGGTTAGACGGAGAAAGGTAGAAGTCTGGCAGTAGTTTGAAGTATAAATTGTGAAGAGCAGATAAGAGATTTGGACCGGTGGGATGTTTGGTGGACTTGCACAATGTAAACTCATCAATAAATTCCTTCTGTACATGGGTGTGACTATAGAGGGTGTGGGGGGTGCTGCAACACAAGCCTGATTCAACAGTTTCCAGGGCCATTGAGCAGGTTTGTAGTTGACAGCAACATCCAATCAAAGCAGAATTTATCATTATTTTCCCACTCCGGACATGAATGAACAGCTCTTCACAATTTATACAGTAGCAACGCTGCAGCTTTTAGTGAGTGATCAGGGACAGGATAAACACAGAAGTACATTACAAGCAAACTGCTTTCCTATCGCAAGGCAGTGTATCAATGTGATTTATAACACCCATGCTACTACACTGATTAGAGCCAGTATTCCACGATATGCAACCCCAAAATCAGAAAAGTTAGCACAGTATGAAAAATGGCAATAAAATCAAAAGTAAAATATCTGAAAATTCTATTCATGCTCTAATATCTGAAGCACCAATGCTCTGCTTTAATTTTAGAATTCTTCATTTCAAATACACATTTATTTTAAGTCTGATGACTGCAACAGGGGAAATTTTGGTCTCATACTGATGTGACAGGTTTCAATACTAATTATAATGTTAAATGTAACAGTTGATGTAACACCAGTGAGCGCCGATGGAAAAAGCTGCACTTTTTAAACTGTTTGGTTTACGGGCACCCAGAAAAGTTAAAAGTTTGGTGGGTGAAATACAATAAAAAATTTTTTTCCCTTCTTACCCACCCCAACTGTTAAGACACACAGAGTCTACAGAAGTGGGAGGGAAAAAATAATAATAAAATCCTGCACACCTGAATAAGAAATACATTTAGAAGTCTCCATAGCGCTCCTAAAAATACACTTACTACCCTCCCTTGGGCTCCTTGGGTCAACCTGGACCCCATAACCAGATGACTGGCAACAGAAATGACCCTATCCATACCTGTCAACATTGGAATTTAAGAAATAGGAAGCCCGCCAGATAGGGGTTGAGGGAGCGGCCAAGCCCATGTGGGAGTATAGTTGGAGCCCCTGTTGAACTCTTAGCCCGGTTAAAGGTGTAGGAGAGTCTGTTTTGAGCATGATAAGTTGACATGATCAGCTGTACAGTAGTGCATTGAAATTCCAAAAAAAAAAATAAAAATGTATTGATTTTTATTTTTACCTCTGCCAACGAAGTTGGTGTGGAACTTATGTTTTCACCCCTGTCTGTCTGTTTGTGAACAACATAACTCAAAAAGTATAGCATGGATATGTCTGGAATTTTGTGTGTGGATTGCTATAACGTCAAGGATGGACCCCATTGATTTTCACTGTGATCGCTGAAACAATATGGCCGCTACGGCAGCCATGTTTAAATCCTATGACACGCAAACTCAAAAAGTAATGCATGGATTTGTCTGAAATTTTGTGACTGGATTGCTATTACATCAAGGATGGACGCAATTGATTTTGACCGTGATCAGTGAAACAATACAATAGGGCCACGGCAGCAATCTTGAAATCCTATGACACGCGATGACTCAACTTTGCTCCCACTCATGTACATTTGAATTGTGCAGCCTTGGCGGAGGTTTGCATTCTACGAGTGCCTCTAGTTTTATTGTTCTTGTTGCAAAAATGGAGCGTCCTGAATATTTTGTGATCTGGGAAATTAGAAATCAGACGATTCCAAATAAATTGGCCAGTAGGCCTTTCACCATTTGATGTCAACTAGTATGATCATGCTATCTGTAAGACAAGCTGGAGGGACATGTTTGCAGGGGTCAAACTGGCTTTCTAACCTGATTAGCCAACAAATTAGTCAAAGTAGCCGTTTCATTGGCCAGACATCACATATACTGCTCAGTCCGCCAGCCACTCATGTAGATTTAAAGGACCAATTTGTTTGACTTTTCTATTAGCGACATTATGTAAACATATTTACAGCCTTTAGCTTAATTATTACTGACACTACTTGCTTCAATCTTAGCAAATTCACCAAGGTGCTGTATTAGTGTTTAGATGTCCTCTGCCCTATTAGCCAGTAAACCCCAATCCTAAGGATTGTTCAGCCACTTAGTCTCTGTCTTACCGTGATGTGACCATCACTCTCGAACAGGATAAATCTGGACTCATTAAACAATATGAACTTTTTCCGTTAGTCCTAGGTCCAATCTTTATGCTCCCAAGCAAATTGAAGTCATTTCCCCCCCCCAATAATCCTCACTAATAAGTGGCTTTGTTGTGGCCATGCAGCTGTTTACTCCCTATCCTCCAAGTTCCTGTTGCATGGTGCCTGTGGAAATGCTCCTATCTTCATAAGTGAACACAGCCACCAGTTCTATTGCTGATTTTTTTTAAAGATGAGACTTCACTGAGCATTTTGGTAATCTCCGATCAGGATCAGCCGTGATGTTTCTCCAACCCATTTCTTCCACGAAATGGACAGTTCACCCCTGTTCATCCAGTTTTTAATAAGGTGTTGGAGAGTTCTGGGCCTGATTTCAGTGAATGTCTCCTTAGCTGTTTTCTTTGCCTCATGCTGGCCAATAATTTTCCCCTCTTGACACACTCTTTTCAACGATGATGAGATATGATTTCCTCACCAGCTTTTTTAAGAAATGAGTTATTATAAATCAGTCAGGATGAAAAAAATTATTGCCACCAGAAACATATTCATCACTGCAATAATGATTCGATCATTGGCTCTTGAGTTTTCGCTTATATAAATCCAAACAGCGACTTTTGTTTGAATGGGCTGCGTATATCGAAATGAAGCACCTTGTTGTCGGAGGCAGAACAGCTCGTCCATATTCTCTGACTGCTGAGGAGAATGCTCTTATGGGATATGGAATTCAGACACAGTTTTGGATTTTTCAAACAAGTCATTCAATTTTTTTGTGTCCTTGCAATATTAAGCTAACATTATGTAACTAATTATAGAAAAATGTAGCCACTGGTGACATCTTTGTCATTTCAAAATGTATTATTTCTTGGTCATTAATCATTTTTTAATTATTCTTCATTATAAGCCAGGAGCAGGTTTTGATTATTGAGCAAACAAATTGTTTGATCATTAACCCCTTTCTGCAGATGTAGATGCCCGCGTCTATAGACCTGCAAATTGGAAGTACGCTGTTACTGTACTCGATCACTAGATAGCACCCCCGGATCAGTTATTGAATGTTCACAAGCAAGCAGACCTCGAACGCGGTTCTGAATACGGTGAAGTTCACTCCACTCCCTGTTTTTCGAGAGGTGCATGAATTAAACTCCTCAGCTAAGCCTGATGTGCAAACTGGTCAGTATCCTTGCCCATAGTGTCGATTCAGCAGTTTGAAAAAACGATATCTTGACACAGAAAAAATCGTTATCCTTTGTAGCAACCAGTTTAGCCACAGTGAGCTAACAGTATTCCAATTAGTAGTTCATAAAAATCAGTTTTCTGAGGCAAAAAAATCGACATGGTATTAATTCTCTCACATTCTATTGCCTATTACAGTTGTCCCATACAAAAAAAATTGTAGTTCCCTACCGTGGATTTACGCGTAGATTCCTTCATTGCCAAATCCAGCGCTTCCTTATATCCACCCGAGTACTGGCGTTGATAGCCAATCACTCAACCATACACTCAAGCTCTTCTGCGTAATTGTAGAGTTACACTTCATGGCCTCCTGAAGTTTCCCTGATAACAATGTATTGAATGGCTCGTTTCTTATCCAATTCCCGAGTGTTTAAACATTTTAGAGTAAGTGAAACACATTGATTGGACAAACACTGAGCATACAAACCAATGCGTATCAGCATGCGCTGTTGTATCCTGTCTACGTTATGCACATTACGCGGCTAAAATAGACGGGATTTATAGAAAATCGGTTCGCAAAACTGGCCTTGAAGTGTTCAGTTACATTACAGAATTTAAATGAGAACGATATGCTCTATTGGAATTATTTCGAATGAAACAGGACCGGAGGGTTCTTGTTACTGGATACATCGCTCTCTATTTTATACAGTCAATGTCTCTGGAGGAGGGATTCACGAAAAAGGTCAGGCTGCTATTTTTGTTTGTTTTTTTTTTCTGTTTCGGAATGTATATGTACTCAACTAAGTCGAATGTCGAGGTTTTTTTCCTGTTTAAAACGCGAACTGCCCGTGCATTTTGGTGTGGACCCCCGGTACGTTCATTGCACGTTTCTTTTGAATTGGGAGACGCAATGGATTTGATATTCCCTGAAAGTGGAGTGTCTGTTCAGTTAAAATAAGGTATATTTCAGAATTCAGATATTACTGTGTTAGTGAGGTGTACTTGCTCCTTATAAGTGTTGAAATGGGTTCGTGAGCTTTGAAGAGGGGACTGGTAGCTTTCATTACAGGGTGAATGTTCTGACCGTTTAATTAGCAGTTTATTTAATGCGTGTTTGTGCTGGCTTTGAAGAAAAATGGCCAAAACTCTAAACTTTATTATGGAGAAAAGGCACGTTCATATTTGGAGAGGTTACTGGTGACCATTGGTATTCAACTGCACTGATATTGATAAATTCATACTAAACTCAACCAGAAAATCATTCGTTCATATTAAATTTCATGCCTTAAAGCTTTAATTGTGTTAAATACATGATTTTTTTAATGATTTGACGGCAAATCATTTTGAGACTTTGGGGAGACACTTGGGTAGCTGTATAATTTGGCTAATAGCATGTAGGTAATCTAGAATGTAATTTTGAAGATGAATTCTACTTGTGCTCAAGGAGTTTATGATACCATAAATGTATAGTTTTAAGCCCCAGCAGTTTTTCAATCGTCAGAATTATTTTTTTTGCAATTTCAATGGTGAATTCTCATGAAGATTTTTTATGTTTGCTGCTCATTTTCTCTACCAAAATCATGAAAATAAACTGAAATACAATGTAATTCTAAATGCTGTAAGTGTCTTTCCTGAATTGAGCCACATTTTTCCTCTTTGTGAAGCTTAAATCTTGAATTATACAGCATTAAAGTGGGTAACCCATAAATAGCCAAATTTGGCTTCTGCACAAAGGGGTTAATCAAGCTAACTACAAGTAACCTCTTTAGCAATTGTCTGTTAAAAAATAGCTTAAGTTACGAAGTCCTTCAATATCTATCTCTGAAGGAATGGCATGGTTAATGTTGGAAAAAACCAATCACAGCAGCTGCAGTAATTAAAAAGTAACATTCATGTACAAGCTGGACATGCATTTGCCATTTCTGAATTTACTCTCTTGCTAATTTATTCGAAGCCGAGGGGTGTAGAGATTACGGAGCCAGAAAAACTTAGCTGGGCTTTCTTTGTGCGAGTTGGCTTGACAAGCTTGCAATCAGGGTCACCACAGCCATGTGATCTAACCTGGATAATAGACAGCCACCTTCACTGCATCAAAACCCCTGGCTGTAGGCTCAACATAACTCACCTTGCTAACAACCTGTCTGGTCTGGCTTCAGACAAGTAGCACACCAGTCTGGCGTAACGAGCTAGCTTGCTCCTCATGCTTTCTTGATGACCTATAGCAACTGACCCTAATGCCCACTTTCCCTGCAATGCCTGAGAGCAGACATAGCAAGACAACATAAAAAAAATTAAAATACAGCCAGAGCGAGGCATTTATTGAGTCATAAGATTGCATACTCACTGTTAGCAAGCATTTTTTCAGGTAAGCTAGCTAACTAGCAAGCAAGCTAGCTGTAACACTATCATAAGCCATACCTTCCAAATACAAAAGTAAATACCAATTCAAAGAATAGCCTAACATAACAACCTTTGACATATTTATACCTCCTAAAGCTCCCCTGTAACTCCACCCATGCCCAAGGTGAAGGCCAAGAGAAGGTGATAAGCTGGAAGCAGATTTTGCAGTAGGCTTAGGGATATAAAGGAATGATATTTCCTTTTTTTCTCCTATGTTTTCCCAATGTCGGTGGGCCCGCAAACCAAGCAATAAAAAAGTGTGGCCCAATGATTAACACCAGCAGAGCCATTTTCCCCAAATATCAAGTTTTCCTGAAATAGGCAGACTCAGCACTGCTTTACACTCAACACTCACTTGGGCAGGGTGACATCAGTTTGGTCTCAGGACTTGAAATCACTAAAAAACCTAGAATCTGCACTTTATTGCAATTGAAATATAACAAACATAACAGAAGTATTTACAGCAAGTACATAAAATAGCTTACTGTGTGCACACTTTTGCAATGTAAATTCAATCCACCCAACAGTCTAAATTTTCTATTTTGGTAGAGTGCAACGAGATATCTGTTCCAAACTTTGAAATGCTCAAATGAGGTTGAGTCCATTTTTTTTGTAGTTCTGACATTCTTCATAAATTACTGCTCAAAGTTTTGGAATCACAAGTAATTTTTGCCAAGCAAATTGAAGAAACTTCTTTTTACATCAAGACAATGACCCAAAACGTAAATACAAACTTGGCAGGGACCTTCGAGAATGGAAATTACAAAATGTAGAGTCTCCAGCTCAATCGCCCTTATTTAAATCCCATAGAACTGTTGTGGATTCACCTGGATCATAAAGTTTGTGGAGTATGCCATCTTGAAAACTAGGAAAACTAGAAAATTCGCTAAACAGTGGATATATCAGATGGGAAATCATAAAAGATTGCTGCGTTGCTTATCATTTGTGATAAATACTAAATTAAACATCTAAAAATATATTTTGGAGGTAGTTCCATATAATTTCCCATGATACAAGCACTTTTATTGAATAAAAAAGCAAAAATTACGAGAAGCACAGGTGATTCCAGATAGCTTAGCCATTTATCCCTCTTTCTAAGCCATTTGCCTGCTGCTAAATGGTGCGCAGGTCATCCTACCATTCAACAATTACAAAATGACACCGCTATGTGAACAGAAACTGCTTGAGCATTTTAGTTAACTGCTTCAATTATTCCTTCATCTGAAACCCACCTAAGTCAGTGAGGCCTCACCTTGACATCCTTGTGGCACTGATCCATCTCAGTCAACTTGGTAGATGTCTCCTTCTCGAGAGCGTCCAGCTGTTCCTTTAGTTTCCTGCAAGTCAGCTCCTTCTCTGACGTGCTCTTCTTCACAGAGTTACGTGACGTGGCTACAGAAGGAGAATATAGGATCACCACACAGAGCTCACACCAAGATAACACGGCACCAATATTTTCCCGCATGTCATACAAGTGCTTTTATCAAGCAAGCAAGATTGTCTCTCAATTTTTCAGAGCTCAGAGGACTTGCGAGGCAAATCAAAGCTAATCGAACATTCTGAGTTATTAAAACATCGTAAACACAGCACAGCATACAGAGCGAAATGTCAAGAGAATGTGTGTATTATGCATGTGTACTGCCTGTGGTTGCACGTGTGAGCGTGTGGCAGGTTCCAGTGCTAATAAGAGCAGAATAAAGCAGGAAATGGGTACAGCAACAATGACCAGGGAGGAGAATTGACCGCATCTTATTCACGACGGTGCCACAAATCAATCATATGCTCAGTTTAACTTTTTCCCGATGGCACTGCCAAATCCTGATCAGATATGACCGGCGAGAAAGGTCAGACTTTCCACGATCATATTTCTTCCCATAACAGATTAATTTGTGCTATACTTCAAAAGAAAGCTAAGAATTTGCTCTTTCAAATGATATCCAAATATGCACACGTTCAGCTACTGTCAGAACAGTTCAACTACATGAAGCACGTGACATCATTTTCAAGAAGAATCCTTTGTTTCCAATCATTCACACACGGTAAACGGTATATGCGCATTTGTTTTCGGTCATCAGCACTCGAAAAACATCGATCAAAATGATGGAAATTGACAACAAAATGGTATCTGTTATAGATTCTGAGAAAGAGTTGGGCCTGAACAGTCGTCCATAAGAGTTTTCTATCGGAAGTTCTTCAGAATGGAGTGATATTTTCTCAAAAGATAAACAGCAAACGACATCAACAGGTCACCCATAAAATATTTTAATAACTTTTTGCATGGCAGCATTTCCTTCATCATATTGTCTGAATATAGGCCAGTTGGGAAAGAATTAAGGTTAAGTCTTGTCTTTATTCGTAATGAGGAAATGTTGATATTGAGAAAAGAAAAAATAATAATAAGATAAATACACAAATCATTGTGTAATGCACGCAAACAGAATGAGAGCTCTCAGTGCAAAAATCAAAGATTCCAAAACATATGCGAAATGCAATGAACGGCACTCACAAGGTAGATTGTTAAGACTCAGATTACGCAGCCTCTCAGTGAGCATCTGTTGCTCAGGAAGCAGCTGAGATAGCTTCTTCTGACTATCCTGGAAAGCAAAAGCGACCGCAAGACACATTTTATCCAGGCAGCAACAACAACCATCAAGTTTATAATAAGCTGAAATGAAGTATACAAGACAAGCCTCAGAAAGCTAAAACTTCCAACATAAACTAGCAAAAGACTTTAGGTCATTAATTCAATTCAGCTACTGAGCTGATTGCTAAATTATATTATCAAAAACATTTCCTTTTAGGTGAAGAACTGAAACATCTTATAGCGGCAACATATCTACCATGTGGGGGGGGGGGGACTTTGCTGAAACTTTCACCTAAACTGAAGAATTAACAATTGAATGGAACTCTAACCAATGCAGAGCTGAGGCTTCTAATGGAAGAATATCAAAGTAGAAAAAAACTGCACATCTATACCATGGAACATGTGCGTAAAAGAGGCATGAGCCAATCAAAACAGACAAACTCCTGCACTCTGTCCTACGTGCAAAAATATTTAACGGTGAATAGCAATGTTTCGGGAGCCTCTGGGATTTTTCTTCACTGTGGGTGGGGCAACTACTAATTGACAATATTAGAATAGTGATCGTATAATTAGATTTTAATCTCTGATCTAATCCTTGAAATGTAATTTGTTAAACTTATATCGCGTTATAGACTACTTTTTTTGTACCTTTTTTATTCCGCGTCCGGTATTTGAAGTTTATTTTCTTTTGAATACTTGTTTATTGACTCATAACATTTATTAGAATGTTGATTGGTTGCAAGCTTGCAGCTACAACCTTCTATAATGTTCCGCCCTTTTGAACGGATTGTTTGCGTTTTGACCAAAACGTTGCTATTCACCATTAAATATTTTTGCAAGTAGGACAGCGTGCAGGAGTTTGTGCTTTTAAATGGAAGAATATCAAAAGCACAATCATAAAATTGAGTGTCCCTTAAAATCAAAGGATTGACAAATTATTAATGATGTCATTGTCTAACGTGCTGCAGCTCTCCAGGATGAAGGAACAGGCCAGACCTCCAGTTGCTTCTGCAGGCTGTTGACCTCCAGGATACAGACGTCCCGTTTCTGATTGACTTGATCTAGCTGACTCTTCTGGACCCCCCTCTTGCTCTGGGCATCATGGAGCTGGTCTGAGATCTGCTTGTGCTTGTCACCCTGAGTATCCAGGTAGAGGGTCAGAATGAGTCGGGCAATATGATCTTGAAAACTATCAATTTTTGAACTCAATCAGACCCCTGTAAATTAAAGCCCCCCTAGTTCACTCCAAAGACAGTGTTCACAGAATCTGAGGCGTGTTGATCTTTTTTTTTCACTGCAGCAGATTAAGAACACAACAAAAAAGCAATTAAGTGGACTGAACAAAGTGTGGCTTCCATCAGAAGACCCAGGAAATTGTTCCCCTTTTTTCGTTAACTTAAGGCAATCTCTCTTCTCGGACCCCGTGATCTCTTAATATAATTAAATAGTTGGCATTCACTGTTTAAAAATTCCAGAAGGAATTGAGTGCAGAAACAATCCACATCAAGAAAAGTCTCACAAATCCCAAAATAATGTACAGCACCAGTCTAGTACCTGATCAATACACGCAGCAAGTATTGTTAAAAAATGATCAGTATTTGAGTTCTACTCCGGAAATGGTCCCCACGCTCATTTTGCCTTAGTTAGTCGTTTCCATAGAAACAGAAAAAGCAAAAAATCTCAGAGATCCCAAGATATAAAAATGCACCAGTCTAGGACCTGATTAATATGCACTGCAAGCTTTGTTAAAACATATCGAACAGTACTGGAGTTCTGCTCCAGAAACAAAATCATTACAGACAGATGGACGCACAAATGGATGGACGGACATAATGATGACCATATCCCTTCAAATTATATGCCGGGGGAATAATAACAAGAGTCATCAGAAGATGATATAACCCCCTGACCCTCGCACTCTCTGAACTTAAATAATCAGTTGACATTGCTGCTGAAAATTTCCAAAATTTATTGAGTGCAGAAACAATCCCCATCAGAAAGTCTCAGAAATCCCAAAATATCAAAAAGCATCAGTCTAGTACCTAATGAATATACACAGCAAGTTTTGTTTAAAAATACTGAATGGTATTGGAGGTCTGCACTTGAAACTAAATGATTACAGATGGACGGACGGACACACTGATGACTATATTCCCTGGCGTTATATGCTGGGGGATAACACACACATATGAACATGATAATTTCTTGTTCACATTTCTGAATCATCTGGTGCTGCCCAGTCAAACCAAAGCAATCTTGGCTTGCATCTCCCTGAAGTTATCAATGAAGATGTAAGTTGGAGAACTAGGTTGCTTCCAATTACAAAATTCTAACGTACAAACTGTGAGAACAGGATTAGACAATGTTATATTTCGGGAAGCAAGGGGATGATGGTAGTCGGCAACAAAGAGCAGTCATGAAGGTCAGGAAAATTTGGTTGTATTTGAATACTGATGCGGCCGGTGATTTAATATGTATGCCTCTTACAGAAATCCTTGCCATTTTGCTGATGTACTGCAATCTCCTTGAATGACTATTCTATTTTAGTAATATTAATGATATCCTTTTTATCCTGTTTGAGAATTAAGGCAGATTTTGCCAGTATTAACCATCTAGTGGCTGCCTCGACTGAGGAAAACTGTAAAAGGTTGTTCTGCTTGAAAAGCTAGTAAACCAGCCAAAATGTAATCTTAAATGAGCCGACAGACATAAATGCTGAAATCATAATTTGCCTCATTCTGAAGTGAATGACAGAAAATTTACCTAAGCTTTGTCCGGTAAGCATTGTGGGACAGTCACAAAGGGCAGAAATTTCTGTTAAGCTGCTAATGAAGTGTTGGGTGAGGTCCTTTACATGCCGGTGTGGACACCTGATAAAGGAATGGCAAGCATTTTGTGATGTAGTGTAACCTATAGAAGTGTGTTCAGAAGATGAGCCTCCCAGCAGCCTTTCAAAGGTATTAAACGGTGTTAAACATGCCACACTGATACAGCTCCAGCAATTCTCACCACTGCCTCCAGCTCCAATTCTAGGCTCTTCTTTTTGATCTTGAGTTGGGTGATCTCCTCCTGTTCCTGGCTCTTCTGTTTCAGCAGCTCCTGCCGTTTCCTCCGCTCCCACTCCAGCCTCCGCTGCCTCTCCAGCTCCTGCTTGGCTGCCTGAATACAGGGGTATAAAATTACAGGATTATGTGGCCAATGAATGCACTCCACAATGATAGGACCAGCATGAAAGAACTACAATAGTAGTACTACAGTACTACAAATATGGTGCCTGTCCAAAAAAAAAAAAAGTTGCCTTTGAGGTATAAATAATAATAAACAAATTCTATGACTGCATTATTATTTCAGCGATTAATACGTTTCAGCTGGCAGTAATTATTTTGACCTTAACTGATGAAGTGAATAGCTTCTCATTTCTTAAAAAATCATGGCAGAGGACGCACCTCTTGGCGGTGGAAAAGATGTTACAGTATTTCAGAAGGCGAAAATGATTGGCTTGCATCCAGCAAAGGAAACCATGAATGAGGAAAACAAGCACGAGGGATTATTTTCACACACGAATTGGCCACCACAAAGTCCTGATCTTAACCACATTGACTATACAGTGGTTCAAATATTTTGTTGTCAAGAAAATATCTTGAGCCCAAAATTAATGCAACTTTGATTGAAAATAAATGTTCTGATGTTGCCTAAGTTAAAACATGATGAATCTGCACTGTAATCAAAAGGCTTACAACTAAACATTTGACTCAACTAAACTTTTTTCTGGCCAGGCAGTGTATTGGGAATAAAACTCTCGAGCCAGTTTACAAGATGATCCAATGAAAAAATAAATACATAAATAAAAATGCAAAAAAAAAAAAAAAAAAACTAGAGTCAATTTATTTTTGCAACGTTTAACAACACTTCTGGTTCAAAATTTCAAGGCTATACAGCATCATCCACTGGGCTCCTCCAAACATGAAAAGGAATCAAATCAAATACAATTCACACTCAGACACTCATATCTATGGGTAATTTACCATCTTCAATCAGCATGAAATGTAGATCTTTGGACTGTGGAAGGAAACTGGAGAATGCAGAGTGAACCCAGAGGAACATGCAAACTCCACACAGAAAAGCCACTGACCGAATTCAAGAAAACAATTGCTGTGAGGTGCTTGTCATCAGGCTGTCCAAGGGGGCCAACTAAAAGAGTTTAGAATTTAGGTGTGCTTTCAAACCAACTGATCTTGTTTTGTCCATGGCTGATAGAAAACTTACCATGTTTATCAATTTATTTAAGTGCTCTTTCGGGCAGGTTTTTGTATAGTTGGGCGAATTCTGGATCAGATTTGGCTTAAAAACCACATGACTAATGCGGCAACACTGGCCTGTTCTACAACCCCTAATTCCAAACAAGAGTTGTCAGAAAGACAACAAAGCTCGCCGGGGCATGGTTAAAGTTTTTCTGCACGCGGGCGGACGCGGACACGGACACGGACGCGGACGCCGACGCTGGGGGTACGGCAATAGCTCTCCAGACGTTACTCGTCCCGGCGAGCTAAATAGTTGGGACAAAGTGTAAATTGTGAATAAAATCAAAACGCACTGACTTTCAAATCGCACCAGCCAGCATTCTACTCACAATAGAACAGAGCTAACATAGTAGATGTTGAAACTTCAAAATTTTACAATTTTATCCACAAAATACACTCATTTCAAATTTGATGGCAGCTACAGGTCTCATAAACATTGGGCCCGTTTACCATGGTGGAGCATCCCCTCCTCTTTTTAACACAAAGTGGAGGCGTCTGGGCATTGAGGAGACAATTGAGGAGTTTCTTGAGTTTAGCCATTGGAATTTGATCCCGTTCTTGTTTAATACAGGCTTCCAGCTGCTGGAAAGTTTTGGGTCTCCTTTGACAGACTTTTCGTTTATTTATGTTCTCAATTGGTGAAAGATCAGGACTGCAGGCAAGCCAGTTCAGCACAAAGACTCTTCAACTACGAAGCCATGCTGTTGTAATAGCTGCAGTATGTGGCTTTGCATTATCCTGCTGAAATACACAAGGCCTTCCCTGGAATAGAAGTCGTCTTGAGGAGAGCATATGTTGCTCTAAACCCTTTATATACCTTTCAGCATTCATGGTGCTTTTTAAAACATGCAAGTGTCCCACACCTTATGCACTGATGCATCCCCATACCATCTGAGATGCTGGATTTTGAACTGAACACTGATAACAGGATAACAGGGGTGGTCTTTCTCCGCTTTATCCCGGAGGACACGACGCCCATGATTTCCAACAACAATGTCAAATTTGGACTCGTCTGACCACAGGACACTTTGCCACTTTTCTACAGTCCATTTTAAATGAGCCTTGGCCCACAGAACACGGCGGCACTTCTGGATCATGCTCAACAATGGCTTCCTTTTTGCATGATAGAGTTTTAGGTGGCATCTGTGGACGGCACGGCGGACTGTGTTTGCAGAAAGAGGTTTCTTGAAGTATTCCTGGGCCCATTTAGTAATGTCAATAACAGAATCATGCCGGTGAGTGATGCAGCGGCGTCTGAGGGCCCGAAGATCACAGGCATCCAGTAAAGGTCTTTGGCCTTGTCCCTCATGCACAGATATTTTTCAAGTTTCTCTGAATCTTTTGATGATGTTTGCACTGACAATGATAAGACCTTCAAAGCCAGTGCAATTTGACATTGAGGAACATTGTTTTTCAAGTATTCCACAATTTTTTTTCCCAACCTTTCACAGGCTGGAGAGCCTCTAGACATCTTTACTTCTGAGAGACTCAGCCTCTCTAAGACATCCCTTTTATAACCTATCATGTTACACACTTCATGCCAGTTAACTTAATTACTTGCTAAATGTTCTTTCAGCTCATTCTCTTGTATAGTAATTGCTTTTTCTGCCCTTTTATGCCCTCATCCCAACTTTTTTGAGACCTGTTGCAGCCAGAAGATTTGAAATAAGCCCATTTTATGGATAAAAATGTGAAACGTCTCACTTGCATTTTGTTTTTGTTCACAATTTACACTTCGTCCAAACTATTTCGTAATTGGGGTTGGATTTCTAGGTCATGGTTTTCTAGTCATGATTTGCAGCGGTACATTATAAAAAAAATTTTGGGGGGGGATCCACGTTCTTGCCTGTACAAAATGCGAGAAATGTGCAGAACGCTTAAAATATGACGAAAACAGCTGTGCCTATCGCAGAAGGAAGGAAGCAAACTTTCAGCATATTAAAACTAATACAACTGCCGAGATTTTGGTTTCGTGACTGGACAACTTCATAGGTAGGCTAGATTGACCGAGTCGTTTTCAGGTTGTCCAGACAACTGGATTATCACTTATTACAAACACCGTTAGAAATTACTTGAATCTTAACTTCAGTATATTCAGTTAATGAACCACTGCATGAGAAACACTTCGACTATAATACAAAGTTCCTAAAATTATAAGCGGTAATGAATGAGAAGTTCATCCAAATTTTTTTTTTCCCCTTAGATCACTTGGTTTCTGAAATCTCGTTAATGATCTTTTAAAAACTGAGTTAAGACATCAGGAACTACTGAGCAAGAAACCTTCCACTTGACAGACAAGCCAAACAGGAAGGG